>CM052300.1:7570747-7616323 GCA_028455765.1 Lasioglossum oenotherae | reverse complement strand
TTTTATATATATATATATATATATATATATATATATATATATATATATATATATGGTGTCCGATTATCTTTTCTTGTTCCCGGCTTGAGATCACGGAGATACCTGCGACAAAAGCTGATGATCATCGGTCCGCTCTCGCTCTCATTTTTTCTCTCTCGCTCGTTTCGAGAGCGGGAGAAGGAACACAAGGTGGAAACGGTCGGGACGTGAAAGTTTAACCAATTAATGTCGATACACGAGACTGAAACCTTTTTTTCGCACGTCTGTCCCGCCGAAGCGATCCCAAACCCGGGCTTGGAGGCTCGCTCTCAGGATTCGCAGCTTTGAGGCTAAAAGAAACGCGCGAGCAAACGTTTCCTCGTGGCTGTACACACGAAATGGGAGAGTTCCAATGATCAGGTGACCGCGAGAACAATTGTTTGATTCCCGAATCAGTTGTTCCAGGCTTTGATTGAACGTCGCTTTCTTCGCCGACCTTCCTGTTCCCTTGCTGTCTCGTTCCTGTCTCGGAAGCAAATCCCCCAGAGTCCCTTCTTCCTCCTCTCATCGTTTATGTTTCGAACTCGTCGTTAACGCAGCTCCTTCTAATACTGTCCCCCTTGATTCCTCCCCGGTGTCCTCATCCTCCTCATCATTCTCCTCGCTATTACGCGGTTTCTTGCTGTTCGGTTTTCCCGGTTGTCTTCGAACACGGCTGAACGAGACCCGCCTTCATCGTCAGATGTTGCGCCCTTCCTTCCTTCCTCTTCCGTTCCCACACTCCCCGTTCATCTTCCTCGCGATTACATAATTATGCATTTGCCTTTCTCGGCCCAGGGATTGTTCTTCTTGTCAGGCGCGTGTATCAGCGGGTCGATCTTCTCGTTCTCTTCGACGTAGTCCCTCATCCTGGAAAAACAGAAGACCCACCGGTCACATTCGGTTCAACGCTCGGGATTTATTGGACCCTTCAGGGACGACGCACAGTAGGACCTTTCGCCCAAATCGGAGACAAAATCAAAGAACTTTCGATAGAAATGAGGTAGAGCGATGAAATTTTTTTTTAAATTAAAGCTGAAACTTTGCAGAATATGAGAAAAATAGGGAGATTATGGTAAGAACGTATTTTAACGTTGAGAGAATTCGTTAAACTTGCACAATTTCAAGGAAATGGTGGTTTTTCCAATACCACGCGCGAAAAAAATTTTTTTCGAACATGCTGTACTTCATCTCCCATAGACTTTTTCACGCTGATTTCAAATCTGGTCTCAAAATTTGTCTACGACCTCAGGATATTGCAGAATCGATTTCTTGAAATTCTACATGTTCAACGAAATTTCTCAAGGTTAAAAAACGTTCGTACCATAATCTCCCTATTTTTCCCATATTCTGCAAAGTTTCAGCTTTAATTTTAAAAAAATTTCATCGCTCTACCTCATTTCTGTCGAAAGTTCTTTGATTTTGTCTCCGATTTGGACGAAAGGTCCCACTGTGCGACGTCTGCGACTACGACAGCATGTCGTCCGTCATGAATTTTTAGATGCGGTACACTTCCAACGATTGTTGGTTGCCTTCTAGATCTTTTCTACACTGTCGTGGTAAAACACGTCAATTATAAACTAAGAAATTCATTGAAAACATGTTTCTACATCGTTAACTGGTTTAACACGTGAGACTGTTATATGATCTTGTAGCAACTTGAATGGTTACATACCATTGAACAGTTGAAAAATAGGAGAAATTCAACAATATTTTTCATATATAAAGTTACGTTCCCATACGAAAATCAATATGTATAATATTTAAGTAGCAGTTGCTGAAAACTTGAGCTAGAGGGACATGGCAGCCATTTTATCGAATATTGAAGAAACAAGCTAGCTCTTCCTGAGGTCAACTTTTTAAAAAGTGATTTTTAAAGAGCAATTTGAACTCAAACATATCATTATTTCACAAAATTCTCAGCTTCTTAAAATAGAAAAAAATGGACGAATCAAAATTTGGCTTGATCGAGGACAGTTTACAAAGTTTGGTGTCAGATTCATAATGAAAATCAAGATCAAATAGCTCACTGGGTAATAAACTCGAACAGAATTTGTTAAGCACGTAAGATTCACTTGGTCTCTGCATCTAACACAGTGAAGCGTGTTAATTCTTGGAAATATACCGCAAATTCCTGCGGTAAAAGTAACGAGAACGGTTCCAAAACCGCCGGACAGGTCCAGCAGTGCCTCAGTATAGTGATTTAAATCCGAAACGAATGATCAAATCGTTGGAAATCGCTTTCGCGGAGCGTAGGATTGCTCTGAATATAACAAGGTTGCAGCGATGCAAAGAAAATCACGGGGAATCGAATAAGGAATAGTTGGCCGTTGCGAACAGCTCGGTGAAAGGGACTCGACCCTCCTCGAGCCGATTTTGCGTTCAAGGAGAGCTCTGTGTTCCACAGGAACGCGCGCCTGTCTTATTACACACAGCTAATTTTTCGTATTTTCTTGCTGCACGTTTCCGAAGACGTGACGACAGATACAGAGACTTCCATAACTGATATCACTAGACTGCGGATTTTATACGATTTATATTATTTGAGCCGTTTATTTTGAAAGTGGTCCATGTCCATTTTCGAGAGACATCAAGCTAGCTATTTTAATATTTACATTTCTACGTTGTCTTTTCATTCTGAAGCAAATTGTAACCAAAGGATTGGTTGGATTGGAGGAGGAAAGGAGGATTGAAAAGGAAATTAGCTGGTCAATAGAATGATACAAATTTTTATTTTGAAAGTGGCCTAATCTATTTGTCAGTTGTTTGAAAGGTCAACAACTTTGTTTTAAATGAAATGAAACAAGAGGATTTCATATCAACAAGATTTTTGAAGAATGCCATTTTTAAAGGGGTAAACAATCCTAACGGAGAAACAATAAATTGGTTAAAAATATGCTGGATGCGTTTTTTGAGAAATGAAGTATGCATAAAGATCCACAGTCGATTAATAATACACACGATGTCTTATCAAAATTACGCTCGAATATAATATGCATTTAGAAATTCGATAGGTAGAACGAAAATTGATAAATCTCAAAATAAAATCAATGGTTTTAAAGCGCTAATTGCTTTTTAATCGCGCTTTATAAATACTGGTCACACCGCCGGCAAGAAATGTCTCACGATCTAGTTAGACCACTCACAATTTACCAGAAAATGTGAGAAAATTGTAGGCTTTCACTTATCGCTTTATATTAGACACGAATGTGAGTTAACGACCGCCTACTGTTAACTGTTTCCACGGCGATTTTCGTTGCTCGTAATTGCATTAAACTTTTTAATGAATTGGAATTAACGTCGTGAATATTTTAATGTTTTAGATATCGAAGATATATCTCTCTAGAACGTTCTTAACGATTGTGTGTTATCTGCTAGCTACAAGATTTGACTTAACTTAATCAGATTATAGTTGTATGCTTTTTCTGTGTAACACATATAGCAGATTGTGTGGAAACGTGAGCAGTGTTCTTTTTTTTTTAATATATCGCATATTCTTTCTAAAACAGACATTTTGCAGTAATAACATCGTAAAAATTTTATTAATTTAGATTCTAAGGATATAACTCGCAGAAATTGCTCGCATTTAATTTAGTTTTAATGACTGTGTTATCTGTTAACTAGAAATTGAACTTAACTTGATTGGGTTATAACTGTGTGCCGTTGTAAAGATAGCAAATTGAATTGATGAAGATATAAGAGATTCTTTAAATAATTCAACGCAAGGTTTGTATTCATTCTCATCAGCAATTTTTCGAATGTTTTCGAGAATTTAGTGTTCAAATTTTAGTGTTAAATTTTCTTTGCGAGATTTTTTTCTAGCCCCCCTCCCCAACCCCCTAAAATTATGCCATTGGTTAAGAAAATAATTCCAGCAAAAGATGAAGTTAATCGGATAAGGAGAAGACGTGCCACATTAGAGTGGATCAGAGTTGGGCAATAATCAACTAATATTTAAAAATGACTAATAGTTCTAAAAAAAATTCCTTTTTTATTTTTGCATGTAACCTTGTAAATTATAATCTTTGGAAAATCTTTTTCGCGCATATCATTTCGTAAACCAATGATTCTAATTGATTCTAAAAAATCAGGTCGTTTGGTGCAATCATGAAAAAGTTATTAGTTTTAAAAAGGTGTACGAATACTTTGTACAGTCACTGTTTCCAACGTTTTCCTAGCATGTAGCGGCCAACTAAACGCATCTGTTCTCGCCGGGGTGCGATGTGTCTTCTTCAAAAAAGCGTAGAAATTCGAGTAGAATTTTATAAAAAAAAAAGAAACACTGTATATTACGATATCTCGGAGTACGAATTTTGCACCGAGCGTCCGCGAGCGTCGCGACACCGTGGCACGTGCGGAAGAAAGCGATATCTTACGAAGTGTATCCTTAAATAAATATATAGGAGGCCAGTGGAAAAGTCGCAGGTGATAAATGTGAAAGGTCGGATATTGCAGTCGGTTCTTAAGGTTATTTGTCTGGAAAGGAACTTATCTCATTAACTTCAGGCCTCCGCGAGCCAGGTTGGAGTCGGTAAAAAAAAAACGTCCGGCGATATCGTTTCTGGCGAAGATTTCTCGGCGAAGGGAAAACGCGAGGAGACGATACGATTCGAGTCGAGTCGAGTTAGAGTCAAGTCGAGGGGACAGTAGCGCCGGCGAAAGATTAGTTTGATCGGAAAGAGGGGAAAAAATAGGAGGTACCTTTCACTCTGGCACTCTCCAAGTAGTCGACCGCGGAAACTTTTTGCTTTCGGGGTACGATTCGCCTCGAAAACCGCAGACCGGGATAACTTCGCTGGTTGAACGACGCAGTTCCGCGTTGTTCCGCAACCGGGAACACCATCGAACTTCCCATGTGTTATTAAACCTCGTTACCGATGCATCATCGCGATAGATTCCACCTAAATGCGGATTCCGTTTTAATACCGGTCGGAGCACCGATCTAGATAAGGATCCCTTTTCTTTCGCCGGCTGTACCCCAATTTCGACCACTTCCTAACACGTCCTATCTATCGGACGAACATTGTCTCGTTCGATTTTTCTTTTCTTTTCATTAATTTAGTGCGCCACGTAATGCTACGAGGCAAAGTTACTCTGTTCGACGCATCTAAAGATGGGTGATAAGTAGACTGCGGATCTTCATCCAAAATAAAAAATGTTTGCAATCGATTGCAGGACACAGGAGCTATTCTTCTTTTAATTATTCTATCAAGCTGAAACTAACACGTTGATGTCCTCAAATATTTTTTACATGTACACTGTTTTAAATTGTAAGTACCCATTTTTGTCACAAATGCATAAAATCCGCAGTCTGGTGATAAGGTACCTGTACCTGTTGTTGCGGGTGTACGTTTTACTGCGGTATTTTTCCCAATCAGATTAAAATACGTAAAAAGTAAATGTTTTGTCCCGAATAAGTTATGTACAATTCAATGAGAACGTATTCTCGTTGGCGAGGCAAGCAAAGTCGTCAATAATTCTCATATTTGTATAATCTCAGGATTTGAAAAATCATTCTTCATGACAGGTAAAAATAAGACCATTTTTCTTCTATCTCAATCACCAAAGGACTGTGTTCTTCACATGATTGTACATTCTTTGTATTGCTTTAAATTTCACACAGGAAAGTTTTATTATTGTTTAGATACCTAGCTCAATATAATAAAAATGTAAAAAGAAACTTTTCTTGACTTTTTAATAAAAAAAAAATTAAGCCCTCAGCATTGCGTACATTAAGGTGGCAAAGGAGCTCATTACTGCGGCAGAAGTATCACGAGGATGTCCCTAATACTGCGGTGTGAATTGCAGCTACAATGAGAAATCAGGTCCACTTCAGCCTAACGTTTTAAGTTAGGTACCTGTTCAGGTAACACAGGTTTTCGGAATATTTGTCCTTAATATATGAAGTTTGAATGAACATTGAATGTATTTGAATGTAGTAGTGGCTCCCAGATTGAGATGTCTTCAGAATGCGTTAGTTGTGTGCGTTAATCAGGTACCTTAATTACAGCAAACTTTGAGCAGATGAAATTCAGAATTGTTGGATAACTTTAAAAATTGTGGATTTTAATACATGATTTCTCCTCTATTAAAATCATTAAGGGACGAAGTAACGTTCAATTCAGTTTCTGTTTCTTGCAACCGATGCAGATAATTTTTAAAGATCCGCAGTCTAACGATCAGCAACTGTGCCTTTTGACATTTCTAAAAACTCTGATGATCTCTGCAACTGAATGTTTTATTATGCATAATTGTTAAAAATTATTTAATTAATACCGAGTGCCACTAACTGCGGAAGTTTTACCGGAAACGATGCGTGTCTTTAGGCGAGTAATTACCGGCTTTAAATTGAGAAAATCATTTGCGAGAGGTACTTTCGCCAACAGCATCGTCTCCATGAACAGCACGAATCATGCTTTGTGTCTGAGAGGCATTTCTGCCATTACGACAAATGAAATATTATTAAACGACGGCAACCAATTTTATTGTCTTCCACTTTCTAATTACCTTCTGTGATAGTGCATACTTTGAGAGTTGGATAATGTTTAGAGTAATTATAAAGTGGATCCAAAATGTGTTTGGATACTAAACTTTGGTGCGCGAAAATGTTGTACTTCCTTGAAAGAGGCGTTTCCTAAAGTCATTTGAAGTAATTTTACCACGTTTTTATTATTTTCCTTTGCAAAAAAAGTTTAGGAATTATTAACACGGAAAGCACGGACCAATCAGAGCGCGGCTACAGTTGAGCGTGGCGTTGGCATTGGCCAAATCGAAGTCGCGCTCTGATTGATCCGTGTTTTTCGTTAATAACTGCTTAACAAAGCCTCGAAGAACATTTTCGTAACGGGAAAAGTTATTTCGAATCATCCCATTCAAGGAAGTGCAACATTTTTGGAACACTCTGTAAATGAAGTGAAAAGTAACGAAATAAAGTAGCTAAACAATCTTAAATCTATTATAATAATTCTTAAATCATGAAAGAAACAATATTTCGATAAAATGAAGAAGGAGAAAGTGATTTATACTAAAATAAATTAGTAGGATCACAGTAATTGATAAAAAAAAATAAAGAAATACGGCCAAAATAATTTATATAAAATAAAGTAGTAAGGTCAAAGTAACTTCTAATTAAATAAAGGAAAAAGGACTCATAATTTAATTAAAAAAGTAAGCACAAAGTAATAACTTTGAAAAGTTAAAAGATTTATTAGAAAGTTCGAAGATTTATAAAATCTATTGTTCAAAAGATTAACTCATTGTACGTAACACGATGACGTTCACTTGAAAAACTTTCATTCATGTGTTCACTTTTATTTCTTTGAACAGATTTTTAGTAAATCGGAGCAGACTTTCTATTGTTTGCGATATGCTGAACTTTCTTACACCGTTTTATGTTGCAGTAAACAGGTTAATGAACTTAAATTCCTTCGCCGTACGCGTCTCCCGATTCTCGAAAATTTCTAACACTTACCCGGCACTCTGAGAAATAGTAAAGTGGAATACGAGAATGTAATAAATCATTCCTTGTTAATCTACTCTTATTTTAAATAAATAACAAATTAAATTAATATTTCATTTGCAAATAACAATTTTTCTTATTTAATTAGAAAATCATTTACGTAATTCCACGAATAATTGATTTGTTATTTCTTATTTGAAAATTAAATGTGTTTTTATTTGGATTTTATTAAAAGAGAAATTATAAATAATTTTTGCTTCTCTTTCGTCTGTCATACATATATTATACAATGGATACTTTGTACATTAATTTTGTAAATTATATGTTATTTTTTATTCGAATTAAAGTGAAAAGCAAATAATGGTACTGTACAATAAATATCAAGTTCCATTTATTATTATTTGTAATTATAACATTTATAAGTTTATATCAGTGAATTAATGTTTATACTCAATTTCAAAATTAATTGAAGACCCTTATTTCTTGACTACGACGTGTGCTCGACGTGTTGTGCCGAATAAATAATAAATCATAAGCAATTAAATGATAATGAATAGACAACAATCGAAATTGTATGTATTAATAAGAAAGAAATTTTATTATTTTAAGTAATTTATTTATAGATCCATATAAATTATAAGTAATTATTTTCTCTTTTATTTAAACTTCAAAATAATAAAAAATAAGTTTTTATTTACGTAAATGATGCCTGATTCTGGCTCTGACAAAATGGAGGATTCTAACATTTTTAATTTACGATTATCGAGATTCTAAAGATGCATTCATACATCATAGTTCAATGAGTTTATTTCTTTGAACACACGTATGTATGTATACAATATACAAATTAATTTTTATAAAGTAGTGTAAAATAGTCACGTCCAGTGCTCTCTAGATCTATTGTTAATAGTTGTTGTTATTTTTGGTGCTTATTTGTTAATACTTTCCTAACATCAAGCAAACACAAAGCAATCCTTCAGCGAAGGAAAATTAGAATGGAACTCGTTTATTGTTCAGACTAGAATCAGTTTCTTCGCGCCTTGTCACTCGTATAAGTGTAATTGCACAGTCGAGTGGGAAAGGTGGTCGTTAACGTTAACAATGTCAACATTACATTACATTTGTGTCAAAAACCTCTAGCTGACAGGTACCAGCGATTTTACTCTGCAATCTTCTGTCTACGAGGAAATCGTGAAATTGCTGTGGTAATTCTATTTTTCTGATTCATTCATAGATCGTACGGCGATGCTGAGGTATTTTCATTGCGTATTAACCTGGTAGCGGTATCTCAGGAGATTTTTCTTATTTCGAGGTCTTATCCGTTACACAACCGTGAGAATTTAATCTCCTCGGGACATCAACGGGTCCCCGTAATTTCACATTTTGAACCGGCGTGAGAAATTTTGTAAACTAATCGTCTCGAGCATTCTTTTCTCAGAATTCGATCGTTAAGTCCAAGATAAATAAGCTTGCTCTCACTGTAAAAAAATTAGCTCGGTGTCTACTATCCACTAATTAGACTCCGGATTTTATGTGTTTATACAAAAATGAATAGGTGAAATACATTGTTCGAACGCATTTAAATGAAAAATCAATTCGTGTTTCTAACAATTCGCAGTCTACTAATTTCACTTGCAGGCTTTTACCAAAAATTAAAAATTAAAAATTTATACTGTTTCTCTTTCATTAAACATTGAAGACTATGATGGAACAAGTTCTAATATTACAACCGAACGTTTTAATTCCCAGGAGACGGAGTCGCCAGATCAACCCCTTGCACCCGGAGCTATCTTAATTCGAAAATGAAACATTTCTTCCGACCTAGAATGATTCCAACGATTTTTTTCATTTTATAGATACGTAATTGATACAATACTTCATACAATCATGCACACAATATTGTGAATAATGGTACAGCAAGTTTTAGTGGTAACTCTGAGTCTTCATTCGAGTGCTGAGGGTTAAAACTTGCGTCCCCACTCTATCTTTCCCTTCTACGACGCTACAAGAACAAAATGATTAAAAAATATCGATTTCTATACTTTTTGGTTACAAATAACAGTTATTAGTGTTCAAAAAAACTGGACCCTCCTCGATGACTGTTATCGATGAAGAAACAAACACTGTTTCGATTGCACGAAGCAGTTATCGATAAGAGAAGTTCATTTTGATCGCTCATAACAGTTATCGATGAGAGAAGTTCATTTCTAACGCTCACGCGAAGTTTATGGGTTTATAACAAAAATGAGTAGGTGTAATTCAACATAGGGAAAAGATGAAAAGAGTTTAACAATGCCGATATACTATTTTTAACATATAAAAATAAATACTCAGGAAAATAAATTTTTACTTAGCTCCTATAGCTTGCAATCGATGTATATAAATTTTATTTTGCATAGAGATCCGCAGTCTGCTCATAACAGTTATCAATGAAAGAAATTTATTTCGATCGCTCATAACAGTTATCGATGATCGAGTTTCCTTTCACTTGTTCATGATAATTATTGATGAGAAAGTTAATTTTGGTTGCTTATTTATTGAGTTGTCTACTCTTTTTCGGATAAGAGCAAGCCTGTCAAATTCGATGAATTATACTCCATCCACAATTAATTTCAGGACCGCTGATTTTTATGCGAAATAAGAATTTTGTACCTGAATTAGAACAAAATGGAGTGAGGTAGAAATTGATTTTCTTTCTTGAAATAATGAGGGGGCGCTGGGAAGAAATAAATGTCTATGTCGCTTCTACATCGTGCAATTAATACAGAACATTGTGATTTTGCATAAATGTCCGTCTACTTATTTATAAGTACATATACGGAAGCCATAAACGGGATAGAGTTCGTGGAACGTTGTTTACTTATCGCCGATTGAATTACAAAGTTCTATTACGCGCAAACAAACAGAATAAACGGCTGAGGATAAAAGCAAGCAGAGAAAATAAAAGTTTCGTGAATATATTAGCGGTCATCATCCGTTGTCGTTTAACCATGCAATCTGTACGGTACAGTTACGATCGCCAGGACCAACAAGGAACATAAGTACATGTACCCCGATATTGAATGTCTGAAAGTGATCGGTACGCGAATATGCGATTAACCGACACTCCGCGTCCAAGGAGAGCCTGTCCCGATCGCGGCGTGTGTAATATGGGAACAACGCGCCGCGCCGCGCCGGTGTAATTCAGCCTTGACTGTTAATTGCTAGCCGCGTGTGGTAGCACCACGCGCCACGCCATTTACGTCGTCATCTGTGCTTTTTGTAAATTCTTCGATTCGTCTAAGAATCAACTGTCAAACTTTATTGTTTCTTTTTAATATTTCAATATAAAGAATATGTATTTTATAGTTCGATTTTTATTCGGTTGGAAAGAAGGTTCGTAGCGTTTAAGAATCGAAGATTAAATTAAGGTATTTATTTATATGTTTATTCAATAACATAAGAAGTTGCCATGAAAATTGCAAAAAGTAATAGAACAGAATGGAAAATATCTTATTGAATACGTCTAATTAACAAATATCTGGGGTAAACTTTACTTTACCGGACTCAAAATTTGTGCCTTTCTCTTATAAATTATTATGGATTTGGTATGTAAATCGTTCAGTAGATTTGTACCCGCGACTACAGATCGAAGTTTCGATCCTGTAGGATCAATGATTCAGGCGTTATGCTTGTTTAAAGTTGAGCAATCTGCAGTATTTTTGACAGGTAAGGGCGCCGCCATATTGTATTATATACGCCGCCAATTATATACGCTCTGAAAATTTCATTGAAATTAGTTAATTGGTTTGCGAATTATAAACGATCAAAAGTGGTAATTTATAGTGTACCATAAAGTGGCAAGTTTTACCATTTTTGATTGTTTATAATTCGTAAATCAATTAACCAATTCTCAATGAGATTTTCAGAGCGTATATAATTTATAACAGTTGACAAAACACAATTTTTTACATTTTCATTATTGGGCCAACTAAAAAGGTTGTAAAAATCAATTTTTAGTATTGTTTTTCACAATTCCGACCAAATGCATTTTTTCAACTTATTTATTAGACGTCATTTACTAAACTAATTCTTCTAGCCTTACAGAGAAATTGAAGTAGTTTGATCCATTCATGTAAAATTTATTCTAATTTAAAGTGTGTGGAATCAGTTATGCTCCTTACTGTATATACTTGCTCCAATAGGTTTCTGACACATCCATCGGATCTTGTACAAATTCATTGTTTAAAATATCTGAAATTTGTATTAATTTCGTTAATCCAATATTCCTTCTTATGAATATTCCCATGGAAACATTTGGCGGCAAACCCACTGTTTCCAAATGTCCTATTGTGGCAGGCGAGGTGCTTAATAAACTATAATAAATATTAAATTTTGTGCAAGTTCATCTCGTTAAACAAGTTATTGCATATGTTTTTAAATATAAAACATAAAAACATATGCATTATGCAAAAAAAGTGCAAAATAAAAAATATATTTTCAGAATTCTCTAATCATGAAACATATTTCTGCCCAGGTCCTCTATTGCTCTATCTGTTTTCTACAAAAATATGCAGTTGCATAAACATCCGGAGTCTACTTATCAGTAATACCTGTTTTATTATAATATTGTTATATTCTGAACATAGCATATGCAATAAAGATGCAGCACCACTTCTGGATAATTTCAGTAATCAGTAAACCGACATTAAACAATTAGAAATCTAATATTGTTTCCTAAAATTTGTTACTTTTATTATAATAGAGACACAATAAATAGAATTTCAAATAGTTAATGAAAATTTAGACACATGAGATATTATTTCAAATAATTATTTCCAGTACATGTTTTCATAATTATTTGATCACCCACTAAAGATGTACAAAAATGTTCTCAAATATTATGTAGCTGTTGTCATTTTCAGACGCATGTAATCCCCTAACCGAGACACTTGAATCACGTAAGTAAACGGTACTTAATGCCATGTAATATCTAACTCCTTTAAGGTTATGTAAACAGAACTAATCCGTCTATATACATACGCACAAAGTATCCTTGTACAGGATGTAAATTCGGTTGAAAAATATACGCGTTGTGTATAAATATTAATGAAACATTCACTTGGAGGAAGAAATGACGTGAACCGAAGTCGAAAACGTTGCTGGATTGTAACAGTACATTGCACTCGCTCCCAACATGGACACCGGAAATGCGATTCGTGAAAGGAAATCTCGTCGAAAATATGGCGGGTTTTAAAGGGAGTCTACTGCACGGTAGACTTGTCGATGCGTACTGTTCACCTGCGAACTGGCATAATGTTTATCGAGAAACATAGGCAGAAATATTTATTTCAAATAACTATTTTAAATTTGTGTTGAGGAACACATAATTGAAATACATTTTTCATATTCTTGGGAGATTAAATAAGTATTTCACACAAATAGTATTTGCACCAATAAAAAAATAAATGGATATTTCAAATTATTCAAAGTAACATAGTTTTGGAAATAATCTCTGAAAATATTCTTAATTTTATTTCAAATACTATTCTGCCCAGCCCTGATTATAACACATTACACTTTTAGAGAGATATGTACAATTAACGGTTTCGTATTGGTTCGTTCAACGAGAAAACGAGTAAATATTGTTGCTCGATGTTGCTTGATGAAACAAAGTGATAAGATAAAACAAACGATTTTTACAAAGATATTAACTGAGCTAGGACAATCATCGAGTTCACAGAACGGCGAAATTAAACAAGATATATATAATGTATTATATATATACTAGAATGTGAGTCACTAGTTTTTTTATTATCAATTTCATCTTTATTTAATCCAAGAAGAGATACAGACAATTTCGCACTAGAACACACAAAATTGCAAGCTCAAACATATAGTATAATAATATTGATTTTTTTAATGGCACGTTACAGGAATTCAAAAGAAAATTCCACAAGATTATTTGTTAATATCGTACCTGTATTTGTTTAGTTTCGCGCTTGTCCCTTTTTATGTAAATTTTAGGTTAAGACTTTTTTTCTGTTATGTTTCTTTTTGTTTTTATCAATTCTACTGTAAACGACTGTAAACATTTGTATAAAAGGACCTCGGTCCTTATATAGTAATAATAATAATAATAATAATAAAAAAGGAGTGTGCCCAATATTTCGCCCAACAACAAAGAAATATACCGTACAATTTTGAACGTATTACAACCTCACGTTTGAGAAAGTGTAATCGTTCGAAAGAAATTTTAATATCAATTGATCGTTGCTATAAGATATACAGTGTTAAATTAGTAATTATTATTTTCATATTTATGTATCTTTCCGAAATGTGTTTTCGATTGTCACCATTGATCATTAATCAGTGTACCCATGAAAATTAGAATATAAATCACTTAGACGTTCTTTGTTATTAAGTATCTATTAATTATCAATACTGTAGAGTTTGTTACCAAGTTATTTTACTAATCATTTAGCACCATAAAGTGTGGCATGTTTTAAAGGATAAAAGGATGACCTGAACCGCTATTATTTATTATTAAATAGTTAGTTAATTAATAATGCTGATCTACATTCGTCGATTCGATTCCACAAGGCTGACAACACGATAACATACTTAACATAACGACCTTAAATTAGTGCCAGCATTCAATCTCACAGTTGCTATGATTAAATATTTATTCACAAAGAAATTAAGCGTTCGTCCGATTACAAGAAATACAAGCTTTACGTAAATACTCGAATTTTAACCTACACTGAACGAACTATCGACTACAGAGAACAGTAGCAATGACACATTAAATTTGCTAAATATAACGACACTGTTGCTAACAACGTGCTCCATAAATAGTGTACTGAAGTTGCTGGAGTATTAAATACCTTCAATTATTTTCGGAACGATGAAAATAGAACGAAAAAGAATGGACATTCTAATCAAAGAGGAAGCCGCGACATTTTAGCAATACGATACAGGGATACACGGTTAAAAGACAATGTCTTGAAGGCTCACGAATCGAGAAGAAACAATGCTGTAAATTCGTAAATCCGTAAATGAATGCGCGCAAAGGGGTAGCAAAACTGGCGAGATTCTTCACAAGATTTTGCATAGCGATCACGTAAAAGGTACCATGTTCCGTGCGTCTCTAAGAGGCTTGGATGAGAGGGTGTTACAGGTACGGGTACTATAAACAAAAATGAAATAAAATAAGAAGAAATAAATAAATAGGACAATTAGAAGCAGAGCAGACGTGAAAAAAACGAACGATTCCGATGAACTTACGCGGCAATACTTCTTGACAAGGGCCATCGTTCCATGCTGGCCTGGTACTTCATGTTCTCGATCTGCTTCTTCAACGCGTCCTTGTCCATGTTGGCGACTACACTGGGATCCATGGTTATAGCCGCGCCTCTCTTTCGCCAGATAAGAGCCGAATAGCGCTTGCGCCTCTACGAAAAATCAATAGAACTGTCTCTGTATGGGGACTCCTGCTAATGGAATACAGAACTACGTCACCGACAGGCAACAGGAAATTTGATTCTGTTAGTCCCGTCTTTCCTTGTTCGTGTTTTGTTGTTGTTTTTGTTTTTGTCGCGGGATTCGGTGATTAATTACCAGATAACAATCGTACACTTATTCTTGACACTGTCCAACACCAAGTTCTACAATTATTGTTGGGTGGTTCTTATAGAGTTTTTTTAGGAAGATGGCTTTGAAAAAAAAAACATATTTTTCAACTTGAAACAAATATTGTGATGTTATTGTAAAAGATATTGAATTGTTCTTTGAATTTCCATCTTGAATTCCAAGGTCAAAAGGTCAACAATTTTTTTTTGACTGCATCGTATTCTATTCATCGCAAAGATAAAAAGTGCAGAAGGAACCACATCGGTGAAAACTCGATCGTTCTCTCAACAAATTATGGCGAAGTTCTTGACATCATCAAAAACTGATTTTAATTATATGTATTATACTTTCATTCCTCAGTCGAAAACTGATTTTAATTATATGTATTATTCTTTCATTCCTCAGTCGAAAACTGATTTTAATTATATTCTACTTTTTCATTCCTCAGTCAAATGGAGTTGTTATAGCGTGCTATTGATGAAGCCGTTAGAAGTTGTTTCTTTGCACGTGAAATATGTCGAAAATGTAACAATAAACAAAGTCAGTTTGATAATGAAAAAATATTACTATCATTTTCTAAGAGAACGGTGAAAGATATACTTAAAAATTTTTCGATATGGGGCTTCAATACTGAGAAAATCGAGTTCAAAGTTGTGGCAAAGGCACGCCAGTAGATACGGTAAGTCATGATCAGACTATACCCGTTCTGCACCACGCATGCTTTTGACTTTTCAAACCAGTTTTTCTTAAGAACCAGTTCTACACTTTCGACTGATTTTTCTAGAAAAATTGACCCCTTCTCGATTGGGCCATAATCATGGGGTAGTCAACATCTGGACCGTTTATTTTGAAAGTGGCGCAAGTCCATTTTTTGTTGTTTCGAGAAAATTAAAGATTAGCATATTAGTCAATTCAAAAATATAGATTAATTATGTCAATGTTTCTACTAATTTATCAATGGGTAATTTGATTATATAAAGAATTTAACTAAAATGATATATATTTACGGGCTGTAAATGGACTTATATATACACCATTTCTTATTTCAGTCTTAAAGTTGTATAAATGTTAATTAAAATAAAAGAAGGGAAGGGTAAAAATAAATTTTGCCAAAAACGAGTTTGAAGTTAAACCAATAAATAGCTTTATTAGAACAACGCATGGGAAATTGACATAAAAAGTGTAATAATAAAAATAACAATTCCAATTAAAATCACAAGAAAAATAATAAAAATTAAAATTACAATTAGAATCACAATAAAAATTTTAATTGGAATTGAAATTGGGATTGAAATTGAAATTTGAATTGAAATTGAAATTTAAAGCAAAAACACTAATTCCAACAAATAATACCAATGCTAATACTGCTAGATTATAGAGTATACAAAAACCACACTGTTTATGGTCTCTTTTTAGGACGAAAGACTTTCAGATCTATGTAAAATAGATGTAAAGTGGACGTCTTTATGACGTCGTGTGCTATCTGGAAAACTATGTGAGCCGTAAGATTTATTAATGTAGAATCTCCTGAGCGGTCTCCTGGGGCCTCCTATACTTCATTCGTCACGAACGCAAACTTGCGCGTCCAAACACACAGCAGGAAGTTACGACGAATGGAGTATAGACAGCAAAACGCTGCGGTCAAACGCGCTTAGGAATTCCCACCATCAGAAAGATGGCTTACAAAGCACAAAGCAAAACATTGAATTGTAGAAAGAAATGTTATTTCGATGCATAAATTGAGAAGATCTGTCAAAAAATTGCTTCAATTTAATTAACAGCTTTTGTCATTCACCGACCCAATTACGAAAAAGGCATTTCGCAGTAAACCCAGCGGAACTAAACAAAGATATTTCAAAACGAAACCTTAATGTATTTCACATACTACTTTAAAAACCTGTTTGGCGAATCAAATATGTTATGTTTGAAGTAATACGTACGATTCAGAGTAAAACAAACAATTTACAACTTGAAATAATACGTCATCCAGCATTACTATTTGCTGTGAGTTCAAGTGTGTTCATCTGTACACGTTAGAAAGCGTTCGAAACTTTCCATTGGACGCAATAAATATATTATTTATAGGTCGATTCGCAGAAAACTACAATTAAACCATAGTTATTTTCATCAATAAGAATTCCATTAAAGTTGAAGCAGAATAACGATTTTATCGTAGCAAAATGTTCAACAAATGTATTATTAGATGATGCGAGAGAAGTTACAATATGTAAGAATAAAATTCAATTTTCAAATCTAGACAGATAATTACGTAATCCAAGGATAGGATGAAATCGCTTTAGTATGATGGCCACCTTGCGAGGCAAAGTAAAAACACAAACTATGGTCAATGAAATTTATGTCACAGATCTATCGTAATTTTCGTAATTATTCAGTCTTTCTTTATTGTATCGATTTTCAGTGATTTTTTGTTGTCTTCTGGAATAATAGGAATTCTGACAACTTTTTATGATAAATAAATTACACCAGTGAAATCTTTGAACGTTAATACCTAAAAATTATTGTTTTGACTGCATACCAACTCGAATATGTGA
The DNA here is from genome assembly GCA_028455765.1 of Lasioglossum oenotherae. Taxonomy (NCBI): domain Eukaryota; kingdom Metazoa; phylum Arthropoda; class Insecta; order Hymenoptera; family Halictidae; genus Lasioglossum; species Lasioglossum oenotherae. The sequence continues at coordinate 7,598,683 of CM052300.1, read as the reverse complement.
TTTAATTTTGACAGGGATAGATCGCGAAGGGATTACGAAAGGATCAGTGAACTGTCACACAAACTAATTAATTTTCACGAATTAAGCAATAAACCAAACTCGAAAACGCTCGGAGACACCATTTCTCCGATATGTGATTACTATACTGCGGATGTTCATGTAATTTTCAATTTTTGTAGACGAATTTTAAGGTGGAATAAAACAGAATCTCATTTTCCAATCGATTAAAATCAATTAAAATCGTTCTGAATTCTGTCATATTTTGTATCCTAGCATTTTCTGAAGATTTTCAAAAGCCATAATTGCATAAAGATCCGCAATCTAGTGATTACGTACGTTTTCCACGTTGAAAACCTACATGAGTTAGGTGTGCGGATACATTTTCGAGTGATGAAATAATATAAAATATTGATAATAATAAAATAAAAATATAAAAACGATAATAAAAAAAATTGAACCGTATTCCTGTATATTTCGTCACCTCTTGTGATTAATTTGATCATCGATAATTAGGAAGTTCGTTACGGGAGTACCCCGTTAGTTATTCAAATGCTTTACGGTCACCATAAGCTTTCGTAAGGAATGTATCGAGGGTTGGTACTTACTCGTAGAGTTTCGAGATGTGCGAAGCTTGGAAAAAAAGGAAACTCGCACACGTGTCACAGGCCGTCTGCTGAATTTCTTCGAATATTTGAGTGGAACAGTAGCACTCACCTTGCCGGAGGTCGATAAAGTTCTGGGAGTAGCTGACTCTTGGCAGGTTTCTCGATTCGCTTACGGAAGCCTCAACAAAACTCGGCAATCTAATTTGCTGGTAATTTACCTGCCAATGTGTCCAATCATTGTTGACATCGAACATTTTTTCAGAGAATTGCGCGTACGATCAAACTCGAGCGATCACTTTCACGTTGGCTCCTGCCGAGTTATCTTTTTGCGAATTGCGTGTTTCAGAACGTAATAAAAATGTAAACGTTTGTTTCGTTCATAATATAAGATCTTCGAAACGGCTGAACGTAGAAAGCTGCGGTTTGAGCCATTAGACGCAGCGTTCCTTCGGGAAGGTTTTAGAACAATCCGCATTCGAAAAAGTGCATTCGTTCAAAAGTTGTAACGTCATTAGTGACCAGAAACGACTTTCTCGCCCTCGTTTGCAGCAACCTCCTCGTGGTGAGACCTGGGCAATCGGTCTTATTCTCTATTTGTAAGAAGTTCTAGTGTCTTATGAATAGACTGCGAATCTTTATGCAAAATAAAAATAGTCTGCATCGGTTGCAAGGAATAGAAACTAAATTGAACGTTATACCTTCCCTTAATGATTTGGATAGAAGAGAAATCGTATATTGACATCATCAATTTTTAAAATTTTCCAACAATTTTCAATTTCATCTTCTCAATTTTGCTATAAATGCATAAAGATCCGCAGTCTGCTTATGAATAAAGGGTAATGTCGAGCTAATAGCTGCACTTTTATTAAATATGTTGATTTTCAATAAAAGTTATTTTGCAGAAAGATCCGCAGTCGACTGATTATCAACACAGCATCTCGAGCATTTGGGGCAACTGGTACCAGCGGATTTATCCATCGGCTGGCGCAGGACAAGCGAGGTATAGCAGTATAGCGGTGAACTGATGATCATCTGAGGAGGACAACTAATATAGTTGTCCTCACCTGCCTGTACTACAGTATCATATTAGAAGTCTGACGGTGTGCGGACTTCTCCCGAGCCAGTCAACATTCGTGTTAGAAATGGTTAGAATGTAATATACATAAGTTATGTACACCTACATATTATACAAACACTTTCTGTATGAATTTACATTGAATAAATAAAAACTACATATTGAAAAGAATATCTGCGTATTGCATTTTTATTGAACCAACAATTTTTCCTGAACGTCCCGCTTGTCGTAGAGTTATACTACTGAAATTCGTGCCACCTCCTTCGATATCATTTTCTCCTAATACAAAACTCGATTCTCGAGGTTTCCGAAAATTTACGACCATCTGACTTGTCGTTGAGTTGCACTACTGAATTTTGTGCCACCTCCTGCGACATCATGTTCTCCTAATACTTTTCTCAATTTTCGAGATTTCGGAAAATTTTCGCCAATTTTTGACCGTCTGGCTTGTCGTTGAGTTGTACTACTGAATTTCGAATACCTCCTTCGACATCATGTTCTCCTAATACAAAGTTCGAATTTTCGAAAAATTTTCAAAAACCTCGAAAATGGAGTTTTGTATTAGGAGAACATGATATCGAAGGAGGTGGCACGAAATTCAGTAGTATAAGTCAACGACAAGTCAGACGGTTGAAATTCTTCGAAAATTTTCGAAAATCTCGAAAATCGAGTTTTGTATTAGGAAAACATGATATCGAAGGAGGTATTCGAAATTCAGTAGTGCAGATCGACGATAAGTCAGACGCTCGAAATGCTTCGAAAATTTTCGAAAATCTCGGAAATCGAGTTTTGTATTAGGAGAACATGATATCGCGTAGGAGGTGGCACGAAATTCAGTAGTACAACTCGACGACAAGTCGGACGCTCGAAATTTCTCGAAAATTTTCGAAAATCGTGTTTTGTATTAGGAGCACATGATAGCGAAGGAGGTGGCACAATTTTCAAGATTTCAAGAATTCAATTTTCAATATTTCTATTAGAACTTCTACTGGGTGGGAAATAAGAGCACACATTGCCTTTTAAAAATATATTCTTTATTTATTATCATATTCATATTATAATTTTAAATGTGTACATATAGTGTGGTGAAAATGCGTATAAATTTGTATTCTTTCCTTATCGCTAAGTAAAATACAACACATTACACAACTAAAAGTCCGCTTGTTGCGACTGAAACCGAGTGATTCCCCCTTATGACTGTGGAACATCATAGCATGCGTGCACTCTGTAGCGGGTTGACAGGGCCAATCCCCGTAGCGGCGAAACGTTGAAACTGCTAGCCCAACTTATTGACAGAGCTGCCGATATAAAAGCACCGACGAGATTTGCTCGTAGAATACAATGCCAGCGCCGCCAGGGAGTGTCACACAGGCGTACTATATCCCCCGTACTCCTCTTCACTTCCGTGATCCTCTATACTTTGTCATGTGTTCGCGTCCCTTTAGGTGGCCCTGCTTTCAATCGAGTTGATTAGACGAATTCGAATACCATGGTGTCGATGGCGTCCAATCAACTCGATTGAAAGCAGCGCCACCTGAAGGGATCCTCTATACTTTGCCATGTTGGTCACTCTGATACCACAAGCTCGCAGATACTTCACTTCACTGTACTTCACAGCGTAGAATTCTCCGTGCTGACACGTACAAACTATAAACGCAATATGATCGTTTACAAAGCTGCTATTTTCCTCGTTTTCATTATTGTCAGTGTTTCAGACAAGTATGTATCTGCTGAAAATGACGAAGAAGTGTCAACGGATTTATACGTCGTCGAAGGGAAAGTTTTTCCATGGGAAAACAAAGCCTCGAATGGTTGGCAGCTAATGACGCACGTCATGGTTAACGGTGGAGAACATTATGGTTTTTTGAGGTAAATGAATAGTTTATACTTTTAATTATTGAATAGTGAATACGATGACTTATTAGGACTGTTGTCAAACATAAATTGTACAAATTAGATTACTTTTTACATTCTGCACAGGTTAGGATTGTAATAAGTAAAATGTTTCAGTTTTATATCATACTTAATGTATAAATTCATTGTATTTCTATGAATGACAATATGTTTACTCCTTCAGGGAAGATGGAACATTTATTATTTCGAATGTGCCATCCGGATCTTATGTTATCGAGATTGTAAATCCCAACTGTGTTTACGAACCAGTTAGAGTAGAAATTAATTCGAAAGGAAGATTTAGAGCGAGAAAAGTTAACTTAATACAAACTTCTCAAGTTATACAAATTCCTTATCCGCTAAAAATGAGACCACTTACACCATTCCGTTATTTCCAAGTTAGGGAACAGTGGAAAATAACAGACTTTTTGTTTAACTCAATGGTATGCTTGCTATTTCATTATATAAATAAATGTTAACCAAGAAAGAAATTATTATTAATTTCAACGTTACTCGTAGGTCTTGATGATGATCTTACCACTGCTATTACTCATGATTGGACCAAAAATTATGAATGATCCAGATGCCCGGAAGGTTGGTACTACATAATTCAAGTATCATAAATATTTAAGCTTTTATATTACGAACTTAATCATTTATTTATTGGTTCCATTGTTTCAGGAAATGGAACATTTAAATAATCTAACTAAATACAAAATACCAGAAATGTCTGAACTTATAACGTCTTTCTTGTCCGGAGAAGAAAAGCAAAAGCCAAAGGCAGTAAAAGCTGCAAAGAAAAGGCAGTAACGTTTATATGCCTCTCGAGATCATGTTTGCACTTTTACTCTAGTCCTTTAGTTACATACGCTAGAAAATGTATTAGATTGTCCTCGAAATCTTTTCATTTTCACGCTATTTAATTCTATATGGATTATAAACGACAGTGAACCATCTGAAATGCATTTTTTTAGTGAACAATTCATTGTCTACTGTATAAATGTAATCTATTACAACTTATGTATGATATACAAGATGTTCTATTAAGTGTAGTAAATATTTTACATGATGTTTATACAAGTTCAACTAGGACACACATTAATTGACTACATTGCTTCATGATTTTATTTCCTCCTTATGCATACAGGGTGAGTCTGAAGAAACAGAACACCTAAATATCTCTGTTACTTTTCTTTGTACAAACAAACTTCTTAGGACAAAGTTACACTGTTTGAAGGGCCATATGTAACGGTGTAAGGGAAAAAATTTTCAAGGTCATGTTTTTACAAGATTTCAAGGTCATCGATATTTTTTAAATGGAATGAGGTATTTTTTAATACATCAATCGATGCAGCTGAACATTCGTTATAAAAAAGTACTAACCTATGTATGTCGAAAAGTTAGTAGTTCACGAGATATTTCGATTTAAATAACTAAAACACCATTACCATTAAATCGGTTTGATTTGAAATCGAAATGATGTATTAAAAAATACCTCATTCCATTTAAAAAAAACATCGATGACCTTGAAATCTTGTAAAAAAAATGATCTTGAAAATGTTTCCCTTATACCGTTACATGTAACCCTTCAAACAGTGTAACTTTGTCCTAAGAAGTATTTTTGTATAACGAAAAGTAACGGAGATATTTAGGTGTTCTGTTTCTTCGGACTCGCCCTGTATAAAGTTACTTACGTACTACGTCACTATTAGCGATTCAAAGAAACTTTGTCACTCTCGAGTTTTGTCTCATTTTAGCTTGTAGAATCACTCTCTGAAATATTTACTAAATGAAATCGAACAGCCTGTAAATTTTCTCAATTCGGTATCGTTAAGTAATACAGTAGGTTTTAGAACACAAAACGTAATAAAACAAAATTGAAATAATGATAATAAAATCTTTAATATCATTCGCCATATAAAAATCAAAAGTCATCACTTTAGTTATGATGTTGTATAAAAGATATTTATAACTGTAGGAATAAATGTTACAATATTATAAGCTTCGAAATATTGCTATTTCGCTAATGGTATCACAGATTGCCTCGTTTTAACTTAATCGATTAAATATTAAGATGTCTAACTCGCATCATGCGTTCCCTAGCTGCCTTGAATTGTTCAAAGATATTTTCTATATTTGTCATAAGTTTATCTGTACTTAAATTTTGAAAATAATCGAGCTGATCATCAATTTTAATCGAAGTATGGACTTGGTAAATGATGTTCATTTTTAGCTTTACATGTCCGTTTGGTGTCACGTTTATTTGTGACTTGTTTAATAATTTATTTTCGTGTCCTGCAGATATATTGCAGTAAGTTATATCGTCCAATTCGTAAGTACCTCCTGTGAAGTATCTCCGAAGAGAATTAATAATACTTCCTGTTGGTCTCCATGTTGGAATACTGAACTCGTATATACCTGGACGTGTTGGCAAAGGTACAACTGCGTATCCTTCGGTACGATATCTGAAACGATATAATACTTACTTTACATTTAATGATTATACAGGGTGTCCCAAAATTCCTGCACATTCCGGAAATGGGAGAGGTTCCTGAGACCATTTGGAGCGACATTTGCCTTGTGCAAAAATGTTATCCGCGGCTTTGTTTAGGAGTTATTAACGAAAAACACGGACCAATCAGAGCGCGACCTAGACGCGAGTTGTCGATTGGCCGATTGTGCCAACTCGCGTCTAGGCCGCGCTCTTATTGGTCCGTGTTTTTCGTTAATAAATAAAAATACTTTTGCAAAGGAAAATGTCGCATCAAATGGTCTCAGAAACTTTGGGACACCCTGTATAAACTACGAATTCAACACTACCAATTAAATAATTATACCTAGACCACGTATCAAGGGATGCAACCAACAGTAATAATCTAGGCCAAGACGGTAAAGTCTTTTTGAATGCATTATCTGACTCGTAAGCTAATGACATTTCAGTAGCATATCCAAAATATGCTGATTTGTCTTTCAAGTTACACCTTTGAGTCCTTCCGAATAATCTATCATTTTGATCAGTACTCCAATGTTCTGGTAACTGGATATAATAAGAAACGCACAGGCCATCAAAAATAAACTCATGAGCAGACAGAATATCAAGTTTTATAAACAGTTTTTGTAGGTGTGGCGCAGTTAGTTGGAAACCGTGAGATATTTCTGCTTCTTTGTACATTAATCTCTCCTTGATTTCCTGTAAGAAAAATAAGACATGACAGATATTATTATTTAATATCAGTGATTTACTGGTTTTTAACAAAATGCCAATATAATAGATTCCTATATTATACACGTGATTTAATTGCAAGATTTTTGAAATTATGCACTGCAAGCGTTCGTGAAGTAGCTACACATTTTCTTCGATGTATAGATGTAGCGTGCTCTAAGGGGCACGTATAAACAGCACATATGTGTTTGACACACGGATGCACATATATAAATCCGTCAATACAAACACATGGAGAGTGTTCAAGCAACTATTCAATTCACCGCCACAGAATTCAGTTGGCTGTGCGACTGTGGGACCACAGTGTGACGGTTAGGTTACATCTTCCGCGTATTCAATATACATTCTTCTAAAATCTATTAATCAATTATTATACCTTTCAAATATAACAAAATGAACGAGTTTTTTAAATTGAACGTGGTAATGTACATGTTCCTCGGACATACTTCCACGGAATACAAGCTGAAGCTGACGACGATTTAGTGTGCAACAGGATTTCGAATAATGAGAAAGGATTATCGGTGCCAGTGATAAATGTTAATGTAATTCAAGAAACATGTTTAGCCCACAGAGAGTCATGCGTCAGATCTCCGACATCTCCTACGTCGGGTACGTAAAATATTAATTGCATCGACTTTCGATTACTTGCGCGAGAACTATTTGAATCTTTCAAATATAATACATTTCTGCAAATTGTATATATATTTAAATTTTACGGTGAAAATCGCGTTTGCACTATGTAAAACGCCAAGTCGTAAAGCAAACAAACCACGTACGTACGATCAAGGTATGAGCAACAGTGCAAATAAATATTTCGTTAATCTTACACGTTGCAATTCGTCCCGTTCTTCTTGCAACTCTTCCGGTGTCGGTTTCTCGGAAACATGTTCGATCCAGTAATTAAATTCGACACCGCTGGAATTCGTGACAACGTAAGGACAGTCGTCGGTGAAGTCAGGATGCACGGTTAAAGTTTTGTGCAATCGATCACAAGTAATGACACATAGCACCGTTTCGGAATCCTTGTCCGGTCTCGGTACACCTTTATCTCTCCGAGATAAATCAACCATGACATACATCGTAGATCTTTCCATATAGACGTAATGGTTCGCGCGTATCCTCGTGTCGTCAGGTTTATCGTCGACTACCGATTTGTTATACCTTTCGGGGAACGGTTTACGATTTTGCAAAGATGGCAACGCCGTTTCGTTTCTGCACGCCAATTTCGTCTTGCACGATCTCGTCAGCGACTCGCTCTCCGAATAATACGAGTCCCCTTGCGTGTAAGTGTACAGCTGAGAGCCTTTAACATTTTCCTCGTTGATTCGCTGGCAATAGGACTTGTGAAGCTCGGTCAGACAATTCTTCTCGTCCTTGTAAAAATCAGCCTCGAACGGGCTGAACACCTTTTCTTGCCAACCGAAAATACCATCCTCCTCTTCAACAAAATTCGAGTCTCTGGTATCTTCTTCATCCTCGAGAAGTTCTGCAAGCAAAGGTCTTTGCTGTACGATTTTGACTCTAGAACAATAAACAAGTCGAAGGTAAATACAATTTAGAAGGTAGAAACAATCTGTGCCAGATGGCCAAGATCTAATTCCGATCGACACGTTCGCTGTACAATTTTCGTTGGAAAAAAAATAACAGTGCACGTTGCTTCTGATTAACTGTACGTTCGGAATGACGGTAACAATGATTCCTGCTTATCTCGTTAATACAGTATAATTCTTCTATTTCAATTATCCGACAATATATGTATTCGTTACCTTATCTTGAAGTTATTTATAGACTCGTTGACCCGGTAGTTGGAGGAGATCTTTTTCTTGTGTAATATTTTGGTAGACATTTGATTCGACGTCAATTCTAATTACCGAGAATGATCTGTACGAGACAAAGAAGATTCGTACACTGACCCGATTAGTGCACCGTGTCAAAATAACCGTCGGCAGTCCACCGATAATGTATTGTTTGTCGATTCTCTTGTTGCTTAGTAACCAGAGCCGCACACCGCGCAGTGTACGTAAGTGCCTGCACTAAATAGTAATGGCCGATTTATATTTAGTATCGGACACAGAACGGTACCGGTAATTGAATAATATTTGTTTTGTTTAATTTCCGATACGTATCCGTGCTGATCGATTAGTATAAACGCCTACATTGAAATACGTTATTGAATGTTTGTCTGATCGGTGCTGAATAGAACCGTTCAGTAGTATAATTCCTGCAGGCCAAAACGGTTCGTATCATCGAGCACTGTGAACACCTTTGTCTCGTGCTCGTTTATGTCCACCTGCGCGTATGGAAGCCGGTTATTCGACGTTGCTTTTAAATTAGAAATGAAACGTAGTCGGGAGATCCCTGTATCCTGTTGAGTCAGCTTTTCAAGACGGAACTCTTGTATGCAGTAAAAACAAGCTTTATAGGAACCTTTCACGTCCGAGTGATTATCCGAATAGCGTATATACACTACCGTGCAGAAGAAAGAAGAGCCCAGTATAATTATAAGATATAATGACAAACAATATATCTTCATGTAGAAATTGTATTATACAATGATTGATTTATTGCATTTAAAAAAGGAATCCTTTTTCAAATCTGACTGTGTTCTTATTTGATTTTTTACGCTTTTCTATTAAATATGGCCGGGTGCTTCTTTCTTTTGCGTAGCAGTATACAGGGTGAGTCCGAAGAAACAGAACACTTAAATATCTCCGTTACTTTTTGTTGTACAAAAAAACATCTTAGGACAAAAATTTTCGAGGTAATTTTTTTATGAGATTTCATGGTCATCGATTCTTTTTTTAATGGAATGAGGTATTTTTTAATACATCAACCGATGCAACTGAACATTCGTTATAAAAAAGTACTAACCCATGTATGTCGAAAAGTTAGTAGTTCACGAGATATTTCAATTTAAATAACTAAAACACCATTACTGTCGTACTAAGACGTTACACAAGTAAGTAAACGCTAACATCAATTTCTCTCTCTCGATGTCAATTTTTCAATTTCAACTTCAATTTCAATATCAACCCTTCAACTTCCATTTTAACTTCAATTCCAATATCAACCCTTCAATTTCAATTTCAACTCGTCAACTTCAACTCTTCAATTTCAATTTTTCAATTTCAACGTCAATTTTTCAATTTCAATTTGTTAATTTCAAATCTTCAATTTCATTTTCAACGTCAATTTTTCAATTTCAACTCTTCAATTTACACTAGCAAGTAAACGCTAACGTCTTAGTACGATAGTAATGGTATGTTTTAGAGTTATTTTTAGTACTTAGGTTAGTACTTTTTTATAACGAATGTCCATAGCTGCATCGATTGATGTATTAAAAAATACCCCATTCCATTAAAAAAAAACCGATGACCTTGAAATCTTGTAAAAAAAATGACCTTGAAAATTTTTTTCCTTACACCGTTACATGTGGCCCTTCAAACAGTGTAACTTTGTCCTAAGAAGTTTTTTTGTACAACGAAAAGTAACGGAGATATTTAGGTGTTCTGTTTCTTCGGACTCACCCTGTATACATATAAATACGTAAGCTATTCGTTTGCGAGACGTAAAATTAATGATGCAATGATGATTAAACACAACCAGAAACGCACATGCAAAGATGAGATGAAATTATAAGCACTTACGATTAATTATGTCTGACTAACAACTATGCGACGACAAACCGTGACATTGTATAATTGCAACATTCCTGGAGATGTGACTCTAATCACTTGGAAAAAAACTATTTTATTTTATCGGTAGTCTATTGTTTTTGTTACAAAATCGGTTTACATAGTTGTCTATGCTGTTGATAGATATGGAATGGAATTGTTGTAAAATGTTCTAAAATAATTTCCTATTTTTTGAAAATATATGAAATTGACCAATTTCTGAGGAAGAGATTATTTACTGGTATAGGTTATTTACTTGGAAAGAAAATATTCTATCTTGTGAGAAAAATCTATAATAATATCGAGAATCGGTAAAGGAACGATTCCAACGATCTACCATCGATTCTCAACATTGCGGTACTTTCTATTCGCACGACGCTTGGTCGAGTTCACCTGTTGCGACGTTGACGACCAACTGGCGTGTGCAGCCTTTGTAAACATATCCCGTTATCCGGACAGCACGTACATTTTTTTGTGATGTAATTAATTGTGAAGAAATGAAGAATTTTGTTCGAGAGTAATTTTAGTCATCGCACTGGTTAGGATTTTCTCGACGCGTCCGCAGGTATTAAGGCTAAGAACACAATCAAGTGAGATATATACGCACACACATGACACACATTCCTGAAATCTGAATCAGAATTTGTATTCACCGGTTCAATGCAGTCCTATAATTTTGCATTTGTCGTACTGATAATATATCTTTCTGATAAGATAAAATAGATCGACATCATTCTATGAGTAACAGCACATTAGAAATCGATCTATTGGCGACTCGTTCGACGAGTCAGTCAAAGAAACGTTTTCATATGCCGAGTGTATACAACGTGTCTCATTCACATCGTGCTTCATACACATCGCGAACGTGTTCGATGTGTAATTCATCAAATAATCGTGTAAATTATTGTTAATTTCAATATATATATATAAACGTAGTGAAATATTTTTAGTTTCATTTTCTTTTTTTAATGGTTTGATATTATGAAAATGTTATATATATATATACAACGGTTCTTTCTGCTGAATTTTAAGCATGTAAAACTTTATGGAGTGAATGTGAATGTTATTATATTTTTATACAGGGGTTTCAAGTTAATCAGAATGACGAGTAATCAAGGCGGAGAATCTGGAGTAACAATTCCCTTGCAATATAACAATTCTGTGAGAAACGATATTTTACATTTATAATTTGTATTAATTCCTCTATAACGTTTATAATACATCTATATATCTACTGTTTCGATACTTTCAGCATTGGAAATCTATATTCGAGAAATATGACCTCGACGGCGATGGAAAAATCTCTTATCAGGAATTGAAAGCTATGATTCATAGATCTACGTATTCCAATGACATCCCGACCAGGGTTGTCCGTGTAATTATGCGGAATGCAGACCTGGATGATTCTGGATACCTAGAGTACCCAGAATTCATAGCCATGGTATGTATTTTTCATGATAATTATTTATAATAGCATTATATCGCTTCTAACGTTGTATTATATAGATTCACAGGAAAGATATGCAAGGTGTTTTCGGTCATCTTGTACAACGATACGTACAGTCTATGGTGCCGCAAAGACCAACTCAAAGTGATTATCCAGATGGACAGTACGAAGAGGAATATACTTGCAAGCCTCCTGCTTTGGCAATGATAATTATATCCATATTGGAAATTACTTTATTTTTGTACGATGTAATTGCGCACAAGTCTTCATCTGTTGAAGGACCTGCAGCTACTTTGTTTATTTATAATCCACATAAAAGGTTCCAAGCCTGGAGGTATCTAACGTACATGTTCGTACATATAGGGTATGTGCATTTCAAATTTGACAGCTACAAAATTGCAACTACAGCTTGTCAAATCTAGCTGTGCGGTTGACCAAAACTTAGGAATGCGCAGACAAAAACAAAGACCGCACTCGACGAGAGAAGGATGCAACGTGAAAAGAAATTTTTTCAAACATTGCATTTGGTCGGAATTGTAGAGAAAATACTAAAAGTTGCATTTTACAACTTTTTCATGCAGGCCTATATTAAAATTTTTAGTAATACATACGTTTTCTAAATCTGTGTCAATTATATGCACTGTGAAAGTTTCATAGAAATCGATTGATGCGGGAAAGAACGACAGGCATGGAAAGATGTCAGAATCCTTAAAATTACTGCAGTTCGAGTCCGAAAATCGTGAAAAACTGCAATTTTTACCATCTTTAAACTTTGTATCTCATTGGAACGTCAACCGATTTTAATGAAATTGTCAGAAAATATTTAATTGATACAGATCTACGAAACATGTCTTCTAAATTTTCCATATAAGCCCATAGAAAAATGTTGAAAAATACAACTTTTAGTAATTTCTCTACAATTCCGACAACTCGCAGTTTTTTTCAAAAATGTTTATCATGTCGTGTAGCAAACCAATTGTTCTACCTTCTCCAAAAATTTGAAGTCGTATATTCCAATATTAAAACAGTTATGGTGTTTTTAAGAGTATCCGAATATTAGTGGGAGTCACTGTATGTTTGTGTGAATACACTTGTGTCACTTTACTTTTTAACTGAACTGTCGCCACGTGCATCGTTTAACAGGTGACGATCAGTTCTCTATCGTTGCGAAGTTCCGCCTATTTACCACTGCGCAGCAGGGTCATTTCCCCTTGCGGAGGACATTCAGCCACACAGCTAGATTTGACAAGCTGTAGGTTTATGTTGGAAACTAATTGTTATACTTATTTTGAACAGAGTATTTCATCTGGTGGTAAATCTACTTGTGCAGGTAATGTTGGGTATTCCATTAGAAATGGTGCATAAATGGTGGAGGGTATTGACCATTTACATAGCAGGCGTCGTAGCAGGATCTCTTGGTACGTCTGTATCCGATCCTCGGGTGTATTTAGCAGGTGCATCGGGTGGTGTGTACGCATTAATCACTGCCCACGTGGCAACTATTTTAATGAACTGGTCGCAGATGGAATTTGCTGTATTGCAACTGTTAGTGTTCCTCGTTGTGACTTCGTTCGATATTGGCCAAGCAATATACAATCGCTATGTGTTAGACACGAATGATCAAGTTGGTTACGTTGCTCATTTCGCTGGTGCCATTGCAGGGTTACTTGTAGGCATAAATGTCCTGCGTAATCTAGAAGTGCGAACATGGGAGAAAGTTGTATGGTGGGTCAGTATTATTACCTACACTGTTCTTATGACTGCTGCCATTTTATGGAATATTTTATACAGTTCTTACTATGATTAGTTGTAACATCATACTTTCATGTGTCCACCTTCTGACATTGCCTCCTTCTTTTGCTGGAGGTCGAATTTGTCTTCTCATTGAGCAAAGAAACTCAAGCACAAATTCTCAGTTGAAATGTTTGAGGAGATATGTCAATTATATTGGGTTCGAACAAAAGTTCGTAGCGTTTGTAAATTAAAATTGGAAGCTAAAATTCATAGATTTATTCAATAACATATTTTCCATTCTGTTCTATTACTTTTTCCATTTTCGAGGTAACTTCTCGTGTTATTGAATAAACACATGAATAAATAGCTTAATTTTATCTTCGATTCTTATTTTGAAAACGCTACGAACTTTCTTTACAACCCAATAGCACATACCTTGCATTTTTAAATAACGTATTCTACAACGAGTATAGTTACACCTGTTTCATAGGTGTATAAGGACTACTGTTATATTACATACTGTGATACGAGATGCCTGTATGTAACACAAAAAGTAGATGTTAAATATGATAGAAATTTCTGCGTGTTGACAACATTAATGAATAAAAATGACGGAGAGGAATTACTTTTGAGTCAGAAATTAACGAACAACGATTCAAATTTAAAGTAATCAAACTTTCTAGACTGAAGTCAAACTCGGGCAGCTAAATTATAATGATCGAACTACATACATGGAGCTAAATATAACCACATTCTAAAGCGAAGCTTTTTCTTACGACTAAAAATAATCTAAAGATAAACGTGCTATCTTTAGTTAATTTACAGAGGTGTATCACAACGGTTTCGTAATGTTCGGGCAACGACAATATTTAGTGTTAAAGTTGTACGTAAAATATTTGTTGGCACGGGGAAACTGTTAACGGTAATCTCATCAATTTGGACACGATAAGTTACTGCAATTAATTACTTCATGTATTTATGATTCACTATATCATGTACCTGATTTGCAACTTACTGATGTGTAATGGAAATACTTTGAGCATATGCGTAAGATGCACAGAAACCATGGTGCTGTCAAACTGGAAAGTTTAAGCGAAGAAAACGTACACTTCTAGGTGCTATGTGTAGATCTAATACCGAGGTGTTAATTTATAGAATTAACGAAACATCGTACGACACGTATTATCACTGAACAAATGAAAATTTTGAGAAATCTTACAATATACCAAAAAAGTATTTTCATTCGAAAGTATATACCCGTGAATCATGGGGTATATTTTTGGATCAATAGTCTTAAGATTATTATAAATTATCATTTTACCAGCAGTAGATTTTTAGTATCTCCAATGGTTATTTAATTCTGTTACGCATAATGATACTAATTTTGCTACTTAGTGATTAAGATCGATCTATGAAACAAATGTTCCAAGTGTTCTTAAAGTATGTATCTACGTTTAGACTTTGTCGCGCGTAAATGGGAATATCATTTCAAGCAATGCAATGCTGATCGCGGCAGTTAATATGATTTCTTTATTCATCTGAAGATAACAAATTTATAATTAAATGAGTAAACTATAAATCGTAACAAAACGTTGAAAGTTACTGTTACGTACAATTTCGAGGCAAATTAACCGAGCGTCCAGAAGTCTTCTATTTTTCATAATGTTTTTTTCTCCTGGCGGACGTTACGTTTTTTCTAACGCGCACATAATTTTAAAATCGTTGAGAATAAACAGCAAATAATGAGAAAGTTGTTCTGCAAATTTATTGGAATTGATCTGTCAGATCGGGAACGTTTATGTATTTCGAAAGACGTAAATAACAACTACAACCTCGGAAAAGAAAGTATTACTCCGTGAAAGTATGAGTACGAGTTAAATGTAATGACGATCTCGAAAGACAGGGTGAAACGCGTATCAGAAGAACCGCAATAACAACAGGACTTCGATGTTATCGAACAAAAGGATTTGTTAAGGAACCTTGTGTCCTATATTCGTTAATCATATTTATTATACAATTTTCCGCGTCTTAAGTACTGTTCATATATACTTAATATATATGTAATTACCTCTCGTTTGTAAGTTTTGTAATAAATGTCAAATAAAAGAAGAACCTGAAAATGCACACTGTAATGATTCCGACCGAACGAAATAATTAGTGATAACTAGGCTCCGGATGTTTATGCAAACGCATATTTTTATAGAAAACACGGAATTCTAAAAATATGTTTTTTTTTGCACTTTTTGCATAATGCATATGTTTTTATGTTCTATATTTAAAAACATATGCAATAACTTGTTGCATGACGAGATGTACTTGCGCAAAATTTAATATCTATTAAAGTTCATTTAAGCACTTCGCCTGCCGCAATAGAAAAATTGGAAACAGTTGGTTTGCCGTGAAATGTTTCCTTAGATAATGTACATAAATTATATTAGTCATTTAGAAAACATACCCGGTGACAGTGAAACTAATTGCTGTTATAGGAAAAAATAATATTGGGTTAACGAAATTAATACAAATCTCAGATATTTTATACAATGAATTTGTACAAGGTGCGTATAATTATGCACCGTTTGCATCGTGTGACGTGGAGCGATCATTTTCCGCATATAAATTAATTTTTACAGAGAAGTGTCAACACCAGGGTTACCATTTTCTAGTCTCGCCAGGCCCCTTACCCTTCCGCGCCTCGCCCATCTTGTCTGCCGAGTCCGCCCCACTCTTACCACTAACACTGACGCGTACCGCTAACTTATTGTTAGTTTGCTCCACGTGGTACGCGTCTATGTTAGTGGGAAGAGTGGAGCGGACTCAGCAGCAGAAAAGCTGGGCGAGGAGCGGAAAGGTAAGGGGCCTGGCGAGAGTCGAATATGGCAAAATGGCAACCCTGGTCAACACCATCCAATTTGGAAAGAAATGCTTGTCATTTACCTAACTCGAATTAATAATCGTAAAATATATTGTTAATGTTGTATATTTTCCCTGCATATTTTCCGTGCACAAATCGCATGTTTCTTACATATTTATCGTGCATAAACATCCGGAGTCTAGTATAACCTTCACTAGGAAGAGTTACGTTCTCTAAATAGAATACAATTGATGGATGATCGTACGATGAGCAGGAGAGGATCCGGTCGTTATATAATAACAAGTATATATCAGTATCTTCGGGCAGGTACGACTATTCGGTATCATTTATATATACATATATATGTATATTTCTTCAGTCCTGTGTTATCATATTTCTCAGTAACAAAAGTGATATCGGTAAATTCTATTCGAACAATCAACTGTACAGCAACGACCCACGATTTATCGATTTCAAACATTGAAATCCAAATTGAAATTGTGCACATTCACTGCAAACGAAGGCCAACAGTGACCTGGAGCCCAGGCTTATGCTCACAAACGAGCCAAGAACAGGTGTGGAGGAGAGCCCGAGCCGAAGCCGAGAGAAATGCGAGAAGCGGGGCCTCGGACTTCAACGGCTTGGGCACTAGAGAAGTAGAGGGGCGCCTCATGAGTCGTCCCGGGAGTGGATTGGTTTTTAGTGGGTATGGGTCGCCGAACATCTGCGACCTGAGCCCCACACTACGTGCGTAATGCATTTTTTTGACCACTCCCTTATAAAAAAAAAAAGAAAAAAAAGGCTTATGCTCACATATCTCGACAGTCACCGGTGATTGCGATTTTATCGATATACAAGTGCATAATCCAACCGGCATTAGCGTAAACGTTTGCTGAGACGTATATACATACCAGCCGGTGAAAGATTTAAACCTGAACCATTCGACTAAAAAAGCATTCTAAACTTGGCTTATTAGAAACGGTCTGGTTGTTTCCTCGAAATCTGATGTGCGCTCTGTATATCCTTCTGGGACGGGTTTGGTTAGAATCGGTTGGGGAGAGGCGGGGGAGGGGGTGCCAGTTATTATAACGGAGGTGATTTTTATTTCAACAAAAATAACAATTTACATTGAACTGTTTTGATAATAATATTACCGTGTATGCTATACCTGTAGTTTACTGTAGGCGGGGTATGCTCTCGCTCGCTATTAATTTTAGTTAATTTATCTGAATTAATCGCGTTGATAGCGGGTTCGTAGGTAATATCGCTTCTTAGCATTTTCTGAATGATTTTTCTTTCCGTTTCTCTGCTTATTATCACGCGAAATATCCTTTTATTTGTTTGTCATCCGTCTCTTTCCGTGGCTTCTCTCGCATCGTATGCATTGGTCGAGGGACAATTCTCCTGAAAGGGAAGCTGACCACCATCTCGTCGGTGTTGTCGTTCTCTTTTGCTTTTTGTAATCTATGTACAGTGTACAGAGTGGTTTTCGTTAGGGGTGCCGAATAATAGACATCGATCCTCGTGACTGGATCACAAACGAGTACGTACAGGCTTATCGAATATTGAAAACCGTTTTGACTTTTACGCAACTCTCGAGAGAAGGTGGGAGTTCCGGTGAATCTAGCAACTACTCCCTTCACGTCTCTCCTCCATGGCGCGATATCAATTTTTACATTCGATACGTAGCGGACAGACTCGGCGGACCCACCTTTCCACTTTCCACCAAGTAAAGGAAAACGGTAGATCTAACTGGTTTATCCGGGACGCGTGTCAAAATGATTTCGCAGCGCAGGGGCACTCGGGGGCACGAGAGTTCGCGACATGATAGAAATGCAATAGTTACAAATATGAAATGAGCATCTTATCGAATAGGGCCAGACCACGGTGTATTATATAGGTGTCACGACTAAGCAACTCTATAAGGTTGACGTTTTGTGATAGATAGAGGTTAGTTCGTCGCTAGATGGCATATCTAAATACTAACCTCTATACTCGAGTCCAAATAAGAATGTACTTACTAGCCGACAAATTTAAGACTCTACTCCGCATCTGACTCTAACGGAACTCGCTGATTGACTAATCCCCCTACTCGTACTTCGCCGACCACGCGATCATTGGCTGACGCCATCAATTTTATGGCTGACGCGCAACGACTTGCGCAGTACAAGTACATTCTTATTTGGAGTCAAGTATATCTATCACACTTTTCTGTGAAGGAAGTCTGAACACCTCTACAATACACCGTGGGCCAGATTTAGGTGAATAGCGATAAAACTGTCTTCAGTAGTGTCGCCAGATCGGGGAAATCGAGGAGAATACAGTTTACCCCCTCTCTGATAACTAGACTGCGGATTTTATGCATTTATGGCAACAATGAGATGGTGTAATTTAAAATAGGTCAAAGATTAAAGGGATTTAAGAACATCAATGTATTATTTTGGACTTACTAAGATTAATAAAGAAGAGAGGATCTTCTACGTGGTTGTTGTTTCTTGCAACTCATACAGACAAGTTTTATTTTGCATAAAGATCCGCAGTCTACTGATAACCAGATTAATACGTGAAACAGTCTACGGTCTTAGTGGGGGATGTTGGAGTATGCCCATGGGGTGGTGGAATGGGATAGTACACGGGGAGAAGGCGGAGTGGGGAAAATCGACCGTTTTTGGTCGATTCTGGCGACACTGGTCTTCAGAGACCTTCTGCATCATCGCCTGATCACTCATTTCCTAGTCGCTAACAGTTTCGCCAGATTAAGATTTGTGTCCCCACTCTACCTTCCCCTTCCACGACCCGGCCACGTGACGCGTTCCGTCTCTGTCGTGCTTGCGTCCGGTATTGGCAAAGAGGGGCTAACTTCTTCCCCTCAATTCGTGCTCCCTCCCCTCATCTGGCGACAATGGTCGCTAATGCTCGGTAGACCTATACGCACAAGTGATGCCTTATAATATTACGTTATGGCGTCTAGAAATCTCTAACTTAGATGATTTGCCTTTTGTTGCATCAACGATATAGTCGTCTATGTACGTGTACGTGTGCCTACGTGTGTCTCTCTTTCTCTCGTTTTCTCTGTCTATGTCGCGTCCATTCTTTCGACCTCTCTCATTCCATTTCCTTCTCATTCACTCCACTACTTTTTTTTAAGTCTCAAGTATTCTGTAAAAAATTCGAATTCACACCGTTCCCAGTTTTTAAACATCGCTCTTCCCGGGATAAAAATCGCATTCTGTATCCACGTGAAAACTACCGTCGAATTTTTATGAATTTGCTGGTAAATATTGAATTATTCAATAAATTATACAAGATGTGTTCGCGACTATAGGTGGCTATCTTTCGAGTAAATAATTTTACATAAAATAAGACGAACGTTCTGAAATTTTAAATCCTCCCCTACGTTAATATTTATAAGCGTGATTACTAGACTCCCGGATCTTGATGCAAAAGTTCGCGAATTAATTGCAAGATACAGGAGATAAATATAGATTTGTATTTCTCGTTGCATTTCATTTCATACTCGTTTTTGTCATAAATACACGAAATCCGGAGTCTAGTGATTACAGCGTATTGGGTCGGTAACGTAATTTGACACTCGTGACGTTCTCGGAAGTCGTTGCACAAAATATTCTTCGTCCATTTTCTTTCTGGTTCTGTTAAATGTGTTTTTATTCGCAATTTCATTAATTCATCCGAAATCGAGTAATTAAATGACGATTTTCATGCTCCGGGTCAAAATAGACACGGACTCCGCCGTCGGCCGTCGGAGGATTCACAAATACATGAAATCATAACACAATCGTAGAAAAATAAAAACTTTGCAGAACTGAAAACATAAAATCCATTAAACGGTTTTGTCTATAGTCTACTCGATCTTCTTCGTAACATACTTTGCGCCGCATTGAAACGCTGATTATAACCAGCAATTTAAATTTTGCTGTACGTTCATATCTGAAATGTTCCGTATACACTGAAGCAAAGAATATTAAATTATATTGGGTTGGAAAGAAAGTAATTTCCGTATTTTGAGGTGAAATAAAACCCAATTTTTCTTTATTCGAGCAATGAACTTTCACTAATGAATTGTGAAGAAAAGAACATCGAACAAAAAGAAGTGGTTTTTTTAATTTCACCCTTAAAATACCGAAATTACTTTCTTGCCAACCCAATGATTAACTGTCGACCACGATAATCACAGCGCATAGTAAACAAGGAATTGGAGGCTCTGTAAATTTTGTTAAGTGTTGTAAATCAAATTATAGATTATTCAAAGTGAAATAAAAATTACAAAATCTGTTAAGATAAATTGCACTCAGGTACTACTGTCCCAAAAATGTTGTACTTCCTTGAATAATAGCTGTATATTAACCTAACTAAAATAGAATTTTATTTCAGCTTAAAAGAAATTATTGACATACATTTTTATCAGAACCTTCATCACGAGTCAGACACGATATTGTAAGGCAAGGGGTTAATCAATAAAATATTTTCTTATTTACTCTTTTTGGCAAAAGATCGTCGGACAAAAGGGGCAATATCTTATTCATTAAAATTCATTGCTTGAACAGAAAAATTGGGCTCTGTAATTACTTTCTTGCCAACACAATATTATTTGTTTTCGAACTCATTCGCTGTAGAATGTTTCAGCGACGGAACGTCACGTTTCTTACTCGATGTTTGTACCAGAGAATCGACCGGGGGTGAATTATTGTTCGTTACAAAACAATGAAAACAGATCCCTCTTGAGGCATCCCTTGTTCAAGTCTGCGCCGGATTCCGATACGCAGGATGATTTCGAAACTGGAAGAAGATATAACAAGGTGTTGGAGGATTGAAGACTAAAATAAAAACTGAATGCTTTATGTTTCTCTTTATATTTTCATGTTATGCGATATTTCATATTTTTATCATAGCGCTTGAACACTGTCTGTATTTTCTTGATCACCGTTTCTTGCTTCGGGTTTCTTCGATGTCCGTTTCATATGGCTCTTAAAACGTAACAGACGTCGATATAGGCAGTAAGCAAAGATAACGTTCGTTTGCTTGTCGAACTTGAACCAATGGGTTAGTCGTAAGCGTTTGATAACTGAATGTTGCAAGAAATATGAAAAAACCAGGTACAAAAATCTTTCGCGACAGATCATTCTAAGTTTTCACGAGAACTCGTCATATATTCTCGGTCTCGGTGCCTTAATACTTTTATACTTGGAATATATATGTATAGATGTAGAATGTAGGAGAACAGATTCACGTGAAGAAACAAAATATAGTATCGTTTGAACAAAGAAAAATCAAACAGTACAACCACAAGTTGCAAGACCAAATTTTATCACAGAAATATATACGATTCCTTGGAGTCATTCAATTTTTTCCACCATTTACTATTCTCTATCTCTATTCGAAAAATAGTTATATCTTGTCGCAGTTTCTGGAATCATCCTGTGTACAGGCTGTTTCATAACAGGCGGAATCTACTGCTTCGTTAAAAAATAACGAGATCCTTGTTTATAGGTTATAGTTCCGCGTGTTTACATGTAACATGACTGACAATTATTTTCCCTCAAGAAATTCTTGTAAAATGATAAATTGAGAATGTCTGTAATTCGGCAGCAAGATCATGTTAAATAAACAGAAAGATTTTTCATTTTCCACGCGCCATGAAACATCCTGTATGTGTTGTTCGTGTATCGCCGTTGTACAGTGACGTCAGCGTAACAGTTAAACGACAGGCACAAAATTGAAACGGTGATAGAAGCAATCCTGACGTACACAGTATGCGTCGGACAATGTGTTAACGTTAACGCGTCCTATGCTCTTTGTTTCAGTGAACTTTAAATCAACTTTTATCGTACTGGTTCTTCGCGTAAACTGGTCTAATAACATTACGAGTTCGCAGAAATGTCCACAATCCGGTAAGTGCGTTTCAACCAGTTTCAACTTGCTACAGTGCTGCGCAAATGTAGAGGACAATTCATGTACATCTCGCATACTTGGAAGAAAAGCATTACACATTTTGTGCATCCCATCTTTTCTATGCTATTTCGGAAACGTATACAATTTAAGGGGTGGATGGATAAAGGTGTCAAGTAACATTTTAGGTTAGACTTAGATATGCTCATGAATAAAGGTGTAAAGTGTAAACTCTCATTCTTAACTTAGCCCCGTGTTAGGAAACGTTTCTACGGTTACTTGCAGAGTTAGAGCTAATGATGAACGAGCTAACAACCAATATCGGTAATACTTGTGATGAATGAAGGTGTTAAAGTCATTTACAAGCTCCATTATCCACTTGACACCTTTATCCATCCTCTTTATCCACCTTTACCCCTTCAATTATTTATTTGAAAAGAATATTGAAGTCTCAGAATTACCCGTCCGCTCACCCGACCTAAATATTTATTAAAAATGTTTGGGGTGACTTAGTCGGGAATGTTGATGCATGTGGGAAGCGATACAATACTAGCAATTGACTAAAATAAAGGATAATCAAAAATTGGAACACACTGACAACCAAACCGAATAACAAAGTTATACATATCAATCCGAAAATGTTTGTTAGATGTTATACAACGGAAAAGAGGTATGTACCGCCAGATATTAATAACACTTTGCACTCGAAGCAATTTTAATTCGAAAATCAAAATCATTTCTTTCGACCCAGAACATTTTTATTCAATGTATGTAATCTTTTTTACATTGTGCTGTAACAGTTGAGCTTTTCACAATTTATAGAGAACAGACGAATTTAATAATATTGAAACTGCTTTGAATAATGGTGTGGCCATTTTTACTGGTGCCTTACAATCGCCATTCGAGTGCAAAGGGTTAACATAGTTCATCAAACATACTTACAGAAAAAGTGTCAATGTTTTATAATTTCGTCCAGGCAAAGTAGGTTCTCCATTTTGTTTCTTTAACTTTTTTACTGTAGGCCCTACTTATTTAGAATTTTGTATGTTCATTCTAGAATCAGTATCTATACAAAAGAAGGGACGTAGAAAACACGTGCAATTCTTTTCTTTCATATACATATACAGGGTGTCCCAAGAATGTTCTCCGCGGCTTTGTTAGGGAGTCATTAACGGAAAGCACGGACCAATCGGAGCGCGGTTATTGCGGGCGGATTTCTGCTCGGCCAATGCCGAGCTCTGCGCAAGCCGCTATAGCCACGCTCGGATTGGTCCGTGTTTTTCGTTAATAATTCCGTAATTATTCTGCACCAAAAGAAACCATAGAAATTTTCTTTTATATTGCAATCTTAAATGAAACTATTCGATGACGTTATTGAGGGTGACTTGTTAGTTCACAATGAAAATTGCTGTTGCTATTGAAGGTTCTATTAAAAAGTGTATAGCCATGTATGTACGATAGATTTTTCAAAATTATGCAATAATCACCGGTCGGTAATGCGTTAACAAAGCTGCGAAGAACATTTTCACCCCCTCCAAGGAAGTACACGAAATACACAAATACATGAAGTGTCTTATACTATACTCTTGTCCACCACTGTACTCCCCCTTCCATTTTTATTCTACGCATGCCCACCCCTGCTTCTGGAAGCATTATTAGACACAATACTCATCGGTGTTTCGATTTTGTACAATTCGAGAACGTTTCATCCTTCTGTCTCATCGTTTTTCTTATTCTTTCGACTATCCTTTTCCTTCCGTCGGGAAGCGTACCGTAATAAAGTTTCGTAACAGTTACGACTGATTGTGAATCGCCCTTACGATCGGCTAAAATAAATTGCTCTGTACATCTTTATGCGAGGCTGCAAAATTTCCACTGTATCCTTTACGGCGAAACCGAATATCTAGTCTCGAATATACACACGCATTTATGTATATTATGTATATATTTATATATTTATAGTTATTCAGATTGTAGCCTGACCTTTTCAGGAAATACTCGTCTAGTCGGTCGAAATAAACAAATTGCCGAAATAATACTGGGAAGACGGCCATTCTGAAAGAACTTTATACACACGCAGCTTTCTTATTCATTTACACAACTACGAGAACTTGGGAATTGTTCGTTATAAGCAGAGTCGCCAAATTAAGATTGTGTCCCCACTCTACCTTCCCCTTCTGCGGCCCCATCCCCACGCTTCCGCCGCGGCCCGGTCACGTGACGTGTTCCGATATGGTGCATCTTTTCTCGCGCATACGCGGCCAAAACTGTAACGTATCTACAGTAGCGAACAAAAGTTTAAGACCGTTCCAAAGAAGACGATAACTTTTTTAATATTGTACTACTATACGATTTGAACTTTTTTTGGGAAGCTAGAGCAATTAGTTTACTAAAGGATGTGAAAAGAAATTTTGATTGCCGAAAATTGTGAAAATCTGCAATTTTTACCATCTTTGAACGTTTGTAGCTCATTGCAACGTCGGCCGATTTTGACGAAATTTTCAGAATATGTTTAATTGACACAGATCTACAAAACGTATTTTTAAAATTTTCAAAATTTTCAATATAGGCCCACATAAAAAAGTTAAAAATTCAACTTTCAGTATTTTTTCAACAATTCCGATCAATTGCAATTTTTGAAAAAATTTCTTTTCACATCTTTTAATAAACTAATTGCTCTAGCTTCCCAAAAAAGTTCAAATCGTATAGTACAATATTAAAAAAGTTAATGTCTTCTTTACAGCGGACTTAAACTTTTGTCCGCTACTGTATATTAGGATGATGCGACACCAGAGCCCTGAGACAGTTACATTGGCGAGAATATACCGAAACAATCTGTTCCGGAGAGAAAAACTCCAGGACGTGTCCTACGAGTTACAAAATATACACAAATACAATTGTTATACGTTCATTTTTCAGAATCAAATCATACCAATTTTTTAAAATTCTGCGCGGTGCTGCTCAAGGTACCCCATTTTGTCGAGAATCTTACTTTATGGAGGCTGAAATCGCCGCGCAGTCGCGAAAAAAGATGCGGCATATCGGAACACTGATCATATGTCACAATGTCACGTGACTAATTCGTCTGGCGACTCTGATTGTATGTGTGTGTTTATGGGTGATCGTGTACCTCGTGAGTTTGCAATCGAATTATTACATGAGCTGGTGAGTGATCCACCATTTCTGGTCAAGTCCAATATTTCAGCTAAAAATAAAACAAAAAAAAAGGTTGAATGCCACGTTGTTTGAATAATATTTGAGCCCGTTGCGAGCCGTCGATACAAATAGTGGATTGCTCATTGATAAATTGAATAAATACTGAGGTATGCAAATTATTCGTTTGAATATAGTCCTCTGACAATTTCTCAGCTTTTTTTTGTGGGAATATTCAGAAATTATTACAAAAGTAAGCGATTGGGTTGGCAAGAAAATAATTTTGATCAATGTTTTTACTCAAGCAACGAACTTTAATGAATAAGATGTTTTCCCTTTTGTTTGATGATCTTTTGCAGAATAATAAATAAGATATAATATAATAATAAATAATAAATAAGAAAATATTTTATTGATTAACGTTCATCGTTTGAATAAAGAAATTCGGTTTTATCTCACCTTAAAATTATACTTTCTCGCCAACCCAATATTTCAATGACGGATTAGAAACGGTAACAAAGACCTGTTATTTCCTCCGAAAAGAAAACGGCTGCATTTTCTAAATAATCATCTTCCGTTGTTCGAAATGTTTGAGTATTAACTTTATTACATCAGTTTCTTGTCATAGTGGATTTTCATCGTTTCGGTGTATCGATTTAAAAGAGTTTTTTCGGAACACTATTTATATCTGTCGTGTAAACAAACTGTTGATCAGCATTTTTTTCAGAAATCATATTCTATTTCCTTCGATCGGTAGACATATTAGTAATGCGTATATGTACGTTGAAAGAAGTTCTTGCAAAATGAACTGCGTTCACGAGGTCGAAGACAACAATTCTCTTTAATACGAGTGTAAAAATCGTATAAACATATCGATACGTTAATTATCTGCTATGTGACATATGCGTTCTCGTTTAATATCTTTACACTATCGAGAAAATTACATAAAATATTCAACAAAGATTCGACGTTCAGTGTAAATCCGACACTGAAAAATATAACAAATAACTTTTTCACACTGTGCATCCCAATACACTGAATATCGAATCCGCAGTACGGTGAAGTACAAGGAATTGTAGCAAATTGGTAAATTAAAAGCAGAGAAATGCACGGCAGGTATTAAATCAAACAATTAGAAAATGTACAAACGTTGCAACTGAAACATTCTCCTTTATAAACAAAGGTTCCAATATGTTCTTGTTTTTACACGATTCCCGAGCTCGCGATCGATCATTTGCACACCTCTGCAATGTGGGCCGTTCACAGCATGAGGGGAGACACTGTTCACAGCGACGACGACGCGTCGACCGTACGAAAAGAAAGCACAACGATATATGTATCGATGACACAACGAAGGTCAGACGTTAAAAAACAAAAAAGAAAACGGAAAATGTAGAAAAACCTCAGTCGTCTTGGAAAAGAAACGCTTACGAAATGTCCATGAGTGCGAAGCGAAGGTTCCTTTATTTACAAAAGAATACTTGCTCGTTGCGCTCTAGAGATCAACTCGCAATCTTCAAGTCCCCGATACGCATTAAATCGACTCGTATTACAAACTATACTGGAGTATTCTTCGATTTGTGTCTTCCGTTACCGAGAGCCGAAACGTTCGAAATCAAAATTCAAGTTGTACGTGCGTGTTCCGATTGCAAATGATATTCCGGTCGACGGGGGACATCTTGAAGATCGAGTTCGAGACATTGTCCGGTATACACTGTGTATATGTATACAGAAGTTTCATGGTCTGAAGGGTTACATTATGTAGTGTATTTATTTTTTTTTACAGATGGACGCGTAAAGGACATATGAAGGTCAACTTCATTTTTTTTATGGAATGAGGTATTTTTTAATACATCAATCGATGCAGCTGGACATTCGTTATAAAAAAGTACTAATCTATGTATGTCGAAAAGTTAGTAGTTCACGAGATATTTCGATTTAAATAACTTTAAAACACGCCATTACTATCGTACTAAGACGTTAGCGTTTACTTGCTAGTGTAAATTGAAGAGTTGAAATTGAAATGGAAAAATTGATGTTGAAATTGAAATTAACGAATTAAAATTGAAAAATTGAAGTTGAAATTGAAAAATTGAAATTGAAATTGAAACATTGAAATTGAAGAGTTGAAATTGACGAGTTGAAATTCAAATTGTAGGATTGATATTGAAATTGAAGTTGAAATTGAAGTACGACAGTAACGGTGTTTTAGAGTTTTTTAAATTGAAATATCTCGTGAACTACTAACTTTTCGACATACATAGGTTAGTACTTTTTTATAACGAATGTCCAGCTGCATCGATTGATGTATTAAAAAATACCTCATTCCATTAAAAAAAATGAAGTTGACCTTCATATGTCCTTTACGCGTCCA
>CM052300.1:7472647-7570647 GCA_028455765.1 Lasioglossum oenotherae | reverse complement strand
ATTTTTTAATACATCAATCGATGTATTAAAAAATACCTCATTCCATTAAAAAAAATGAAGTTGACCTTCATATGTCCTTTACGCGTCCATCTGTAAAAAAAAATAAATACACTACATAATGTACCCCTTCAGACCATGCAACTTCTGTATACAAAACTTTTTCGTGCAACGCATACTTTGGAAGTTATCATAGGTGTGCAAGTTGCGTGGACCACCCTGTATGTGTGTGTGTCTGTGTGTATGAGTGCGTACGCGTGTGTGTAGGGGAACAAGATGCAAACAAATTCTAGGTAAACAACGACACCCACGCTTCCGATATAACCCTAACGAGCACGTGGTCGTGGCTATAGTTTCGCGCAGGCTTCGTGCGCTTTGACGCTCGTCCGAAATCTCTTGTCCCGATTTGCCAGAAATGAATGTATTCAGTACGACATCGAAATGGAGCGAAGATGATATTGCCATGCATACGTCCGTTCGTTCGACAGTTCACGAATGGGTTGAGGCACTCACATTATCCGACCAAATGCATTTCAACTATATAAAAGTGTGCGATCAAACAAGGTACAGGAACGCGGACATACAAGGTGCCCCTGGGAGATCATGGCTTCTTTAAGAGAGATAATTAGGCCAGAGAGAAAACCTCGAGAGACTGTAACTAACAAGCGAAAAATAAATCTATTTATACATTTTTATAAATTACAAACGAACGATATTTTGTCAATCAATGATCAGTGGCGGATCTAACGGTAAGCGGACTAAGCGGCCGCGTGGGGCCCCGAGATAATATAGGGCCCCGAATTTTAAACTATGAATTTTTTAAAATAAAATTTAATGTGTAACGGTATGGAATTTTTCAGTAATGTTCTTTTTTGTTAATAAGTTTATGAAAGTTTTCTTGCAACTTCCATTTCTAACTTGAGTTTGAGGGCCCCAAAATTATTACCACTTAGGGCCTCCACTTGACTTGAGCCGCCACTGTCTCAATGATTTTATCAAATTATACAGGGTGAGTCCGAAGAAACAGAACACCTAAATATCTCCGTTACTTTTCGTTGTGCAAAAAAACTTCTCAGGACAAAGTTACACTGTTTGAAGGGCCACATGTAACGGTGTACGGGAAAAATTTTCAAGGTCATTTTTTTTACAAGATTTCAAGGTCATCGATATTTTTTAAAATGGAGTGAGGTGTTTTTTAATACATCAATCGATGCAGCTGGACGCTCGTTATAAAAAGGTACTAACCTATGTATGTCGAAAAATTAATAATTCAGGAGATATTTCGTTACTTGTGTAACGTTTTAGTACGACAGTAACGGTGTTTCAGAGTTATTTAAATCGAAATATCTCGTGAACTACTAACTCTTCGACATACATAGGTTAGTATTTTTTTATAACGAATGTCCAGCTGCATCAATTGATGTATTAAGACATACCTGATTCCATTGAAAAATATATCGACGACCTTGAAATATTGTTAAAAAATGACCTTGAAATTTTTTTTCTCTTAAACCGTTACATGTGGCCCTTCAAACAGTGTAACTTTGTCCTAAGAAGTTTTTTTGTACAACGAAAAGTAACGGAGATGTTTAGGTGTTCTGTTTCTTCGGACTCACCCTGTATATGGATTATATATGGTTTCATTTCAATGTGTACTTTATTACCGAACAGACTCTGAATATTGTAGTGAATACATTTATAAAAATCATGATTGACTGGAAGTCGGTACTATTAAAAATTTGACGAAGTTCAAGCGCTTCTAATTTTATTTAAAATATTCTATGACCGGTCAGTTAGCAGTCGAATTTCTTCAGAACGTTTTTAGACCCATTTCTAGCTCTCTTAATAAAAGCATATGCATATTTCAGAGACACCAAATATAGAGAGGTATGCAAATTATTAGACTCGATGTAGTCTTTTCTCAATTTGCCAGATTTTACAAAAATATAAAAAGTCTGTAGTAGCAAAGCAGAAAAGCGTTATCACATATATATGAGATGGTTCACAATTCGAACGTTTCGTTAGGTTACAGTTTAAAAACTAATGACAAGAAAATGTGAAATAAAGTTTGATTCTCCTTTTTTTTCTCTTTCAATTGGAAATAGCTATTTTCGATATCAGCTAAGAATCATGAGTATTTATCTTCAATATCTGAATACGTATATGTTCATATTATTTATTCTGTTCTCACGGTAGGTAACTGTTGATTTGTGGTGAATTAACTAGAATTTTGTATAGTATTCATTGTATTTTGATTCGCTGGACAATAATCTGCACATGAAATTACCTCGAAATTTTCACGGAAAAGTGTAGCGAATTATATTAAACTTGTCGATTCAACATCAAAAAACAGTAAAACGTAAATATATATGGACACAGTCAACGGTGTTTATAGCAGCGTACAGATATTTTAAATAAAAATTCGTTTTCTACAGAGAAAGTTCTTATTTCGTACATTTTTTAAGCATTATCATATAATTACATTTTTCGTATGAAACGGAGTCGAATAATTTGCATCTCCCTATATGTCGGCATGTACATGTCACGTTTTATACATACGTACGAAGAGGGAGCACACAGAGATACGCGCGTGTGTTTACGTGTGTATGTTTTTTCATATCGTTCGTAACGTTTTTCGGATCTAAACGACTTGCGACTTTGGGTGCAGCGATGTTGCGATAAAAAGCACGGTGTTGGTTGGTTTATCGGGTATCCGAGTGACTAAACAAAGGAGCAAGACCGCACGGTTCAAACTTACGTTTGCATACAAATATAAAATTAGGCTATATAAAAATTCTTTACTTGTACACGTGTGTGTATCTCCTCCGATGCGTTTATCCGTGTGTATGTGTCTGTGTGGTATGTTGTGTGAGTGTCGCGTGTAGTTATGTTAATTATGTCGTCGCGCGTGTATATGTGTGAGTCTGAGTTAACTTATTCATGATAGTCAGAGCGTACATTCGGGTTTCAGAAAGTGACGTTTTTGTTGTTGTTGTTTTAATGAAATAAAATCGTATCTATTCTCGCCCAGAGGACGATATTGACACATCGTCCCTCGATCGCCCGCATTATCTCCATCGATAAGAGAACGTAGTTCCGGGAAAGTATTCCCATAGTCAGTTCATGGCGTCTATCCCCTAAATGCTAGCTACATCACTTACGCTATAATTCTAGAATTCTTACAATAGCATACGATAAACTAGCCATCATATACCTACTAGCTCAACTTAAAAATTAATATTGTGTACTATGTACAACACTTAGAATTACACTTTTTTTCATTTTTTCACTTAAAACCCACTTTTCACCAAGGAGAGAGAGAACAATTTGAAAGCGATCTCGTCAGAGAACGATGCATATTCCACTGTCCTGCGCGTAGGCTCTGCGCGTCGAACGCGAACGCGTTTACTCGCTCGCGCATGCGGCCGCGTATATCTCCATCGCGATGAAAACGGAGAAGAAGAACTTCTCTCAACGAAACCGACACATTTTCTCTTCTTGTTCGCACTGATGCTACGGTTCAGGCTATTTAAATTTCCAGACACAATCACAGACTCATTCCAAAATAAAAACACGTATGCCATTAAAGTTTCATCATTCTTTAACGATTACATATTATTCATTTATGTACAAAAAGAAGCGTCTCCGTTTGTGAATTCGGGCTAGCCTGGACGTTCCACGGGCCGACGTCTATATCGTGAGTTGTGGATCATCTGAGACGCAACCTCGGCGTCGATCGAAAGAATTTCTATTGAAACGCGGGAACAATACGTGATCTCTCGAAGGCTGTCAAACGCATTGAGGGTATTCAACGCATCGGAAAAAGGGGGAAATCGTGAGAAAAATGTATTTCTTTCCGACCGACTTCGCTGTATCGTTTTTTATCTTCTTTCTTAAATTCGAATGTATTAAAAAAACACACACACACACATATACACATAACGATACGTGAAAATTCGTACAGAACATTTAACTAATTTCATTAAACGAGTGTTTCGCGCGGCAATGGGTTCCGGATGTCGTTTCTAAAAAACAAAGAAAACTAAAATTCCTTGTATCTCGGGCGCGCGCACGCATCGCGAGTATGCTTGGAACGCGCCTCTTTTCCTTCAAACGAGGTAGCGACAGGGATTCGGGGGGACAACAGCGTTCGATGTAGCCAGTGGCGGTAGTAGTTACATGTTTCTTTTATCATGTGTCAATATGACGATATGCAATGCGTAAAAAATATTAATTATGATTTAAAATTACGCTACGGTTACGTTCGAACGAAGACCATTTTTTCGCGCCTATGCGTGCGGCTCATTAAAACAATGCTCTCTCGTAAAACGTGTTTCGATCGTTTTGCGTACTGCGCGCGGGGGAGCGAGGACGGCGATTCTCTCTGGCTAAAAGTATATAACGGGAATACGAAATTTATAAAATAATAAACTTCACGTAAGACAAATCATCGTGTTATATAATCTCCGTTTGCGGATTTATGATTAAAGATGTCGTAAAAAGGGGAATACAGAGGAATGGTGGGGTCGGAGGGTTATAGAATGGAGGGAGAAGGGGAAAAACAAAGGGAGATATGAACGAGATATGAAAAGAAAAAGAAACTGAATTTCCTCAATGCGATCAAAACCTAACGATCAGTAAGAACGCGACGGCTAACGCCCCGACAAACATTGCTAATCGTGAAACGTTCGATCATTTATCGACGCCTGCGTGAGAGACTCTCGTCGAGATAAACAAAGTGCATAAATACCCTAAGAAACTTGTCACAGCGTGTCGATCTGTACGTGGCTAAATTATTAGACTATCAATCCTCGTCAGAAAGTGCTTCGTACCGATCGGAAAGCAACGGTGCCGGCTCGGCTTGCATTTGTTCGGACTTGGTCACGGAAGCGGAACCGGAAGTCGGGGGTAGCGGCGCTGGCGGCGGGCCAGTGTGCACTCCTAACGCACTGAATGGATAGAAGGTGGTCGTAGGAGCTGGCGCGGGTGGTTGCGGCGTTTGATTCGCTGTCCCGTCGACCATCATCTCTGCGCCAGAAGGACTCTCGATGTTCCCTCCTATCTTCTCGTCCTTCTCTCCGCTGGCAACGTTCCCTCCGTTCCTGTCGCCTGCATTACCTCCTTTGTCGTCCTCGGATGTACGCATCACCTCGACGATCTTGTTCTTCACGTAATCCAGCGGCGAAAGATGAGGCTTGTTGGAAGGGGTTCCGGAAGTCGATGTGGCAGTGGTTGTTTCATATAAACGTCGCCCGTAATGATTGGTACCTGGTTCCGGGGGTGACACGGGCTCAACCGAGTGGAATTGTTGCTTTCCTACCAAGGACGCTGCTTGCTGATGTTGCTGCTGCTGCTGTTGTTGCTGCTGCTGTTGCTGCGATTGTTGCTGAGTCACGCGAATTATCTGACGCTCGTCTCCAGCTTTAACGGAATCCGACTCGTTGGCTTTTCGCCTTTTCCATTGGTCTTCCGATATTTGGTACCTGATTGCCAATCACAATTATCCTATTAAACACACTTTCTCATGTTCAACGAATCGTTTCAATGATATTTTCACGATACTCACCCGCCGTACGATCTATAGGAGGGATGCGGAGGACCGTAATCCTTCGAGACAATGTGATCCACGTGTTCGCCGAGAGTAATCGGTTTGTTTCCACTTCCGTTACCGCTGGCGTTGCCGCTGTTGCCTCCGTTACCTTCGCCCGCAGGACTATGGGCCATTCCGTTAGGTTCTGCGGGAGCTTCCCGATGGAATCCCTGAAAAGTTTTTTATCGTGAAAAACACCTACGTTTGCGCACACAAAAGTATACGAGGAATCGCAAGAGAAGTGTTACAACATACCTGGAAAAGACGATCGCCTGGTCGTTGAGGTTGCGAATTCCCGCTGGTGTTGTCCACGCTCTGATTAATTTGGTGAGTTATGATAGCATCTATCAGACTGGCGGCCGTTAAAGTAGACGCCGATTCGTTCTGCTGCTGGCTCGAGGGTTGACTCTGCCGAGACGACGATTGCTGCTGCTGTTGTTGCTGCTGTTGCTGTTGGGATTGTTGCGGTTGTTGGAGCCTCGAGGGTTGGGTGAATCCGCTGCTCATTAACCTGCTGGCGTCCCTGTCGAGCTGTTGTTGCTGGTCTCTGTACATTTGAGCTATATGCCTCCTCTCAGCCTCCATTCTCTGCTGTTGTTGTATATGCTGCTGGAGCTGTTGTTGTTGCTGTTGCTGCTGCATATGCATGTCTCTTTCCCTCTGCTGTTGCACGGCCAATCGATGCTCCTGGTGCTCCTTTTCTCGCTGAGCGGCGACTGCAGCCATCTGTTGATGGATTTCCTTCTCTCGCTGCTGATGGACGGTAAGACGGTGATCGGTGTGTTGTATATCCTTCTCTCTTTGCTGCATCGATAGCCTGTGCTCGGCGTGCTGTGCATCCTTTTCTCTCTGCTGAGCCATCAGTCTGTGCTCCTGCTGCTGCTGCTGAATTTCTTTCTCTCGCTGCTGCATCCTGTACTCCTCCTTTTCGCGCAGATGAACCAAATCGCGTTCTCTCTCTCTGTCTCGTTGGTGATGGTGGGCCACCGCCATTCTGTGATCCGCTTGGTGCATAGCCAAACGATGTTTATCTCCATAGCGGTCGGCCAGGAGCCTGTCCGCCATGGTTTTCCCGAGACCCTCGTGACTGCTGCTGACAGAGGCGGGGTGGCTGTGTGGATGGGGAACTGGAAGACTGGGTTGTTGCACGGCGACGTCCACTAAACTGGAAAAAGCTTCGAGTCCCGGTGGCGGGGGTGGATAATGCATCTGTTTCTGAGGATTATGCCTCTGGATCACTCCCTGCCGCGGCTGTGTGTGCGGCTGCGGCGGAGGCGTGCTTGTGTAATACAACGTCGACGGCGGATCGTTCTTGTTGCCTCCCTCCGACGTGGTTCCGCCCCGACTACGCGCGTGCATTTGTTGGCTGGTTATATAGTCGTTCATGATGATCTGTCGCGAGGATAACTGTTGTTCCATCGTGTAGCTGGGCGGTCGAGCGGAATAAGAATTGTATTGATTGCTATGCGTCACTACCACCGTCGTAGTTCCTGTTTGATTCTGGCCCTGTCCAGGAATGTTGCCTGTCGTCACGGGCGAATGTCGGATAGTTCTGTGATAGTCGTACATAGGCGCTCGCTTGTCCACCGCGAACGGATGAACCGGCGTGCCTTGAGTTATCGAACCCGTCTCTTTAGGTCCTTGATTACTGGGAGCATTCACTGCGCTCCCGCCGCTGGCAACGCTCGATGTGCCTGCAGCGCTGCCGGGATTTCCTGGCGGCGTCATTTGCCTGAGAAGGCCGTCGTAACGGGCGCTGGACACCGGTGTACCGTGCGTGATGGAGCCACTCTTGTGCCCAGGTGTTCCGATGGTGCTCAATTTAGGCGACAATTTCGGATGTGGCGGTGGCACGGCGACTTTGTTCATTTTCGGTGTGAGAGGTGCTTGAGGCCGCGGCGAAGAAGCATAAACCAATGGACTCTTCGCGCCACGGCTTTGCTCCGGATGAGCGTGAGGATGGTAGTAAGCACCCGGAGGTGGTTCTGGCCGATAAAGGGCAACCGTCGGTGGCTTATGAAGCGGTTGCAAGGAATGATTGTAATCTTGTTGTTGTCTTGGTTTCTTAATACTCAAGTCGAGGGTGCCTTCTGTCTCTCGGAGCGCTTGTTGAACTTGCATCACGATCAGACCTTCCTTTGGAATCAGATCCGAGGACGAGGACTGACTGCTCGATGCCGCTGGAGGACAGGGGGTGATTGTTGCTTGCATTTGGCCTGGAATAGTTTCCGGATACAGTTCATTTTCTCGCGGATCAAACACGAAGAACCTACTCAACGCGTCGATCACTATTCTAACTGTCCTAGCTTAAGAATATAACGACTGAGAATCATTCTTGAATTTATAATATTTAATTCTATAATTATGACGACTAATTACTCTGGATATACATATCTACGTATTACGTTACTATCAGATTCTTAACCTTTATGATCTCAGAACTTTAAATTCGGTGTTTCAAGCATAAACTTGGTGTTGAGTACATTAGCAAATATTAATTTTGCATTAAGCTACAGTCCTCAAAAGAATTAAGGGATCACTTCTGCGAACCCGAAAAATTGCTCCCGCTTTGCGTGATCATAACTCCGTTAAAAATTGCTGTACCGATGTCGTTAAACAATGGTTTGAAAGCCTGAAACCTTACTTACTTCAATGTTGAATAAT
This sequence comes from Lasioglossum oenotherae, assembly GCA_028455765.1. Lineage (NCBI taxonomy): Eukaryota > Metazoa > Arthropoda > Insecta > Hymenoptera > Halictidae > Lasioglossum > Lasioglossum oenotherae. Next base: position 7,562,396 of record CM052300.1, on the reverse strand, counting down.
TCGAATAAAAAAAATCGCACAATATTCAACAACCACACAATTTATACAGGAAAGATAGCCCTTTCAAACGATATTAACGCGATTAATCAAAAAAACTTGTTGCTCCCCGTGTTGCACAAAAGTTGCACAAAATTTTTGTTAACCGTCAATGTTGTCTTCATCTCGCTATAGCTTTGTAAAAAACCAACATAGCAACAATTTGAAACAAAGCATCTGAAACTAGAGGTTTCAGGCTTTCAAACCATTGTTTAACGACATCGGTGCAGTAATTTTTAACGGAGTTATGATCACGTAAAGCGGGAGCAATTTTTTGGGTTCGCAGAAGTGATCCGTTAATTCTTTTGAGGAGTGTAGTTATCATATTGTGTAAAAATTTATTTACGTTGGAGTAATATAAAGTTCCACGTAACCAGTTATGTAGAAAGTGGAGTGTGAGTAATTCAAGGTTATGGCATGGCAGTGAACGTGATGAACAACGTGTTCATCTTCATTCGACTCACCAAGTTGTTGAGGACTAGGTGCGGAACGATGCGCGTGATGGGGACCCGACACCACCGACAGAGTTGCCAGATTCGAGTCCCTGGACATGGTAGTGTTCGCCATGGAGCTTGCCGGCTTGTATTCCCTGACGAAAGTGATGTCGTTCCGATGATCCGTCTTCAGTATGCTGGATATCGTTGGCGTCCCGGAATTGACCGGCACCGATGAACCGCCGGTGCCGGCTGGGCTGTTGGGGTTGCGTTTCAGCTGCATCTCGATAACGCCAAGCATAAGATCTTTAACGGTGAGCGGGTTCGAGTTGCTCGTGGTCGACGGAGGCGAATGCGAAGCAGGCGGCAATTGCTGGTGTGGCTGTGGATGTTGTTGTTGAAGCGGCGTCGCGTTGTTAGCGGTAGTTAATGTCACAACGACGCTGCTATTATCTAAATCGGCACCTCCCTGACCCTCGTCCGCCGTCTCCTGAAACAATCATCGAACCTCTATCAGACGGCCCTATCAAGATACAAACTTTCGTCTTATTTAACATTTCGAAAAGGAAACGAGTCACCCCCAAACGGGTTCAGATAATGTTCAAAATAATGCAAGGCCTTTTCACATCCTTCTCCCCAGTCTGAGAGGCGAAAGGTAAACTTGGTCTTACCGTGGCCGAGCTGTCGTAGTCTTCTCTAGTGCCAGCCGAAGCAGCGTTGCTACCTCCGCTGGTGGAAGACTGTTGCGACGAACCTATGCTCACCGGTGGCACTAAAGATACCACAGCGATGTCAGCCAGCTTGTCGCCAAGCTTCTGATCGGTCGATCGTGAGAAAGACATAGGCAAAGTCGTAGAAGAACTCGGTGTTCCTGGCGTTCCGCTCGACATATTATTCGCTGGACTACCCGCGCTGGCCGTATCGCTCGAGTCGTGAACCTACAAATGAAAGTTACTATTTAAAAAATCTTCAACTCGTCATTTTCTAACTGATTGATAAAAGTATTATCGACTGAACATTAAATCATCACTTGTATTAGGCTGAGCAAATAAGTCCATTCGGGTTTCTTTACAAGAACGTTGCTACATGTATGTACATTACTTTTGCATAAAAAAAGGGATATCACGCGGTCCCCATAAGTGTCTCCCTGTTGTCTTCCGACGGACGATCAGTACAGGTGCCCCTAGCACGCTATGGTTACTAAGGTAAGAGTTGGTCTTACCTTACAGTACCCCGCTTCGAAACGCTTTGTGCTTGAAAAACTTGGCAACTGGAGTATAACTAGAAAAATCAGTGAACACGAACCGCTAGCTCGTCGCAGCTGCTCGTACTGCTACCGCTCTCCTCTTCGTCCGTCAAGCAAGGTCTCCTCTCCTCGCCCAACGACTGATAATACTCGGCGACCATTTGGTCCAAGCTCTGTTTCTTCCGGTACGCGAAGTAGTAGTTCTTGCATTGGTGGTTCGTCTTTCCGGGTATTTGCTCGGCGACCTTCAACCAGTTGGTGCCATGTTCTCTGAGCGCTCTCCTGAGCTGCTCAAGCTCTTCGTCCGTCCATTGCCGGGCCATGGAATCGGCCGTGTTCTCAGCGACCTCGGCGCTGCCGGTTAGATGGGGTGCCAGACGTCTCGATATTCGGTTGAAGCAGGCTGAACAACACTTTGTCGCGTTGCTAGGTATTTCTGTAAGAAGAGAAAGAATGAATCAATTGCTTCAAGGAAGATCGCGGGACTTTTCTGCAGAAATAATGTTGGGACACTCACGGAACTCCTGGATAATCGGGTCACGAATCTCGGCAGGTAGGTCGAGCCATTTGGCGGGCAACGCTCTTAGCCGTTTCACTCTGGTCTTCGAGCTGGCGTTGTTCACGTTCGGGCAACCTGGCAGAGGACACGAGGTGTAGCGTCCCCTGACCGCTTTGCACCTACAGGTGTTACAGACACGGGCACCGGGCGCTACCTGATCCTCTCGCAGCCCGTACTGGCCTGCCTGACTCCTTGGCAGAGCTCGGCTTTGCGCGCTACCCTCGACCACGTTTTGGCAGACCGTGCAGGCGTGGGGTCCGATCTGTCTGCTACCTTCTGCAACAAAAAGAGACATACGCCCAGTTAGTCGACGATAGAGATGTTACTTGTTTAAGATGTCGGCTAGAAAAACAATTATCCGGGCACCCTGGTGTCTCACGAGATACCTGAGTATGCGAGACAGTTTGTATTATTACTAAATACAACCCCTGGCAGAATGTTTCCGATCGGAGGCATTGATACGGATTTTCGAGAAAACATTCACAATTTAGAAGTATAAAATATTACTTTATGGAGTTAAAACTGATGGGAAATGAAAAGGGGCTAATTGATGAATGAAAAACAACAAAATAACATAAGCTTCCATTTATTATAACAAAGAAACGAGAAAATAAACGGAAATGTTACACGGAAAAAAGTTCCCGATTAATAGATCAGCTGGAAGAAAGTTTCCGATTCGATTATCACTGCCCATCATCAAATTTGTTCAACAATTACTGTTGGATGATTCGTAATAGTTTTTTGCGCTGATTCCGAAGCTGCCCTTAATTTTTCCCCTAGACGCACAGTTTTTGAGAAACTTGATTTTGAAAAAAAAGAACATATTTTTCAACTTTAAACAAATATTGTCATGTTATTATAAAAGATATTGGATCGTTCTTTGCAGCAAAAGATTCTGTAGACTATCCCGAATACAGTGATATCCAATATTAATACATCATGAATGTTTATACATGTTTAAACAATCGCTAAAGACGGAGAGACACCACTTTTGCCTCAATTGTTGAAGATATTTTTCAGTTTATCTTAAAAAACAAGGATTCGGCGTAACATCTAACTGTATCACGCGATACAGCAGACTGTCATCTTGAGAAACCACCCTGTAAAGTTTGCAACGTCGACGTTGTTTTATATTTCTTTCATTTTGTCGTCGTTGAATACGAATAAAAATTTGTTCTTATTTAGGTTATAAGATTATTTATTCATACAAATATCTTGACAAACACATTATTGCATATAGAGGCAACTCATTTTGATGAGGTTAATAGTATTTAATATATTGCATTTAGTAGAATTTAACTTGTTACATTAAAATTTTTAATTTTTTTGTCATTATCGGGTTACGGGGAGGCGCAAGTTAGACACTTGCCACAGGCGCTTCATACCCTCGTTACGGCACTGTACATATGTACGACATAGACAGAACGCGTCACGTGATCAGTCCGTGGCGGAAATGTGGGGAATAGCGTCGTAGAAGGGGAAGGTAGAGTGGGGACACAAGTGTTAATCTGGCGATTCTCTGCCTCTGCTGAAATTCTCGCTCGGCAGACTTGACGATACTTGCACTAGTCAACGACACTGCAAAGGGGAACAAATGCGATAGTTGAGAAATCTGATGAGCATATTTTTGCAATCATCTTCGCGATCGAGTTAAGCGAACGGAGTTAATCATGACGGAGAAGGAACTCGAGCGAAAACATGAGAACCCCGTCGGTATACAGGAGCACGCCCCAAACCCACCCCTCGCAACACTGAAAAAGGATGGAAGAACGGAATACGAGAGGGGCGGGTTGGGGGCAGATGGGAGGAGAGTTAGCGCACGGAAACGGAGCGAGAAACAGAATAATTACCGAGACTTTGCTGGTTAACTAATTAAGGGTGGCCAATTAAAAAGTTCTCTCGCCCACACTCGCAAACATTGGCGCAGAGAAGTAAGAGACATGGTAAAATCGCTTTGATGGTTTTACCCGCGCGATGCCGGACCGGCCCACAGCCTGAAAAATTTAAGTTTATTCTCCTGACAATTATCGCGAATCGCGGCCTCATTTACTGAGTAGTCGACCGAGTAAAAAGCCGTTTCGAGCTAGAGAAAACTATTTAAATATGCACGGGTTACAGTGGCGCGTCGATATTAAAAAGCCTTTCTCATGTTCGGAGAGCGTCCAGTTTTTTAAATGTTCGTTCTCAGCGAAATATTTTTGAACCATTTTGTCTCCTTAATGAAAATTCTCTCGTTTCGATATAAAATAAGTAATGTTATCGTCGACACGTGAATGAAAGCAAATGTAACGACATGACCACCCTACGCAATTTCTTTTATTGGCCAATTTTAAATTGTACAAAGTATTGGCATTTTTTAAGACATTATATATTAACTAGTTATAATCAGACCAAACGACTTCAATTTCTTTGTAAGGCTAGAAGAATCAGTTTAGTAAATGCCGCCTAAAAAATATGTTTTGAAGAAATGCATTTGGTCGGAATTGTGAAAAACAATAGTAAAAATTGATTTTTACAGCTTTTTTAGCTGGGCCAATAACGAAAATTAAAAAAATTTATTTTGTCATACGCTCTGAAAATTTCACTGTAATTGCTTAATTGGTTTACGAATTATAAATGATCAAAAATGGTAAACCTTGCCACTTTATGGTACACTAGAAATTACCACTTTTGATCGATTATAACTCGTGAACCAATTAAACAATTTCAATGAGATTTTTAGAACGTATATAATTTATACGAGTTGACCAAACACATCTTTGAAATTATCGTTATTGGCCCAGCTAACAAAGTTGTAAAAATCAATTTTTACTATTGTTTTACACAATTCCGATCAAATGCATTTTTTCAATATATTTTTTAGATGTCATTTACTAAACTAATTCTTCTAGCTTTACAGAGAAATTGAAGTCGTCCATTCATAAAAAAGTTATTTAAATACATTGTTATTGATTAAAGCAACATAAAGGATTCTTTAAATTTAGTAAGTCAAGCTCGTGATCTGCAATTTAATTTTCTTGAGAGCAAGGCCAGGTGGAAATAATATTTACTTATTCTGCTGATATATTCCTGCGTGAAAAATCAACTATCTCTTATTTACATCTCCGAATAGAATAGCGGAAAATTTTCCGCGCGTTCGCCAATTCGAGTATGCTGATCTCTTCATACGATAATCTCCGGAGAGCTGTCAGGTTGTTCCTCTGTCCTTCGAAGCACGCGGAGAGAATTATTGTTGACGCCGAAACGCCGATTGTATTGGCCGGATATGACCAAGAGAAACGGAAGGGACCCCGGAGGAAGAATCGTGTGCCGAGCAATCATATAAACGCCATACGCGAACGTTTGCGACACTGATTGGCAGGTAATCCCCGGAGCAAGAGAAATTGCCTCCAATAATATAACCGACCGCGCCGCTCGCGGACCTGCCACCAAGACTAATTTTATGCTACTTGTCCGAAAACTGGACGGATTAATTGACCGAAAGGGGTAGAGTCGCCCCATCGTCCGGTTCAACCGTTTTCAATTATTGATGCGCAAACGTTGGACGATTTTCCTATGTTTTGCCAACGATGTCGAGGTCAGCGTCGCGCAAAGTGCATATTCGGATGGACCTTATTTGTAGGGCGATGAATATTTTTCCGGACATCCACTAGGATTGTGCTCTTCGATAAAATAATCGCATTGATCAACAATCTCAACCCCTTCAGTTAGTATGAGATCGGATGAGTCACGAAAGGGTAAAATGTCCACTGGAAAGGTAGTCGATTGACTTGACTTGTAAATTATGGAATAACAAATCTGAGATTCGTCACTTTCTATTAGGGGTTTGCCAGAACCCGAAAATGTAGGGATCTCGATGGTCAGGACGGGTCGGTGTAACATCGGGACGAGATTCCACGAACTTGGAATTGATAAAAAAAACTTTTTAAAAACCACGCTTATATTAAAATGCACCAAACAGAAGAAAATAATTTTGTTAGACATTAGTGACTATAAATAAAAGCGTGGGGCGCTAAACTATATAGACGTAATCTTCGCGGGCGCTCCACGCTTTTATTTATTGTGACTAATATATCTATATATAATAAAATTATTTTCTCCTTTCTAGTGCATTTTAATATAATGCGTGGTTTTTAAAAAGTTCGCTTTTATATATATTTTCTACTTTTTAGTCTTTTTGAAATGGAACGCAAGATACAGTAATACTGGTGTGAAATAGTATGATCTAGAAACGCAAGATATGGAAATACGCAAGATAAAATGAGGGGATGACTCCGAGAGACGACGTCTCTTGATGGAGTCGGAAATTGTCCGAAATGGAACTGAATGAACGGAACACCACACTGACTACTCAGCTCCTTCGGTGCAAAATGAGTAGTGGAGTAGTGGGAAAGCGTAGTGGAGTAGGGAGCGCTGGCGCGCGGAGTGGGGATCGCTGAACGCGATTATGTACTACCGAGCGTCGCGCGACGAGGTGTAACGGTTAATATTAACATTTTTTCTCCTGAACGCACAATTTTCTTTTTAAATTTGTTTTTTAATATTGCATTGTCATCCAGTTCTCAGCTATGTTTAAAGTTGCAAGCTCTAGCTCATCGGGAAGTGGTTTAACATTCAGTTACATGATCAACAACGCATACAACATGGCGCATACAACAACGACAACTCGGCAAGCTAATATAAAGCGTGCTAAAAAGGACGGGAGACCAAGGCGATAGCCAGCGGGATACATAATCATCGATGGCGCGGAACAAAATCGCGCAAAGTATTCCACAAGCTGTAATGCCCACGGGAAAGGGAACACTGGCGACGTTTCCGTGGAAGTTACTTTTTCTCGGTTGTGTGTCGCGCTGTGCGGAGACCTGCAGAATAAATGCCATCAAATTGGAAGAGCGCTCCTTGTCCCTTGTTCGAGCGATTAACCGTCGCAGAGGGGACGAAAAAAGGAGAGAAGAAATCGGTGTCGGCGCAGGGGACATTAGCTATGTGCTAATTAAGTCGGCTCGAAACGGACGACAACGGTTATATGTATATACCTTGCACATTTCACAAAAGGTATCGCGAGAGAGATCCTCCTCTCGCGCACCCTTTCTCCGACGACCCACTGCTTTCTCCACCCTTCGCTCCGCCTCCAATTCTCTGCTCTACAATGCAAACTCTCGATCGGTAACTAGTGATACAACCAAAACGGGTGTGATTCTACCTTAACCCTCATACGTTCCGCAAAAATAGTAGCATAAGTGATCCCAGTATAATAATTCACCAATTTTTGCTTTCCTTTTCAGATCAACGAATTATAACCGTAATGATAGTAGCCAGTTCTTATTTCTGATCTTATATGAATTTGTAAGACATTACTAGACTGCGGATGTTTATGCAAAATAAAAATGTTTTGCATTGATTGTGGGAAACAGGAATAACATAAAAGTAGATTTCATCCCTTAACGAATTTGTTACATTAATAGCAATATTACAACGTTCTTGAATTAGTTAAATCTTTTACTGTTTTGTATTTCGACCAACCTATTTCTTCATAAATGCGTAAAGATCCGTAGTCTAGTCCATTAGGTTACATGTGAGTGAATTCGCCTTGACCCACGCTATCGTATGACAGCGACAGTAAATCTACCAAGTACAAAACGCATAAACGCGTGTGTAAACACATAGAAGCGAGAAGATTGAATTTACTTAAACGTTCCACCATTCCCATAACAATAAATGCTTAAATCAGTGATTGAATTGTTTCGAGTGATATCGCGTAATCAATCCTTATCAAGTGTTGTCACGAACTTTGCCTATTGAATTTTTATCGAGTATCGGGAACGTTATTTCCTTTCAGTATTATCGAATCGAGCATTACTTCGTTAACTTTGTGCGAGTAACGTGTCAGCATAAATTAAATAAATCGAGTTGCACTCCGCGGGATTGCCAATTAAGGATTCAGCAAACAACTATCATTTCACGTTTCATAAAACAAACAAGGGAGGGCTGATGCACAATGCAATGTTAGCCTATTAAAAAAAAAAATATTTCACTTTTCCCTGCCGAAAAAATATTTTAATCATCGGGTTTAGCATTTACACACTTTTCATGTCTTTCTCGTTTCTCTGATCAACAGAGTGAGAAACACAGAAACATACTGTTTGTATCATTGTATTTATAATTTTTAAATAATTTATTTTGCATGAAAATAGACAGCCTGCTTAATTTCATATTCTCGTAAGCAGATTCAAAGAAACTGGAATTAAATCGATTCTGATCAATTCTTTATCATACAAATTTAAAAACATTTTTATACGCTTTCAAGTTCAGTGTTGAAGTTCAACTGCTAGTTTATTATCGACGTCATAAAACAAGTAAGGTTATATTGCATTATTTGTTTGACGAGTTCGGTTCCCTTGATGAATTTAAGTAGACCTTTTATCTTTCTATTGTTAAGGTTGTCCTTGAGTGTTGATTCCAACCTACAATAATTATGGAAGATTCATCTGCAAAAATTTCTCAATGGAGAAAAGCGTAATCAGAGTTTTATTGTGCGAGCCAGCCAATAGATTCATTTGCCAGAAACTATGGGAATTAAAACGGTTAACGAGAGGTTGTACAGATTCCCTCCTCCATCTATTCGTGTATTAGTAGCGTTTTCTACTCCTGTGTGTTCGTAAAGATTACATAAAGCTCGGCCCTCCGCAGATAAAATTGATTAAAAACAAATATCCAGCGCAACGTGCGGAGGCGAGACCAAGAAATCGCGACACCCAGAAGGAGTTCGTTTTTTCATCATTCGACGCGACTGTTGACTCGATTTTTCGTTCCGCGAGTGCCACAATTGGCGAATGATTATAGTACTTAAATTAATTAGTGGACAGCGGATCTTTGTGCGAAAGTAAAATTTTCTAAATTGCAACAAACTGGAGTGAAATGAAAATTTCTTTTCTTTCTTAATGTGTTCAACAGGCTGAAAATAATATGTATAACAGTATTGTTAAATTGCTCAATGTTTTTACTGTTTGAAATTACGCATGCACTAATCTCTTTCTTCTGGCGTTGCAAAACGTATTTCTCTGGTATGTGATACTACCTCTGTCCCATAATAATACGTAGTAGCGAAAGAAAATAAATATAGAACGCAACATTTATTATCGAGAAACTAGATTTTTTTTACATTAAACAATAAGTTAGAAATATTACTCTTAATTTTTATTTTGAGTGTTTAGATAGTTTCTGGATCTTTCGATAATTTCGTTACTGCATTTTAAACTTGTAGGTAGGCTCTTATGCGAAGCTTTGCTTTCCCTATATGCGTAAACTTAAAATCATTGGAGCCATCGTTCTTCATTGCTTGCAGTATAACTTGTTTTCTTTTTCATCGTACTATTACAAATGGGTTGATATTCAACTGAAATAAAACAATTGATTTCGACCGGCGGATGAAATTAGTAAAATAGTTGTAATTCGTAATAATTAGGTTAACCGAAAAATTGAAAGATGTGTCAAAACAAATGACAGATGTCATGAAACATTGATTTTGAGATTGAAGGCTTCGCAGTTTCGCGCTACAACATATCGATGAGCGATCGAAATGATATCTCATCGATAACTGTTAGAGCAATCGAAACAGTTTTTCTTCATCGGTAACAGTTATAAGTTAATCATGTTGTTCTTCGAATTTGTTTCCTTATATTTCGTGTACATTATCTTAAATTTCAATAATAATCATTTTTATTGAAGATTTTTATCTTGGAAAATTGTAGAATAACTTATTTTTCTTCCGTAGACAAATAAAGCAGCCGCTATTGTAAAGCATAACTCGAACTATCATGGTAATTAGTGATTCCGCGTCGGGTTAAATTAATCGAGGCTTCTTTCCGCTCGTAATTCTAATGAACAACCGGCGCGCTCGGAATCAAAGAGAATATTTTATTAAGGCGGAGACACGGGATACCTGTGGGGGATTCGTGCACTAACGTTAGCTAGTTGGTCCAACCCATTAGCTGACCCTTGGCTCATTCAACAGACGTTCGAATCATTTCGTAATCGAGTTGCTGCGTCGGAGAGGGAGAACAAGGGAGAGAAATGTATTTACCGCTGTATTGTTTTGCATTTCGCATCTCAATTGAATAATTTCAGTAATCCTGTCGACTCGACTCCTCCGAGGTCGAATTCTACAGGATAATCCGCGATTAGAGTAGTCTACGAGGAATTGATTCTTTACGCATGAATTAAACATCGAAAATCTGGAATAAAATTAGTTTCAGTGACGCTTTCACTTCGAGAATATCCGAAGATTTCTTTGGCAAAGATCACGTTATTTCAGCAACACTTAATTCGTGTAGTTTCGTGTATGCAATCAAGCAGAAAAGGTATTCGAGCACTCTTAACAATTACAGAAATTAATATACTCCCTCTGTCCCATAATCATAGTAGCAAGTGAACATTAAAACGGGAATTATTGGCGAACGCAGCTCTGTTAGTTATGTTGCAGCGCGAAATTACGAAGCCTTCAATCAAAATCAATGTTTCATGACATCTGTCATTTGTGTTGACACATCTTTCAATTTTTCGGCAACCTAATTATTATGGATTATAACTATTTTTCTAATATCAATCGCTGATCGAAATCAATTGTTTCATTTCAGTTGAATATCAACCCACTGTAAAAGTAAGATGAAAAAAACAAGTTACGCTGGAAGCAATGAAGAACGATGGCTCCAATAATTTTAAGCTCACAAGGGGGGATCCTATCTACTACAAGTTTAAAATGCATTAACGAAATTATTGAAAAATCCAGAGAGAGAGAGAGAGAGAGAGAGAGAGAAACTATATATTTGATCACTCAAAATAAAAATCAGGAGTAAACTTTTTTTTGTGCCATTAAAAATAAAGGAGATATTTAGGTGGCCTCCTTCAACTGAGGCACCCTGTATAATATTAAATTTCACGATCCCAAGAATTAACTCGTCCGAATTAATGATAATAACCCTGTTCCCTGATCAATTACAAAGAATTGTTAATATACCAGAATTAAAAGTAAGGTTTTCTTTGTAATATTTAAATTAAAATAAATTAAAATCAAGGTGGTAATATCTGGTGCCCCACACTGTATGTTTGTGGTTCCTTTATTTATAAAGTGGAATAGGTTTTTCCCTTTTCGATTATGTGTTACTCGAAGGTATACCTTGTATAGAGAAAGAAATAAAATATCCAAGTACATTGTCATCTATATATTGGCATATGATTCGGAACATCGGGCATTTCCAGCGTCAGTTGTTCGCTAAAGATTTTATCGACGGCTGTGTGCGTCTTAATTAAATCGATCTATTAGGAGGATTTATTACTTTTGATCTATGGCGGCGGGAAGAACTGGGGAAAGGGTCGAACAAACACGGGATCATTGTGACGTTGCTCGGGGAAGCTGAACGGGAGATTGAACTCGGACAAATTGCGATCTAGCTGTGCAAACAATGTCTTTTAATCGAAGAAGAGTTGTAGGGGACGCGATCGTATCGATGACGAAGCGACTACTCGGTCCGTTCGAATATCTCGTGTTTATTTCTACGGTCGATTATTATTTTCGGCGGAATACTCGAGAGATCGAGTGCGTTGTTCCATGTTTTGATGAATACACATTCTGTTTAGGAGAGTATCGTTCGATTGGAGTGGCCAAAAGCTTCGTAATCTTTTTAAACTGGAAAATAGAAGATTCTCAAACATAATATTGCGTTGGAACGAAAATCAATTGAGATATTTGTTCATTGATTTATTCGATAACATATTTTTCATTCTGTTCTAATACTTTCTGGCATTTTTAAGGTAACTATCATGTTATTGAATAATATAAACATCTAAGAATGGTAATAAACATATTAATTTTATCGCAGCTAATAGTTCACTTAAGGGGTTACGCCACTCTTAATTTTCCTTTAATGTAGAGTTCAGGGAATAATTTAAGCCACGGTAGATGCAACAGCTCCCAAAAATAGCGAAGTTACAGTGCTTAGAAGTTCGTGCGCAGTCGCCGTTTTCGAGCAGGTACGAAACGACAAAATTTTTCAACTGATGTAACAAATATCTCGGAAACTATACGTCCGATTTACTTTAAATTCGATACACATAATATCGATAACATAATCTATCATGTAGCATAGGATTTTTTTGGTACGGCATCCGAATTGTTTATAACAATCGTTTAAAGTTCGACTTTAAATGGAATTGAATAAACGGAACACCACCACTACACTGAGCTCCTTCGCGCGACGAGGTGTGACGGTTAATATTAACATTTTTTTTCTCTCCTGAAAGCACAGTTTTTTCTTTATTTGCTTTTTAATATTGCATTGTCATCCAGTACTTAGCTATGTTTGAAGTTTAAAGTCTCTAGCTCATCGGTTAACATTCCGTTACAAGATTTGACGCACACAACGACAACTCGGCCAGCTAATATAAGCGTGGTAAAAAGAGAGATAGCGAAAGAAGAAAGAGTAGGATAAAGACAAGATTAAGATAGATTAAGAGAGACAGCGAAAGAGGAAAGAATAGGACAAAGACAAGATTAAGATAAATAAAAAGAAACATGCGGTTGTAAATTAAAAATCGGGTGGTCCACGTGCGTGGGTGACACGCGGAGGCGAGTGAAAGTGTTAATCGTTCAGAACTTGTCGGCATTCGGTCAAGAAGAAAATCCGCGCGGAACGGTTTAAGGACAATTAAACAGTGTGTACGGGGAAATCGCAACGACGACATATTACGTTGGTTTCCGGCGAGCAGACGGTACGCGTATTAACCGTGCGCGTGCTGTGTGTACTCGCGGCAACGTGGATAATCCATTATTTGCGCAACGAAAACGCAGCCATGTTGCCGTCGAATTCGACCACGTTCCACCGTCTAATGCACACAGGAACGCGAGAGCTGTTGCAGCCAAAGGCATTAATTGGGATTAAGTAAATCAAGACGCTAATTAGCTCGCGCGCCTACAGCGAGCGTGCGCGTTCGCGAGAGACAAAGAGAGTGGGTGGAACAGAGGAAGAGAGAGATGAGTGCGCGCGCGTACACTGCCGCCCTTTCGCCCCTGTGATCGGCCACCCCCACAAACCTTGCTTGCCTACCAACCCTCCCCCTCGCCCCTGCGTTCGACTCTCCGACCGTTGCACCATGTTTCAAAACTAAAATTTTGTCGACCACGTTTGAAAAGTTAATGGGATATTCTAGTTTCAAACGGGATACCATAGGATAATTTTCGAATCTTTTCAAACCAGGGGCGGGAACTGTTATAACTAGACAGCGGATTTTATGCATTTATTAAAATATTAGAAGAATTTTAAGATATATACTGTTATTATTATTATATGCGGACCGAGGTCCCTTTATACAAATGTTTACACTTGTTTAGTAGAACTGATAAAAACAAAAAGATACATAACCAGACTGCGGATCTTCATGCATTTATAGGAAAATTGTGTAGATGAAATTCGAAATTGTTGGAAAATTGTAAAAATTGAAGATGTCAATATATGACTTCTCTTCTATTAAAATCATTGAGGCAAGAAATAACATCCAATTTATTTTCTATTTCTTGCAATCGATGCAGAGAATTTTTATTTTGCATAAAGATCCGCAGTCTAATAATAATATTTTTAGATTCTTCTAATGTTTCTATTGGTTTAAATTACACCCGGCCCATTTTTGTTATAAATGTGTAAAATCCGTAGTCTAGTTATTAGCATCAATCTGATGGGACCGTATTTCACCCAATAGTTCACTTAAGGGTTAAAATAGTATGAAGATTAATAGGATTTAAGAATGTCAATATACAGGGTGCCCCAAGAATATTGTACTTCCTTGAAAGGGGTCATTTGGGATAATTTTTTCCTTTCTGACACTTTAAACATAGCTCAGAACTGGATGACAATGCAATATTAAAAAACAAAGCGCTCACGAAGATTACGTCAATATAGTTCAGCGCACCACGCTTTTATTTATAGTGACTAATGTCTAAAAAAATTATTTTCTCCTTCTTAGTGCATTTTAATACAAGCGTGGTTTTTAAAAAGTTTATATATATATATATATCTTTTTTTCTCTGCGTTTATTCGAAAGCTTCAGGTAAATTTTGGACAGGGCGATTCGAGATTTATAGCTGGTATTTACGAGATTTCAAACGCGCGCGGCCCCCCTCCTTCACCCTGTCCGATTGAATCGCTCGGCCGGAGGGGTCATTCGCGCGGCGTCATTCTTTCAAAGGTAATTTGTATACGCGGCAAAAGTGGCGTTGCTAATGATGATGTTATAAATAAATGGACGGCACACGTCCCTATGTTTGGAAACGCGACAGTCATGGCAAATGACTGGGAAAATGAATTGCTCGCGGAAATTCGTCGACCAAACGTTGGTTACAGAGAAACAGCAACACAAACGGCTGTTCAAATTATCATTACCTAGCCATGTTCTCTCGTCAATGTTAATTATTTGAAAAAAGAGGACAGCCACAACGTTCCGCTGTCGCCTATAAAGGACACGCAGAATTTCATTTCTTTCGGAAATTGTTAACAGATTTTTAGACACCCTCCGTTTTCAACGTCTGTTTATGTTGGTGTGAATGGCTATACGGAAGTAGTTGAACTAAACGGTTTTCCACATTAAGAAGTGTTATTTTTTATTATTTTATTATTCTATTTTAACACCGTTCTCTTTTTATTTTCTCTAAAAAATGTTTACAATTTTTCTGACCACGTGTCGAAGAGTGACATCTGTAATTTTGACAGATAAAGACTGGCGCGAAATTTAAAATGACGCCTCTTGATGATGGACACCCTTTAGATACAATGTGTATCAAAAAAATTCATATAATTAAGACACTGTAACAGCTGTCATAATGTCGTTAAATCTTCCACATTCTATCGCCATTTACGAGAAAAATACTTTTTATGTCTTGTACTTAATTATGTCTTTAGACATTGTGTATACAATTTCGTAAATAAAATATTTCTATTTGAAGACCTAAACCTCGAAATCAAATATTTCTATTTGAACAATCTGAACCTCGAAATCAAATATTTCTATTTGAACAATCTGAACCTCGAAATAAAACATTTCTATTTGAACAATTTGATCCAGAAAATAAAATATTTCTATCTTAACAACCAGAAACACGAAATAAATTATTTTACTTTTTGCATTGTTATATTACTCTGAGAAATCACATAAACATATGCGGTTTATGTCTATCTTATCGTTAAGAAAAGATGTACACTCATAAATGTGCTGAATCCGCACCATTAGTTTCAGCGATAATATTTAAAATTTAAATTAGAAGTGAAGACAAAATACAAATATTTGCAATATATTCTCCGAATAAAATACTATTTCCAAAAATTACTGCCTCTCTCAAATAAATTATTTCATTTTCAAATGTTACTACATCAAATAAAATATTTCATTTTCAAAGTTGTACGCATACTTCAAAATAAATAGTATTATTTATTATTTACTATTTAAAATACCGTTTTCCTCAGCTCTGGTAGAGTACTACAAAAACCACGCCTACCCGGGGTGCTCAACAAGAAAGAGCAAGACGGTCTTTTATTTCTTTCTTCGAGGTTATTTGTACCGAAGCGTTGGCCCTGGGAGGCAACTCGGGGCATTCTCAGGACAAAGAGAGCTTGTTACTCGTGTCTGGCCTATAAAGACGAGGGGGTGCATGCGTTTCTTTGCGTTAACAATAAATTGAGAGTACGTCGTTAACTTCAGTCGGCGATGCGTACGATCAAGCAACGTTACATCAGAATTTGAATACAATTTTGGCTGGCGATTAGATGAATAGAATTCGGTTATTGAAATGTTATATATCACACCTGGCAATTACCCTAGGATATCAAGGGTGGGGGGAGGAAAGAGAGAGGATTGACTCCATTAAGGTAACAGCGAAGAATAAAAACGGAAGCATCGTGTGCGCCGATGAAACGCAAAGAAAGAGAGCGAGTGAATTTCCAAGCGGATGAGTATTTATTTCATTACATGGGGTGGAGAGGGAGGAGAGCGAGCGTGGAAGAGAGGCCGCGGAAAGCCCGCTCGGATCCTGGTAATATCGCGAAAAGTGTTTGCTCAGCTTGTCTCGACCGAGCTCGGAGCATTAAACCGCGAGCGTTCTTTCGTCTCCCCGGGATCCACCGAGAGCGATGCCGACCTCTCCAATGTGTACACTTCTGCCCCCGATTATACGTTGCGCGAGCTCGAAGGGCTATTTCCTTCCCCCTCCCCCAACCCCGCCCTCTGTCCTCGATTTCAATTCCAACGATTCAAACGATGATCGCCGCTGTCACACGTAGGGTTGCCAACCGTCCCGGATTGGCCGGGATTGTCCCGGAATTGAAGTTGCTGTTCAGAATCCCGGTTGAATGTCAAAACTGTCCCGGAATTTCACAGGAAGCTATGCTACTGGAAAAACTCGTAACAATATCATTGAAATATGTTTCGAGAAACGAAATTAACATAATTGCATAATTTTGAAAAATCTATGGTACATAGCTAAACACTTTTTAATGAAACCTTCAACAGCAACAGCAATTGTCATTGTAAACTAATAACTCCCCCTCAATAACGTCATCTAATAGTTTCATTGAAAATTGCAATGTAAAAGAAAATTTCTGTGCTTTCTTTTGGTAAAGTGTTAATCTATTATTCCACACAAGTAACGATCGATTCAATTTCAGTTGATTTCAGCTTGTTTATGAAACCGTTGGTTGTTTGTTCATTGTATCGTTCAATTTTCTACGAATGATCCTCGCTTGATTTGTTACATTGGAATCGTAGAGACGTGGTTTGCTTGGACTTTTCTCGTTATTGAATAAACTCCGTTGAGTCAATTAATACGAAGCGTGCGGTTTATTTAATTACATGATCCAATAAATATAATTTGAGATTTATTATTGTTAGATTTCACATTCAGATTTTGTTAATGTTACTATGTATGTAAGGGGACCATAAGCCTCGTATAATTAAAATTTTTTAAAGCAACACGAAAAAACTGTATTATTTTTTTACATATCTTTTTGTATATGAAATATGTTGTGTTAAGTGGCTTCTGACTGGAGAATATTGTGAAAATACATATGCATATTTCAGTTTTGGGCAATATATCCCGGAATTGTCTCAGAATCCGTCCGCCATAGTTACGCTCTGACTGGTCCGTGTTTTTCATTAATAACTTCTTAACGAAGCCGTGGAGAACATTTTTGTACAGGAAAAAGTTACTACAAATCAGTAATCGCCCTTTTCAAGAAAGTACATTTTTGTAAGGAGCATAACCCGATTCCACACACTTTAAATCAGAACAACTTTTTTATGAATGGACTAAACGACTTCAATTTCTCTGTAAGGCTAGAAGAATTATTTTAGTAAATGATGTGTAAAAAATATATTGAAAAAATGCATTTGGACGGAATTGTGAAAAACCGATAGTAAAAATTGATTTTTACAACTTTTTTAGCTGGGCCTATAACGAAAATTCAAAAGAGGTGTCTCTGGTCAACTGCTATAAATTATATACGCTATGAAAATTTCATTGAAATTGGTTAATTGGTTTGCGAATTATAAACGATCAAAAGTGGTAATTTGTAGTGTACCATAAAGTGGCAAGTTTCACCATTTTTGATCGTTTATAATTCGTGAGCCAATTAATCAATTTCAATTAAATTTTCAGAGCGTATATAATTTATACCAGTTTAAATTTTCGTTACAGGCTCGGATAAAAATCCGACTAATCTTTCGAGCTTGACAGAAAACTTGGTCGTTTGGCTAATTCTTAAAAAAGTGTTCGAATAATAAGTTACGGTACATAGAAGAGTAAGTTATTTTAATTTGCAGAGGATTCCGGTCGGAAATAAAATTAAAGAAAAAGTCCGGTGCTTTGACCGACCTCTACACAAATCTTTCTAAAGGTGATTCGCGAATGGCGAAAACGAATGATAAAATTGATGGAATAACATATAATAGCACGTTCACGCTAGAAATCGTATTCCCGTGAACGCAGTCGAGTGTCTGCTGACGTACGAACAACGGCGGTGCAAGTATTGACGGTGAATGTTGTGCCCGTAAAACGAACGCACACGCCAGCAAGAATGAGTCGCCACCGATTCAGGATAGAACACGGCGATTACGCACATTTCCCTGGAGAACGAAGCTTCAAACCGGGAGTTAACAGACGCGGGTCCCCTCTGTCCCTTCGTTACTCCACCTCTGTTCCTTCCCCTACTCCTCCGCAACCCCCTATCCCCCCCAAATCGCCCCTAAAACGTTTGCATCGCGATCGAGAGACTGATGAACACCGTCGCGATCGTTTGCATGGTTATTATTGCCATTGTCCCCGGGATGTTTCACTATCTCACCCTAACATTCATTATTTATGAAACGTTTCATTCCCTTGGTCTCCGGCTGACTGCCGGAACCGTCAATTTTCCGGATGATTAGAAATTGTTTCGGATACCGGGCAAGTCCATTTTTAATTTTCCTTTATGTCGATCGTAGATAGTGCAAATAAACAATTTAATGATTTCGGCGCCACAGGTTCGATCGAATGTTACTCACTAAGCAATTTTGCAATTTAAATTGTTCTCGCGCGCGCGACGCGTTTTACAACAATTTAAATTGCAAAATTGTTTAGCGAGTAAACATTTGATCGAACCTGTGGCGCCGAAATCATTAAATTGTTCATTTAAGTCCGTTTTTCATTGAAATTTTATTCGTTCAGGTTCTACACATTCTTATAGAGGGTGTCGCCGATCTGGTGGTGCAAACCGCAAGGGGGTGCATCTACGTGAAAATGTAAATCGCAGAGAACATCGCCGGTTGCGGATACTCTGGGGTTCGAATCCTGTCGATAGCAGTTTTTTTTTAATGTAAATCGCAGAGAAAGAATCTGGGCTGAAAGAAATGTCTTGATTTTTGAATTAAAATTGCTTCGAGTCAAAAGGGTGAAGCTCCATCCACAGTCGCCAGATTAAGACTAATGTCCCCGTTCTACCTTCCCCTTCTACGACGCTATTTCCCACACTTCTGCGACGGTCACGCGACGCGTTTCGTCTCTAGCGTTAACGTGTCACAATGTCACGTGACTGTTATGCGTCAAGAAATTGCAGCAATACTGTCGCAAACGAGCCAGTGCACCGGACAAAAGTTTGAGACGTCGACCACGAGGGTGTACCGCAAAATGAAGACCGTCATCTGGAAGATATCGTATTCAAAAGTACATACGCGAATACAAACCGTATTCTGTGGACATTCGGAGAGTGTAATAAAATTTTGAATTGTATTCGCAGTTCCTTTTTTGTTGACCTTTAAAATCCGGAAGGTGTTTCCGCCATACCCTCTACGAGCAGAGAGAAAGAGCACGACGATATCCGATTGATAGCGGGACGGCGAAGAGTCAGAAAACGAAGAGAGCGAGCGAGCGCTCTCTGCTCGCGCACGCTCGTGCGCGGACTACCAGCCGGAATAAAGTGGAATTCAGCGCAACGTGAATTATAAACGATATTATGCAAACACCGCGGAGAAAGAGTACTCGTACCGGGAGTTAATTTGATGAAAAACATCAGAGGGCAGGCAGGGAGATAGAGGAAACAGGAGGAAGAGAAGGAGAAAGAGACCGAAAGGGGCCGGCAAAAGACGCATCCCGAAAAGATCCTTCCTTTTCGAGGCGAACACGAACCTCTCTCGTCTATACTCACCGTCAAATATTTTCGTTGGTTTTTCAACACTTTCCCGGCGACCGCCACAATCACGAATTACCATTTCGGTTACGCTCCCTCCACCACCACAGCGCACGGTACATCGGACCGCGGAAAAAAAGACCTGGCAAATAGAGCACGGGTCGGGCGCAAAATTTTCTAACACCGACCGTACCAAAACCGGTCACTGACCAATTTCATATTTTTTATATTATTAGGTTGTTGCAATTGAAATGACCGTTTTTCACATTCGAAACTTCCCGCCTTTGTAGTTTAATTTTTACACAACAGATGGGGTTGCAGTTGTACAATTTGAAAAGTACATATCTCGTACATGAACTTTCGTGTATAAGATTATTAATATTGTGTAGTATACATGATTCAAAATCGATTTTCGTTCACCATGGAAAAAAAGGAAATTCATATAATTTACTTGTACGAGTTCAAACTTGCACATACTGCGTCCGAAGCAGCGGAAAACATAAATGCCGGTTTCGGTGAAGGTATAGCAAGTGATCGAACCATAAGGCGTTGGTTTGAAAAATTTCGTGCCGGAGATACAAGTCTGGAAAATGAGCATCGTGGTCATAAACCAGCAGCTATTAAAGATTTATATATACTATCAGGAAATTGATATAATGGACGAAAAACTGCGTGTTCAACAGTCAAATTAGTCAATAAACGTGGTGTAACATTGCTTCACGATTATGCTCGACCACATACTGCGAAAGAAACAGTAAAAAAATTAGCAGAGTTGAAGTGTGAAGTTCTTCCTCACCCTCATTATTCGCCTGACCTGTCACCTACTGGTTACCATTTTTTCAAGCACCTAGATGACTTTTTTGAATGGAAAAATATTCAAAGAAGAACGTGATGTAAAAACTGCATTTGATGAATTGATTGCTTCACGTTTATTAGATTTCTACCAGAAAGGCATTGAGGCACTTGTATCACGATGGAAGAAGTGCATCGATGTCGATGGAAATTATTTCAATTAATGGAATATGAATAAAGCTTGTAAAATAAAAGTTTATTTTAAAGATTCAAAACGGCCATTTCATTTGCAACAACCTAATATAATTAAGACGAAGTAGGGCAAGTGCAGACTGATTTTTGTACGGAAATAGTTCTTACTGCCTGTGCACAAAACATTGTTAATTACACTGTCCAACAAATTTCAACTGTTTTTATGTTATAAATAATGGAAATTATATCATTGAATAATATTAAGCGTATAATTTTATAAATTGATTCAATCGATTTCGACAGAAATTTCCCTCCGATCTAATATTTATAAAATAAGTTAAACCAGTCACATTTTGTGTTCGGTACGGTTAACGTTAAAAATTGCGCGTCGCGATTAACCCTTTAAATAATTTTCCGACGAAGAATGGAGTCTAGAGATATCATAATTCCGTATGGGAGCGAATTCGATTACGTTTCTCTACGCGCACACGTACGCGTGCACATGTATAGACGAATTCATCAATAAATCTGTTTCATGTTGAACGTACGGGCTGTTCCATTTTAATCTTCACCGTTTTAAAAAACATGAAACGTATGAAAAAATATTTCTAACAAAATTGATTATGCCTGGTCAAATTATGTTAACATATATTTGCTTGACTCCACGTTTACATTACCTAACCCTACCTTCAGCGAGGGTTGTTCTCAATGAATTTAATAATCGTGGTGATAATGATTCACTTTGTTGTAAATATAAGCCGCTGTTTCCGAGAGTTGCGAAAGTCCTTGTTTGGAAAAAATTAGTTAATTGTAGTTTTAGTCGGATGTGACACAGTGACTTCCACTAATATTCGGACACTCTTAAAAACACAACTTGTTTGATATTGAACTAGGCGATTTGAACTTTTTTGGGAAGCTAGAGCAATTAGCTTACTACAGGATGTGACAAGACATTTTTTCAAAAATTGCATTTGGTCGGAATTGTAGAGAAAATACGAAAAGTTGCATTTTACAACTTTTTATGCGGGCCTATATTGAAATTTTAAAAAATACGTTGTGTAGATCTGTGTCAATTT
Source organism: Lasioglossum oenotherae (assembly GCA_028455765.1). Classification (NCBI taxonomy): domain Eukaryota; kingdom Metazoa; phylum Arthropoda; class Insecta; order Hymenoptera; family Halictidae; genus Lasioglossum; species Lasioglossum oenotherae. Next base: position 7,540,362 of record CM052300.1, on the reverse strand, counting down.
TATGCACTGTGAAAGTTTCATAGAAATCGGTTGATGCGGGGAAAAACGACAGGCATTGAAAGATGCAAGAATGCTTAGAATTACTGCCGTTGTAGGCCGAAGATCGTGGAAAACTGCAATTTTTACCATCTTTAAACGTTTGTATTTTCAGAATATGTTTAATTGATACAAATCGACGAAACGTGTTTCCTAAATTTTCCATATAACCCCACAAAAAAAAAGTTGAAAAATACAACTCGTAGAATTTTTACATATTTACTTTACAGACGCGATTCAAATAAATCTTGAAAAGGATCCAAACTAGGATCGAAACGTTGATTATGTTTGACAATTAGCAAAATTACTTTACAATTCGTAATAAACGATCGAACCGTTGCACCGAAAGCATTTAACATTTATTTAGAATTTTCTCTGCAATTCCGAAAACTTGCAGTTTTTTTTCAAAAATTTTTGTCACGCTGTGTAGCAAACCAATTGTTCCAACTTCTCCAAAAATTTCAAGTTGTATATTCCAATATTTAAAAAGTTACAGTGTTGTTAAGAATGTCCGAATATTAGTGGGAGTCACTGTAGATATAAAAAATCTTTTTAATTAATAAATAAATGGACTTGTTGCACTTTCAAAAACAACGGCTCATAAATAAAAGGATCAGGCTTTATATTAAAAGCATGCTGTATGTTAATCAAACCTTTCCGAATCGAATAATCGGAAATTTAAAGGGAGTGTTCGTGTCCTAAGATGCAGAAAATTAAACGGAGCTACATATCTTTCTGCAGTGTGCATTATGTAACGCATATACACGAAAGATGTAAGCAGATACATTTCCTACGTATATTTAAAATATATTTATTATACCAGTATGTAACGAGAGGCGGAGATTCTCGTTGCAGATTTTAAAATTGACTTTCGCGAGTCTCCTCAAGTGCATTGCAAAGTCAAGTCATTTTTCCCGTCCCTTCCATATATTTCGAGATGTTTGTTGAGAACGGGACAGCCAGTAGACAAATATTCAATATGAAATTATATGCGAAAGGGTTCAAGGAAATGAAAGAATTTATTTCACAGGTTGTCCCGTAGCAAAATATGAAAGAATACTTCATATCCATTTTTATAATACATAAGAATATTAATCCTGGATTATAAAATACTAATGTCGAGTATAGGTACTTACAAATCTTTCAGAATCTTCTGTTCCTCCGTCGGATAGACAGGACACTGCCATTTGCGCGAATAAGTTTGAAGCACAACACAACACATTATCCAAAATCGTGACAGCGAACGGGAAGAAGTTACTCCGACCGCGGTCAAAATAATACTGCGGTTGTCACCTCGGTTTTTGAATAATTTAGGTGGGGAAATGTTGCTTAGTTAATTGGACGGTGGTTGTGTCGGTAGAACTTTAGGTTAAGAAGTGGGGAAAGTGTCAAAGAAATTCATTGTGGCATTGTCTACGGTTATCAATGACGTGATTTATAAGGGTAATCCGCTCGTCGCTTCGATAGGTCCGTCGCACGTGTTGTCGATCTTTGGGGGTTGAAGATTCGCATGCGTTTTTTGCTTGCTATAACGATCTTTACAGGTATATCGTAATTATATCGTAATCCGCTGGAGGAACGGTGAGGTACGGTAACATTTTATAATACAGGATTAATATTCTTATAACAATGGATATAAGGTATTCTTTCATATTTTGCAACTTCAGATTTACGATCCGAATGGGCAGGGAGACGATGACGTCGTACGGGCCTGGCGACGAATGTCCCTTTTTTCGTTTGCTCGAGGCACGCACACGATTATGTTCTGTTTCATCGACACGGTCGGGTGGACTGTAATAGTAGGTTTTTGTTTTTACGCATAACTGAGTAAATATCCCTTAATTTTCAGTTTCATTAAATAAATATGAAATTTATATGAATTTTTCAATTTATAAAAATCCCAAAAATATTCAAAATGAAACTTTAATATTATACACACACAATATTAAGCTTCTATTACTATTTTAATTTTAATTCTATATCATTATTTAATGTTAAATATATTATAAATTTCTATAAATAATATTAATGAAAGTGTATTAGATAAAAGTAGAAAATATAAAATATATATAGAAAAACTTTTTTAAAAACCACGCTTATTTAAAATGCACTAAAAAGGAGAAAATAATTCTTTTCCTCGTTCTCCATAAAATACCGTGTCCAGTTAAATGATTAATAATATTTTTCACCAAAATTGTAAGCAATTCAACAATCAAAATTTTTCTTCTGTTATAAAATTAGTGTCGGAATAGATAGAAAAATTTAATATAAATTTAAATAAAATCATGACATTACTGACTATAAAAATAAAAGCGCAACGAAGATTACGTTAAAATAGTTTAGCGTTCCACGCTTTTCTTTTTATAGTCACTAATGTCATGATTTTATTTAAATTTACATTAAATTCTTCTATCTATTCCGACAGTAATTTTATAACAGAAAAAATTTTTTAAAGTTTTGGAGAAAAATATTATTAATCATTTAACTGGATTCGATATTTGATGGAGAACCAGGGAAAAAATTATTTTCTCCTTTTTAGTGTATTTTAATATAAGCGTGGTTTTTAAAGAATTTTTTTGTATATTTTTTTATCTCGCTTGTTTGCTACAATATTACAAGAGTAATGCGATATATATCAAATTGCACGTAGGAATATTTGTAAAGGTTATCATAGCTGCGTACGGCCACTTAAACCCTCAATTGCGGCGATATACATGGTACACGTTGGTCTCGTTCGGTTTAACGCTTAACTGCACGCGGAAAGAATCGAGTGACTAGTGGTTGCACTCTAGTGCTCTTTTGCTATCGGGAGTATGAATGAAACGTGAATAGAATAGGTCACGCGAAAATAATCATTTAGAGGCGTTTATACTTTCAATCATATGTTCCAAACAAAGCTATAGCAATGGGTGGAGGTACCTGGCGAAACCTAGTATGTAACCAAGTTCTACCTAATGGAATAATTATCATGCATCATTTATAATTGTCGAAAAAGGGTCGGACTTGAACATGGTATTAGATGACCCATTCACAGATCAAAGTAAATTTTTTTCACTACCAAAGCTCTTGTTTGAAGCGTAACTTTTCATGTTTAAAATACATTTTCTTAATAATGAGGCTTAATATCATTGAATGGTGAAAATTCTTTAAAATCCTTTCAAAAATTAATGTATACTATTGCATAAATTTTCCCCAATTCTTATTTTGTGGAGTTGATCGATTTGGCAAATAAACTACTCATGTGTTGCACACGACGTATTTACACGACGATTTCCCGAAGTACCATTTTTTATTTGAAATCTTAATTTTTTGGTAAAGACCAAAAAAGACCAGACTTTTATGAATGTTAAAAATTGATTTTCTTCAGCGAAAAAGATATCTTTGCTTAGAACAGTCGCCATTTTTGCATTTCTCAAAACGTATCTTGAAAATATCATCATTTTTACCGTGTAAAAGCAGAAGAAGGCAACTGAGTGACAAACAGTTGCTCGATATTGCTTCAGTGTAGCTTTACATTCATGAGGAAAGTAGTACGATGGATAAAATCACAAATTATCTTAGAAACGGTAAGTTTTAGGACAAATATGCTACAGTATTTTTTCACTCAGAATTCACCACTTCATTGAAATCAAGCACAATATGTCCTATTCATATGTCCTTGACCCCTCCACTTGTCAAAACATTACTACATATAACTGTATAATTACCATAGGGTCATTCCATGCCAAATCGATCACTTCTTGCAGGCACCATCGTCGATTTTGTTCTAAATGAAATATGTTGTAGTTCAAGTGAAATCAGGGGGGGTTTAAGTCATCATTTTGTCGACTCCGAATTTTTTTAAAGGAGAAACTTCAAGGAATATAAGCATTAAATCACTGAGCCCCCTCATCGAAAAAGAATTTGTTTAAATTTTCCGACATTATAAAGTTAATTGTCGAGGTTGAAGAAATTATTTTGTAATATCCCAATCCTTTCCGAATAAAACAAAGAAAAATGTAGCTCAATCGGACAAACAGTTCCTGTGATAAAAATTCGTAAGTGAGGCCGGTTTTCGCTGAAATGGGCAAAAATTGAAATTTTCGAGAACGTGCCATTTGTAAAACAAATTCGAAACCGGCAAAATGATGACTTAAACCCTCCCTAATTTCACATGGACTACAACATATTTCTCATTTAGAACAAAATCGACGATGGTGCCTGCAAAAAGTGATCGATCTGGCATGGAATGACCCCGTAACATTTCTATAATATTATTCGTTGTTTAAAATCCGGTAACTTTGATTTGAAACATTGTCGCGTACTGTTCATTGTATGTATTATGTATCTTTTTACATCTCCGATATCTACATGGTGCTAAGGTGGCAACACTGCCTGTGCACTGAAGAAAATCCTGATTTTATGCAATGTTACGACTCCTTACATCTAGCCTCATGAATCTATAATTCGCCAACGGTACCACACTCGCCGACTCATTGTCGACAATTAAAATCGTCTACGCAGCGTGAAAATTGAACACGTCCGACAATTTATGAGGTGGGTCTAACTCGCGCAAGTCGCCGATACCGAATATATCGCCGAAACAACCGCACCGTGATGGCGAATCGAACGAGAACGGTGGCGAAACGCGATTTAACAAAAAAGTGTACGGTGTATCGTGAACGTCCGCAGGAGTAATTGAATCAACAATAGTCGAGAGCTTTCCTTTCGTGCTTTTTCTCGTCGAGCAATTCGCTCATCGGAACGCGTCGACCAGCCGCATCAATCCAAGGGGAGGAACAGATCTCTCCCACCCCCGAATCGCGTGTTGGCGTCGATCACGATTATTCATTAAGTTTGCAACATTTACTTATATTTCACAGCGAGTGATTAAATTGTTGGAGCCGCGATATGAAAAATACATTTACTGCGGCGGATATACTGTTATTTACGGTATTGTTAAACGTCTATTTGCAATTTATATCGATTGATTGTTATTTAAAAATTGATTATCACCGTGTCAAGTCGTCAGCCTTTTCGATTGACTGTAATCATTTCATCATTCACCGTATACAATGTTACTCGTAGGACGCCATTTGCCATAAAACATCCAAATATTTATAATAAACGATAATGTAAATTTCTATTGAAATATTAATTAAAAGCTGCGACGTTCTATCGAAATATTGATTAAAAGCTACGTTCGTTTTTTTTTTGTTGTATTGAAATATGATTCTAAAAGCACTTTTAGTTTTTCCCGAATTTTCCATTTTTCCGTGATTCTTTTCCAATTTTTCTTATCCTATAACCTAGTTCGGTCTAATACGAACATTAAAAAAAAAGAATTGGCCAAATGGGTCCAGCCGTTCTCAAGTGATGCGCTTATCAACGAACAGCATTTGATTTTTATTTATATAGATTATGTATTATAAATCTTATATGCTAAATTAATAATAATAATAATAATAATAAGAGAGCGTCGCGATCAAAATAGAAGATCTAATGATATTTTGGTTAACAATGTCTCATTAATCATTTCAGTCTGGATCTTTCTCTGCCAACCAAATAAAGTTCTACGCTACACAATGAAATAATTACCCGATGTCCCTACATTTCTAATCAAATCTGAATAATTCGAATTTCCCAGTTATTCAAAGTGAATATCTTTAACGCGACATGCTTCTTTGCGTCGACCTCGAACCCTCATCGAACCTGTCGTCTCATTTGCATTTCTCTTGACAATTTCGTTCGAGGATCGCGGCGCAGGAAGAAAATCGCGTCGATTCGCCCCATCGATGGACCGAAAAAAGGGAAGAGATTCCCGAGAAGACAAAGATGGAAAGAGATACATACAGCCAAATAGAGAAGAGACTGGAGGGAGAAAGAGAAAGAGAGAGAGGCGAAGACAGGAAGCAACGGGGGAGAATCCCGCACACGGATTGCAAACACATGAGCAGCAGGCGCACGTGCGGCTCTGCCGTAATTGAGCTGGTACAACCAATCTGTACTCGTCGGGGGCGGTTCTCTGGCGTTGGGGGGTTGGGGCGCGCTGCACAGGGACTGGTTGATACGCGTCGTCTGGAGGAGGAAGAGCGAAGGGTGGTAGAACCGAACCACTTGAAAAAGCAAGCGAATCTACAAGCTCAGCCGCGACATCGCGGTGGTGGCGACGGCGGAGGCGGCGGCGGTGGTAGCGGCGGCAGTGGATGAAATCCGCGGCCGACTCCGGGCGTTCAAATCACGCTCGATCGCGGCGGGACCCGCTACTCGCGCTACTCTCGCGTCCATTTTCCTCGACAGGACACGATTATCCGTTCATCCGGGTCGCGTGAACGAACCGCGTCGACGATCGATCGATCGACCGTGATATTACCGTTCGGATCGCCTCTACCAGCACCAGCCGGAAGAGAATAAACCTCTAAAACATACATGTTCGTCTCGTGATATTTCTGTGAACAACTGTCCTCTTCCGTGTGACTATGACTCGACCGTCTGCGATCGGTCTTCGAACAGCCGAGTCTTCGAGGCGGTATTCGAGTTAATCGAGTCGTTGAACCCGCCTCGAGAATGTACAGCCTGTACAGAGCCTGGTTCGGCGACAGTGTCGCTGGAGACAGTTATTCCAGGCTCCAGGAGACTCTGTCGCCACCCGACACCGTGGTTCGAGTGGGAAACGAAGGAGAACACCAGTTCGTCGCTCACAAGGGAGTCCTCGCTGCTCACAGCGGCTATCTGAAGGCTCTGCTGAGCAGCGCGTCGCCGAACGCCAGTGCAAACGCGACCGTTGGCTCTTGCAACAACCTACCAGCAACGGCCATCGCGGTCGCCACTACCAATCTTTCGGGCCAGTCGCCGCGACCGGTTACTTCGGTCTCGGTCTCCTCTATCGGTAAATAACCGGGCACTCGACTTCAACCCTGTCGCTACGGGCACGTGTACCGCGGCTGATCGCTGCCGCGAGCTTTCTCCGCGATCCAATGGTGGTATTCTTGCAAATACAGCTGTTTGGCTCAAGAACACAGTCGATAAACTTGCAAATTTTATTAGTAGACCTTTATCATTTATTACGAGTACACAGAACCATACAAAAATGTCTTTCTTCCTCTAATAATTTGAATAAGGTGATAATAACAGACCGATACTTTCAAATACCTTTTATCTTTTTATTGTTTCGTGTTTCGCCTACTAGTTGTTGCCATAAATGCATAAAATCCGCAGCCTATTTATGAGCGTCAGATAAAGTCTCCAACTTATTGCACTTGACTGACAATGAGTGCAATTTGCTGTTCATAGATTGAGAATTTTGTGTTCTAATTCGCGAAGCGAAAGGACTTGCCCTTCGGTAGAGCACATGGTCCTTTTCTAATTTGACTACGTTTTTATTACCTCGCTTTCTTGTCTGTCTGTTCGGTACAAATTTTGCAATTGATTTTAAACTAACTTCCCGATGAGCTAGACTTGAAATTTTTTATTCCAAAACTTTGAAACAAGAAACGTCTTGGATTAGTCAACATTACTCTGCAATCGTGCCACTTATTTATTTGTTTCGACTTCATGGAGCCTGGAACTCGAAGAGTGACACGTTCGTCGCTGGTGATAGCGGCAGGGTTAATTCGACTCTGTTCTCGTTGGCTAGCTGTCGCGTTCGGCGAGCGTGAACAGTGCCATTCAATTCTCGAAGGGGAGCGGGCGTATCGTGACAACTGTGTTACGTCCAACGATGCCTGGGTCTACTTTGACCCCTGTTTGTTTCTTGCACGCAGTAACTTTAGCATTGTACCTGATTACTCTGTCGATGCTGGTGCTAAGTTACATTCATAAATGTGCTGCATCAAACATGGCAGTTTGCTATTCGAAAATATAGTTTCCAACATCATACAGGACTGTTTGAAAAAAGGATTAAAACAAACATCCTATTAGTTTGTATCAAAATAAACCACCAACGAACAAGAAGCGGCCTGGAAAAACGTGTTTTCTCTGCAGAATGGCATATTCCATAAGTGTCGCCATGAAAGTGCTTTACTAAATGATTAAATAAATATAAAATAGCAAGAAAACGCTATCAATTTCGAACAACGCGAACCCAGTCGATTTGTTCTTCGTCAAAGAGAACAGTTAGCCGAAATTTCGTTCTAACTTCGTTCGTACGACACTTTGACCGAGAAAATAAGCTAGAACGTGGGGTAGTTGGTGGACCCAGGCAGCGCGTGGGCGAGGGTTGCGAAGAGAGCAAGACGAAAGAGTCTATCGGTCCGTCGAATGGTAACTTGCAGGCGGAGAAGCGTTCGCGCCGCTGTTGAACTACATGTACACGGGCCGGCTGGAAGTGACACTGGACAACGTTTACAGCGTGCTGTTGGCCACGCATTTGTTGCACATGCCCGGTGCCCTGGAGCAGTGTCGAGCAGCGTTGCTGCGGCTCCGGGCTCCGCCGCCTCTGCCGACACCGATACCAGTTCCGGTCCCGGTGCCGGTGCCGGTAGCGCCGACCTCGACCCTCACATCGACGTCCATGTCGATGTCGACATCGACGCCCGGCGCCGGGAACATCCTCAGACCGATCCCGAACAGGTTGATGATCGAGCCGAGCATGTGTTGGCCGGCGACGTCGCTCTACCCACCGACCGCGCCGCCGCCGGCTCCTGCATCCATCGGACTGTCCCATCTACCACGACTACAACCCTCGGTGCTGATGCAGTCGACGGTACCGCTCAACGTTTCCGTGATCCCGACTTCCGCCTGCCAGGACACGCGCTATAGGTTCGAACCTGTTTCATCGGCGATTCGAAACACCTGGACACTCGCGTTAGCGTCTAAACTGGAGGGACGATGGGAAAATCCCGTGGTTCATTCGTTCTCGTGACCAACTCGAGGATATCTGGTTACTAGCAACCGTGTGAAAGTATCTTCAGTGATTTAGAATGAAAATTGATATCGTTTCAGAAATGAAAGTCGCCCTCGTAGTGTTGAGCTATCCTAGTCATTGTGTAAAAGTCTCTGGATATTAGGATACCTGTTCGAAGAAGCTATGCCGCTTTTTACGGATTGTGCCTGTGAATCCCCCGTCACTGTGCGCTGGTGCCGAACGCTTCGAGCGAAAAATTTCCATAATATTTCTGTTAATCCGTGATAAAGCGTTCGGTAAACCGGATTTAAAAGAATACCGCGAAGTGACGTAAAAATGGTTAGCTATGTTAGCTCGACGAGTTCAAATGTAGAGTTAAAATTCGCGTTTCCTTGGGACACGAGTATCTCGAGTGCCTCACAAGTATCCTAGTATCTTCAATCTCGATGCATGTTACTCTGTTAGATATCGCGCGTGTTTCCAGTGTACATTAATTCCTTATTAACCCACCATGACGTTTTGCCGGTACCTCTTGTCGAGTGAAAACCGGAGACAGTGGATTGGGATTTATCGTGATAGTTATTACGCTTCTAATATCAACTTCGTGCATGGATTACCGGTCCAGATGCCCAGATTAGTCAACCCCGCAAGATATAGGACGAGGTCGAGTGCGCGCTTGGCACTTTTGCACGGACAAAGATCAAAATTGCCAAGTGCGCGCTGGACCGTGCGAGTAGAAAGTCGACACCCTGAAAATTTGTTTCCAACAGCGAGGTGCCCTCGCCGAAGCCGTCGCCGTACCAGCTCGACAGGAGCCGAGGTCCGTCGAGAGAGAGCAGCAGACAGAAGTCGCCGGAGAACGTGGCGAGATCGTTTGCGGCTGCGGCGGCGTTCACAGCGTTCGCGTGTTCCAGCGCGACGAGGAGGCCGGTGTCACCGTCGCGATCGGTGTCGCCGGCACCGTCTTCGGAGTCGCAATCCTCGATCCCGTCGAATCGGAGCAAGAAGTCGTCGTCCGAGTCGTCGGATCAGCGACAGACCAAGGAGGAACGCGTCGAGAAGCAGTCGAAGAGCGGACAAAGACGAGGGGGTTCGCCGTTGTTGTTTGTCGACGACGGAGGAGTGGCTCGCAACCGAACGAACGAGACGAACTCAACGGACACGGACCGGGGGTGCAGCAAATCGTCGAAGAAGAAGCGCGGCGGGTCGAGTTCCGGGAACGGGAACGAATCCTCGAGCGGAGTTCTTTCCGTGGTGTACGACGTGGCGTGCTGCGACGGCCCGATCAAGTTCCACCGCGTTCTAAACGAGAATTACTCGTCTACGGCGAGCTGCGGGTCGAGCGCGGTGTCGCAAGCGAGGTTGCAGAGGTGCTTCGAAGCGGAGAACGCGTCCAGGGAGAACGACGAGAACGGAGGACCGGCCGGAAACGGCTGCGACCCCATCGCCATGGCGATCGACACCGATGCTGGCAACACCGGCGGAAGCTACACCTGCGGATACTGCAGGCACACCTTCAAGTCGCAATACTGCTATCGGAAACACACGAAAAGGCACTTGCTGCCGACCAGGCTGAACGAATCCGCTGTCGGCACCGGCCAGAGGCAGGAAGTTCAAAGGAACCGAAGAGAAGTCAGGCTACTGGACCTGAACGTACAGTACTATCCCTGCAAGATCTGCGGCTGCAAGTTTCCCAGCTACTACTTCGTACACAAGCACCGGAAGCTATGCCACGCGAACGCGGACGAGAGGCCGCAGACGGAGGAGGCCAGCGGAACCGGGGAGGATCGGGAATCGACCACCGCGTCCAACAACGAGAGGCCGTGAACGTCGACAAGGTGCGAGACGATTTACGCAAATTTACTACGAAGAGTAATTCTCAAAGATGAATTCTCCGTTCGTGTTCGCAAAATGCGAGACGAAGAGTTGATCAATTCCCTAATATGTATTTGCAGTAAATTATTGTGTGTCTGTTTCAGAAATTCTACAGTCCCGGAAGAGGGCAACTTCGTTCGAACAAAACATTTATGGTCACCGAGGGTCTCGAGTGCAACGCTTGCAACGCAGAAACTAGCTACAATGACTTCCGTAAAATAATGAGAACATTGTCGAACTGAATTAATTAAAGTACCGTCATGAAGTGTCGACGACTATGTTTTCTCTCAATGTGTACATCCCTCCCAATCGTTCCGATGCGCGATGTTATTAAGAGTAGAAAAACAGAATTATAGATTACTTTTCATTTGAGCGTAACGTACTATACCAATGCATTCGATGACACAGTACTACCACGGTTTTTTGAATCAGATATTGTGAAACAACGATGTATCGCTACTAAATCCATCTTTGCAATACAATAATGTTAGAAAAATATTTTATTCGACTATGATTTTTCATTTGGCTAGATATGTCTAATTAAAATAAACCCTTAGTTTGAATAAATTACTATTAAAACATGGAATAGTAAATATTGTGTACAAGTCAAAAAAATGTTGATAGTATACAAATGATTGAATAGATAGTTTAAAGTTTATGAAAATTTCATTAAATTTAAAACGATTTGCTGTACTGTGAATCGTGGAATAGAACGATGTATTTCTTCAAATGAAAAACTTGTAATATTCCAAGGATTATAATATAGTCACCCGTGCAGCTTTGACCAGGCATGTTTCAATACTGTAGTAGTTATTATGACCAACAGTGTAGGTCAAATTTCCTGTTTCGTGAAACAGGTTGTAGTGACAGGTTCATATCATTATTCAATGGATCACATAATGTTTGGACACGATTATAGATGTAACATTTATGTTCTATATTTTGAATAAACAAAAAGCAATTTCATTATGTTCTGTTGCAGTATACAATGACGTGTTGTAGAGTCTAAATTGAAGTATGGATACATATATTTTGCCACCCAACGCAATGGTTTAAGTAAGGAACATTTCAAACAAATTACTAACACGTTGCATGCGAATTCTGAGCATACAAATTTTACCGGCATTAGTTGTTAGTTGCTTGATAACGAAGCTTCCACCTTATAGTCTAACACAGCTATTTTCAGTATTAATAAATTGATATTCAGTGGCACTTACTTTAAAGATTTCATTTATTTATTTTATTGTTTGTGCTCTACATCACATTGATCGAATATTTGTGTGGCATTCCTTCGTTTCTTCCATCATTTAAATAACTACGTAACAAGTTGAAAATTGAGCTTCTAATTCAAATACGAAACATAGAAATCACAACTACAGTAACGTCCTAATATTTTGTAATCCACTGTGTAACTACAGGCAGTCCCAAACATGCTGTACCTCCTTGAGAGGGGTGATCCCTAAGTTCATTTGAAGTAACTTTTTCCTTCGCGATAATGTTCTACGCAGCTTCTTTAAGGAGTTATTAAATATTAAAGGAAAAAATGTCTTCAAATGATCTCAGCTATCCCTTTCAAGGAAGCACAACATCTTTTGGACACCCTGTAAATCATAAGTTATTTAAAAATGTGTAAAAATTTGAAATGCGTTGTGCAAGTCCCTGGTACTTTTGTACCAAAAATTTGAACTGATTTGAACTCCGAATTACATTAGTTTGTACTATGTATAATAGTGTATATTACCGGCCGAGTGGGTACTCTATTTATGAGGAAATCTTCCATCTGGAACGAATAAAATATTTCCAAGTCGAAATTCCCACCAAGAAAAAAAGAATAAACCGATTTTAGATAATCGAAAGCGCCTAGAAGCGCCGTATCGGCACTCCGCTTAGCGGAAACATTTTAGAAGTGTATTAGAAACATTTGATGTAAAAACGTGAGAGAGAGAAAAGTGGATTTCCGAATTTGTGTTAAATATCCAACTTTAATTTTGGCTAGCCTAGGGCTTTAATAAAGGTAAATTTTTCCGAAAAAAAGACCCAGTCGTCCGAGAGTTAATATGCATTTTATTTTATCCGTGCTGTATTTCCTCGATATTCGATTTCGTCGAATCTGGTTGAAGCAGAAGAAGTAAATTCCAGTTTTCTTTCAATTATCCGCTCGATTCCATAAAATAGAACGATATTAAGGGTGTAGATCTAGGCGGCAGCACTGTAGACTGTAGACAGTGCTGCCGCCTATCGTGGCTGTCGACTGATACATTTTCACGAGACTGCGACAGCTATACATGCTACCAAATAATGCAAATTACGCCCCGAAAACGCAAAAGTAGGTCATTTTGGGAAGCTTGCGCGCTAGGTTGATCTTTTATCTAGCGATTGTGACTACATAGAGGCCTCAAATGTGCATTAGCGAGACGTGATTCGTCGGAAGCCGGACCCTTGCAATCCTCATGTACGTATACAATGTCTAGCGGTGTGACTGTGCCACCACACTCTCGCTCGAGCCAGATCTACGCCCTAAGTTCCATCCAGAGTCGCCAGATTAAGACTTTTGTCCCCACTCTACCTTCCCCTTCTACGACTGTTGTGCACGCATCAGATACTGGCAGAGAGAGAGGCTAACTTTTCCCCCTCAATCCGTGCTCCCTCCCCTCATCTGGCGACGCTGGTCCCATCCACTGTTCTGCTCTTGTGGCGCAGAATTCGCGAAGCTCGTGCATCGGCGTCGCCCAAAAAAAGAGGCTGCTAACTAGTGAAATAATTCAGTTTGAATGAAACTTACCGATGGTGTCCATCGACTGGGCTTCCTCGTCGCTAGTCTCCATAGGCGTAGCATGGTTGTCCTTCTTCTTCTCCTTTATTCTGCTGGCAGCACCCGCGCCGGTCACGCCGGCCACGCCACTGCTGTTCGCCTCCCTGCCCACAGGCTTCTTTTTGTTCGAGTCTTTGAAATCCATATGTATCGCCGTCGCGTTCGTCGTGTTCATCGTGCTCGTTGTGTTCACACTCAACGACGACGACGTCGACGACGATAATGTGCTCTTCCCGTCGATTCTGCAACAATCGATCACCAACACGGTTAAGCTAGTTCCTCACGGTACACCCAAACTGTATAATATATTTGAGCGTGCGTTATGTTAGAGTTGCGCAAACGTTATTTCGTGTAACCAATAAACCCGTTTATTCGTGTATAACTAATAAATCGGTTTATTCGTATATAAAATTATTGTGATCCGCGAACAGGAATTAAATTCCACAATATCAGGGGACAACAAAGCATCTTAATCCTCGATAGCCAGCTAGATCAAGGGCGAGCCGAGTACGTTTGAACAACAGTTGCTTCACGACTTCAGGCGATAAGTTATTTCGATAATATCTCGTTAATTATTACATTTACGACGTTCACATGTCATAGATGAATACATGTGTACGTAGAATTTGTAGGAATAGTAGGCCATTCCATTTAAAAAAGAAAAACATTGTTGTTCGTAAGATCTCGAGAAATATGACCTTGAGATGACCTTCACCCATAGAGGTGTAGACTTAGATACTTTTTCAATGAGAACAATTTTTACATTGAAAAATGCTTGTTCTAATCTACTTTCTTGAGATTGGTCTTTAATGATATGACAGTTTGCATAAACATACACAGTTTTCAATAAGCATAATGAAGTTTTGTAACTGCTAATAATTGTGCGCTCGTATACTTTATCATAATAAGACTTTCGTATCTGGTGTGTTTTTGTATTCGATGCCAAGCAGAATTTTGTTTCTGGTACTGTGACCTAGCATGACCTTGGATGACTTTGTGCTGTGGTTAACGAATTCGTCACGCAAGTTCCATTCAACAGTTTTCTTCAATAGTTCTACCAAAACCAGTCACGATGACTGGTCTTTAAAAAATATGTAATAATAGAATATTTTTATATTTATTGATTTATTACTCTCTTATCGGATTCGGTAAACAAATTATTGAATGCTTTTCTACTTAGAGAAGTACAAATTAAAACGACTGGTATCTGTATAAGTAGCCATGATATAAAACTATTTTGATTCTGAATAAATTAAACAAAAATAAAATTAATTATAAAAGTCATCACATCATTGTAACATGAAATAGGAATTTTAAAATGAAATTGTAAAAACAATCATTTTAACTGGTCTGGTAGTTCTAGTGTTAAATAAAAGACTCCACCTAGACGCTGACGTATACATAAGAAGATGTCCCCCTCCGAACAGAACATTTTTCGTTGAACCGTTTTTCTTTTTCGTATTTCTATTCATTTCGAGGAAAACTGAATTGAAAAGTGAACACTTTACAAAAACTACCCTGTATAAAAATCTTGGTATCGGCCATTATAAAGCTCGACGAATAATTCGAAAGAGTAAAATGGACCTTTTCCAATACTGTTCTACCGAGAATCGCTTGGATGCGTATATACGATTTACAATTTTTTAAATGGACTGGTTCGGTCATCCCCCGCATCGAAAAGTATCGGGCAACGTTCAGCGGAAAATTAATATTTCATTTCAATTTCAATTAATCGCTTCCGAAGGGAAGAGCAGCCATTCCTTCCGATTTTCATGCAAACCTGGGATCAGATTTTCAACGATCAACTCAATTTCGATGATGAATGCCTACGTAAACATAATCCACTAACCAGCAACCATTGATTAGCATTACAATCTGCTAATAACTACCCTACCATCCCTCGCTCACCGCCACTCTGCTTCCATCCACCCCGTGTACCCCACCAACCGACCACCCCATTCCTCTCATCCCATCCCTGTACTTCCATCAATTGCTTCTTTTTTCCAAGAACAGTTGCAATCGTTGCCACTGTTACATTACTAAGTAGTGGCAGGAGAGAAAGTCTTTCTCTCCAAAAACGACTTCCGACATTCTCCCATCTAATACAAACACAAATTTTACAATAGATTTATCAAATACCCTGATCATTACTCGATTATATTTAAGCGTGTGCGACCCATACGACGTGATTCTACATAAGAAAAATAAGTCAAAAATTCAAAATATGTATAATTTATTTATACGAGGCTTTGTTTTCGAGAATGTTGTAAGAATCGTCGGACATGTCTGATCATGACCTATCAATTCTACTTGCAAACTCTATGCACGCAGTTTCTTGAAAACGAAGCCTCATATATTTATTTTTTTGTGCCACCAGTTACCAATCACACTGTATAACCTCTAAACAATACGTGACGATCGACGTGTTCGTTAGGATTTTCGTTGTGGATGTTTATGGAAATTTGTGCAGCGATTTACGGAAAACGAGAATCCGATGAAAGTTGATCCATTTACTAGACGTTTTTTATGAAACCACTTGAATGGCTGCACATTTTTAAATTTCTATCTGCGAAATCTAAAGACGGCACCACCGTACTTATTGCTTAGGGCTTAGAATGTTATAAAGTACTAAGGAATTTATTCTATTCTGTCATTATCTTAATTCGGTATGGTAGAACCGGGAACAACAAAATTACGTTTATGACACCGGCTATTAGAAGAGAGAACTCAAGATGAAATAAAAGTATTTTTGGCCCTATTATAGCTTTCGATTCAGACATGTACGTAACATGGTAACAAAGAATACAAAACATGACCTAGATCCTTTTATTCTTCGGACAAACAAACCAGAGGTATGCTATTGTTCACATTTTTGAATGAGCTGTCAATCCCATTCAATGATTTAAAAGTTCCAAACCTGATTATCTAAAATATTATGAATCCGAGAATCTCTCTGTGCATTTTTCTTAAGTTTAAGCAAGTGTCGAAAATACAAAAACAAAATCGCAAAAAACTAAAGCATTGCCGTAAAATGTTAATTAGAGATACAATGAAATGTTATGTGAGAGCTATGGATTTGAAATCCATACGTTTAAGTATGCTATAAATACTAAAATGTTATGCGAGAGCTATGAATTTGAAATCCATACGTTTAAGTGCGCTATAAATACTAAATAGTTAGAGATTAGATAGAATATAACGAAACACAAGTCAAATACGCGTAAAAGAACTATTAATAATTTAAGCTATCCGTAATATAATTGACACGGAACTGGCGATAATTTTCTACGCGCACCTTCTTCCAACGATAAGAGAAAAGATAAAAAAACATGTGTAATAATTGTGCAGTGATATAAAACGCAACTGTAAATAAACACATTACAGTTGTGCAGTGAACTTATGTTTAAGATGTTCACGCTATTTCTATTGAAAAGTCGTAAACTGTCATAAACACAAACTTAACTTGTTAATACAAGCATTTTCGGCTAGAAGTTTGCATGAACCTTTTTTAGGTAGTATTTGGCCTCATTAACAGATAGAAACAATTTGGTCAGAACCTTTTTCATAGCCTGTGTTTATGTGTTAAAGAAAAATGATGACCGAAGATTTTAAATGTGAAGATTTCAAACACAGAAGTAGAAACGATTCATCATTGCCAATCCATTATGCAATCCATTGCCATGGATATATTGCTAACAATAAGTAATTTTCCTTCCAACTACCGTTTAAAAACGTATGCATAAAGAAAGAAAAAGAATTTTCCATTTCAATCAATCCGAATGTGTAAGAGATATCTCACCTTGAACATTTATCACACAGGATTTCATTGATGGAAAAGAATATCAACCGAAACTACAATTTGTCTACATGGAGTAAATAATGGACAGGTACTCCTTCACGTTATATTTTTCTAGTTTTCAAATATGTTGATATTTTCTTTAATGAAAATGTACGTGTTTCTATCATTCTTGCGTAATAATTGGAAGCAACATAAATCCAATAACCTATCGTAGTATGATGTTTATATGATTTTAAATGTGGTAAACATTTGTATACAAGATTAGACATAAATAAAGGCTTGTCACGTCGCTTTATGATTTTTCGAAAGATGAACACTCGGAATTGTAAAACGTTGCCCGGCCTTTCGTCTGTAAATTCCCGGTGTCGCTACAATTCCGAGTGTTCACCTTTCGAAAAATCATAAAGCGACGTGAGAAACTTTCAACACTTTTCACACTAAAGAAACACGTACTCAGATAATTCTATCATAGGTTAGTTAATTTTTCTTTGCCACAATCAACACACCACCATGATAAAAATATATAGTGTCATCAAGAAAGATATCATAAAAGAAATTTTTGCAAACAAATAGTATTTCCTCCGACTGATTATTGTTTCCCCTCAATACCTAAATATAGCTTAGCAGGTAATTTCATAAAGAATCCTATATGTCACGTTATATCAAATAACTAAGAGACTAGTGTTTTTTGTAAACAAAAAAATCGATAAATATTTGTTACATACAATATAGTCATAAAAAAGAGTAATTAGCCATTATATGCTTCTTTGACCAATGTTCTTCCCTTTCCTGCTTTATTTATCTCGTAAAATTTTTATTTCTCCGTGATTGTACTGCAGGTCGGTGTGCTTATTTAACACTAAACCTATCACTGCCGGTCAAAGGACCGTCTATAAATGTTTAATTTTATAATTATTCAAATTATGACGTTACTTATATGGAAATTTTGTCGATAAATTTCTCTATCCAAGCACATAATCCAATAAAAATAGCACGAGATCTAAATAAATCAAGCCTTGTCATTTTTATTAGCTAAGACATTTTAATCGCTTCCAGTGCTCGGTAGTTTTAGTGTTGAACTATAAAATTATGGATGAAACACAATTGGTTAAAATAGCAGTTTTTAAGAAGCCTATGACGGTTAATACATGTCTGGAATTACAAGTTACTGTAAATATAATATAAATCGTCCGAAATAAATATTATATATATATATATATATATATATATATATATATATATATATATATATATAAAGACAATAGTTTTCCCATGATATCACCAGCTGTGTTAATATAGCATAGCCTGTCAGTTAATTCCAAGCTGTTTAAGCAGAAACGTCTACAGAAAGAAGATATACGTACATCACTTTAATATCCTTCGCGGATGCCGTGTCAGAACTCAATTGTGGCTCTTCCTTCACCTCCACTTTGATGAGATTCGACTCCTTCGGCTCCACTTTAATTTCCTTATTTTCTTTATTAGTTTCTCTGTTATCCTTTACACTAGATGTGATCGACGAAGTGACACACGCTGTCGTGGTACTCGGTATCGATGTAGTTGCCGCTGCTGTTGACGTTATCACGGATTCTGTTGTTAAACATGTACTCGACGTTGCCGACGAAGAACTCAAGGAAGTCGCTGATGTGGTCGCTATCGTTGACGTAACGGACGCTGACACGTTCGATACGGTTGAGGTGGTAGTTGTCGTCGTCGTGGTCGATGCCGCTGTCGAATTATTCTGAGGATTTTCTTGTGTTTTCTGTTGCTGCTCGCGTTGCAGCCTCGTCGTAACACCCGTAGTTAGAATATCTATAGGTCCAATACTTGAACTGGTATTATTTACCTGAAACAGATCGAGACATACACGCATGAAGACCTGTACATTTTTCATAAATGAAATATATGTTAACGACAACAGAATTTTAATGTGACTCACTTTATTATTAGGATTGTTCCGAGTGCTACGTGTTCGTTGCCGCGACTTTCGCAATAGCTGCTTATAATTTTCTGCTTTTTTAGTGAGGTAGTAATGATGCACGCAATCTGGAACGGACTTATGTTCTAAAGATTGAGCTATCGTTCCAAAGTTCTTAGGATGTTGTAAATATTTTTCTTTAAACAATTCGTGCTCCACAGAACTCCAAACGTTGATTAACTTCCGTTCACTGTGAAGAGCCTCTAATTCTTCTGGCTGAAGCAGACCGTTCCGATTCTGAAACGCGATTCGTCTCTGTTTCGTATCCAATAATAACGGAGGTATCACTGCGTACGAACGCATTTTTTTATCTTCCATCTAAAAAAATAGTTATGGGGGAAACATTATCATGATTATTCTGACATATGACTTCAATAATTAAAATTTAATAGCGATTAAATAGCAATGAAAGTCTCGTTTTTAAATTATTAACAATAAACAGATCTCAACAGCTAAGCCCGATCACTGTCTTTGTCTCTTGCACGATGTAATGCTTCCAGTGTTTACAGATCAGAAAGATTTTTTAGTACCACGCCGTTGATACGTGACTGCACAACGTTTTCTCAATGATACCGATGGTCATCCATCATCATTGTCACAAAATAAGTTCAAATAACACGTTCACTACCAGCACACATATGTGATGTGCACGATCTCGTAGTGTACGTGAAACTAATCGAATTAATTTGATACATATGTATATACAATTATTTAACAGCATAGTCCACGACTTTCCTTTGCTAAATTGTTCTAGAATTTCATAAGGGAGGTGCGTTACATTTAATCGAACATTTTAACGATAAGTTTAGATAGCGAAACAACTGTTGGTAGAAAACTAGTTCACTAAAATGATTATCGGTGCTTAAAAAATGTCGAACAATGTCAGAAATTAGATAATACTTATGGATGACCACCAGTATGATAATCCATTGATAATCACATTAACTTTTCATCATCATATTCTTAAATTATTAAAATTCGCTCGAGACGCCGAGGGCACAACGCAAACTTAGTGTGGTTATTACGTTAACTGTTAATAACTTGAGAACAAAATTAATTTTCGTCTTTTCTAGCCTGGAGAATCACACCCTAAAGAAGACGACATGCAATCGAACATGCTGTTGTGTATATTATTACATAAATTCTAAAGGGTGTTAACTACCTCTTGTTCTTGAAGGCCGTCCATAATTTCCTCTAGATCAGCTTCACTTTTAATGCGGGCACCAACTCTATTGAAACGTTCTTTGTCTTCTCTCTGTTTTCGCAACTCAGGAAACACCTTCTCAAAGAATTCGCGATTTTTCGCTTCCTTCGATTTCCTTTTTTGTGTCGCCTCCAATCGTTCTATCTTACGATGCCACTCCTGCACCAAAATGGCGTACGTTCGAGACTGTTGCCGATGGAGGGATGCTCGTTCGGCGTGTTCCCGACGAAGCCTCGCTATAAGCTTAGCTCTCATACACGTTTGGTGCTTCGTACGATTTTCTTGGTACACACTTGTATCCGACGGTTGATTATACAAAGGTAGCTCCACTTTCGGGCCCAGCCTCTCTAGGAGTCTATGGGCTTCCTCCGCTTTTCTCTGAAACCAAAATTAAATATCAATTCTGTGGTCAAGTGTTTCTAGAATTCTGAAAATCATGCTCGAGCTTCTTCGCTAAATGTCTTACCCTATTTTCAGCATAAATCTTTTGTGCCAGAGACTGGTGCTTTGGTTGCTGCGATTGTTCCTCAACCGGTCGTTTAAGACCACTGGCTTCTAGAGGTTTGTTCGCCGCCTCTTCTAGTTCTTTCAGCTTTTTCCGAAGCTTATTTATCTGTGACTCTCTCTTCGCAATCTCTCTATCGACCTTGGCGATCTGCTGCAGAAGATCATCCTTGGTACTCCTAAATTGCACGTCTTCCTGCGTGTTCGGTTCCGGAAGCGTGGGAGAAATAGCTTCTGTTTGCGGCGTATACGCAGCGGGCTGCTCCTAGCAGAAAATGCTCATATAATACTGCGATACACCGAAGACACATTTCGAGGTAAGAATATGTATATGTAGTGTGATAATTAGACTGTGGATCTATATGCAAAACAAAATTTGTATGCATCAATTGCAAGCTATGCAAAAGTTTATTTCGAGCTAAATCAACATTTATTTTCCTCATTAATGATTTCAATATGTTGCACCTATACATTTTTGTTATAAATTGCATGAAATCCACAGTCTGGTAATAATACACCTAAGAGGACGTCAAATATAAAGCTATGTCTATGCAGTTGTTACGGATGATGAACAGGTGTTCAATATCATCTCTGGCAAGAACCGTCCTAGATAAACGAACAGAGCTAACCTAGATAAATCTACATAAGCTGTTTAGTTTTGTTTAGGGCCCAAACAAACGCACGACCAACTGGTCGTTGACAAAATACGAATGTTCACTTGAAGGGTACTGACAAGTACCACCTGTCATTGCAGGCCTATATAAGCCCTTGCATTTCTACTCTCGTGGGCTAGTACTGTCGTAATCACGAATCGTGTCGCGTCGTGCTGCATCTCAGAAGTCAACTACCAGTGAGATTGGGCTAAAGTTCCCTTAGAATCAAAGTTTAACCGTATAGATTGCGCGAGTTCGGTGTAAAATCTATTAGGCATCCAAACAGAGATTTATCCAACCTAGTGACTCCCCGGTTTCGCATCGGGTTCGTTCACGAAGTTTCTTCTTCCTAGCAGCTCCCTGATTACGCATCAGGTTCGTCTGCGTTTGACTCCATTCCTAGAGGCTCCCTGACTTCGCGTCAGGTTCGTCCTCGCTATCTATAATCCTAGCGGCTCCCGAATTCCGCATTGGGTTCGTCCGCATCCTAACAGCTCCCTGATTACGCATCAGGTTCGTTCGCGACATTACAATTGTACAAACAGAGATTTATCCAACCTAGTGGCTCCCCGGTTTCGCATCGGGTTCGTTCACAAAGTTTCTTCTTCCTAGCAGCTCCCCGACTTCGCGTCAGGTTCGTCCTCGCTATCTATAATCCTAGCGGCTCCCCAATTTCGCATTGGGTTCGTCCGCGTACCTTAACTAACAAATTGATACCATATTCCTAGGGTAACAAACAACACTTCGTCGGCCACTCGTGCTGCTCGCGGCCCTGGCCCGTAACACAGTACAAAGCAACTCACAAGACTAGTTCGAGAGGCAAAGATGGCATTTGAACCGACTGCTAATACGGCCGCATAGAATGTTTGTCTAAATGTAGTGAATAACAGACTGCAAGACATCTTTGATGTCAAGAAACCGACATTCGTCAATTCGACGTGAGGTAGTCACACCGCAAGACTGTCGCAAAACTACGTGTAAACATAGCTTTAGATTTTGTGCGTATGCCAGAATCTACTACTCCGTCCGAGTCCAAAGACGTTTCAGTATCTTAAAAATGTTCAAAATTCGCTTGAAACTAAGCTAATTTACAGTTGAAATTTTATGCGCAACCGTAAATGGGTCACGTCACGCGAAATCGGATACTTTTCAGAGTACTATTTTGGATTTTGTTCAACTCTGTCGTAAAAAATTCTTCGAAATCTTAAAAATTATCAGTTTGACGGACGTGCAAAATAAAATGTCATTAAAGTTAGGGTATAGTTCCAAGTGTCTTCATTGCGGACCCGTTTTTAAAAATGCGGACGCATTTTTCCTATGCCTGAAGAGCTCTTATACCGTGTATACGACCACCACAGGATTTAAAACCGTTATAAATTATTGGGAAGCTCACTCTTTGTTAGTAATATTAATTGTTGGAAACATTTACTATCATTGCCAATGGATATCACGAGAAAGTGATGAGTATGTTCCATAGAGAAGTAACGGCAGAGAATGTGAAAGAAGTACGTGGTGGGTTTTCTTTATCTCGAAAAATTGAGATATCTCGTGAAAGATTGTACTAAAAATTGTTTGATAGGATCATAATACCATTTTTTTACGGGTTCAGTTCTTCATGAGCTATTTCAAATTTTCGAGGTAAAGAAAACGCCCTGTGGATTAAAGGCTTAATGTTTCGTTGTATATTGTTTTATGATCAATAAGTATAAATGACCTATGATCTTCTTTGGTATAAACTATAAACGAACGAGAAATTTCATGATCCATCGTTTGGGCGTTCTAACCGTGTTGGCGTTCAAGTCGTTTTTTTATCAAAATAATAGTAATATTGTAGGACATTTATTTAATTATTGATTAGAAAACATACAATGAAACATTAGCTCTTCAATCTACACTTCTTTCACGATCTCTTCCATCATCTTCCAATGGAACGTATTCACCACCTCCTCGCGATGTTCATTGAGCAATGATAGTAAATATTTCCAACAATCAGTATCATAGTATTTATAAATAGTGAGTTCTCCCAATGATTTATAACAGTATTAAATCCTGTGTATAAGAACGCCACCAGGTATACCCAATTAACGCCTGCTATGAAAACGAGT
Source organism: Lasioglossum oenotherae (assembly GCA_028455765.1). NCBI lineage: Eukaryota > Metazoa > Arthropoda > Insecta > Hymenoptera > Halictidae > Lasioglossum > Lasioglossum oenotherae. Next base: position 7,516,572 of record CM052300.1, on the reverse strand, counting down.
TTACTACCTCAACTCTATATTAATTTCAAAACGCACGCGCATGTACTCGATACCCACCCTAGTGTCTATCCTGAGTGGCTGCTGCAACTGTACCACGTGCTCTTGTTTACCGCAGGGGTCAGCAGGCGATAGGCTTTGACAGCGAGATTGCGATTGGGACTGTAACTGAAGTTGCGTTGGTTGGGCCAAACGTATTTTCTTGAAGGGCGGTGCCTCCTGCAGATTGGCTATCTCGACGGCCGTACGAGTGCAATACTGATCCGGTTGGACGGGCATAAGACCCATTCGTGAATTTCTCGCACTGGTCACGTGCTGATAGTCCGAAGCAGCCGTCGGTGAAGCTGTCGGCGTCACCGAAGCAGGCGGCAGAAGAGATATTCTCGGTCTATCCCCTCTACCACCAGCCATGCCACTACCTACACCGCTATTCGTCGCATATTCGGCCGTAACTACTCCAACACCGACTCCGATCTGCGACAGAGGACTACTGCTCACGTTAATAGCGATCCTCTCGTTCACCTGTAAAAACACCACACGATCAAAATCCATCCTATCCCTCAATTCTGTTTTCACATTCGGCCGTCTTATACTTTCTTTATCCTCTCAAGCGTTTCATTCAATTTATCTTGCCTAACCTTCCCCGCGCAAACCTATTTCAAGAAAATCGATGACCCGGTTCAAGAGGACAGACGGTACGTTATCAATATACCTAGAACCCCGTCATACATTTCTTGCACTTCAATCGTACCTCAAATGGCTATTTATCGCGCACTCTTTTCAATATTCGTTCAGATCATATTTACATTCGTTATCTTAGTTATCGATATAAAAGACAAAATATTACAAATGTTTAGATCTTGCAGAAGAATTACACTAGGTAGCACACAGCGCAACAATTGACGCGATACAATTGTATCTGAAATGAAGTAATCGTTATCATATCAACAAGTGCTTAAATCGTCACTTTCGCGTAAGATAAGAAAGGATCTATAACAGGGGAAAGTCAAGAACAAGAATGAGCCACTTATTATATTCTTTTTTCTATAATACCTTCTATATACCGTCCGTGTATACTGCTAGTTAGTCATTATTGTCCGAAACCGTTCTACATATATCGTTCTATATACACTCGGCCAGCTGTTTCCGATCAAAAATTCGAATAATTTTTATCATTGGATGCTCGCATTTGTTGATCGACAAAACAGAACGTGGCATTTATCACGCGATTGTTTTGGATCGAGACGCGCGGCTGATTAAGACCCCGTTCAGACACGGTGGAATCCGCGCGATTTGAACCGCGCGGACCTTATTTACATTAGCGTATATGGATTCGTTCACACGCATCCGCGCGGTCAAACAATCAAAAACAGAAATCGCGCGGTTTCCGCCGTGTCTGAACGGAGTGTTAAACAGTGAAATACCTACATTTGTGGTGGCGCTGCGATATACATCCCTCGTGGCGTAAGCAGTTCCCGAAAGCGATGGTGGTGGCGTTTGACTAACTGTGGGTGGATTGGCAGGCACCGCCGGGGCCACAGGCGCTGCTACTGGTATAGGAGTAGACGCCGACGAGGCCGACGTGACCACCGTGGCTACGGCTGGCACCGAGGCCGACGTTGGCGTCGGTGGATACGGATGGATGTATCGCAGACCACCAGCCATTGGTACAGTAACGTAACCCCCTGGTGCACCACCCACTGTACCACTCCCGGCACTGTTGCTTCCCGCGCTGGTACCACTACCGGTACCACTACTATTCCCACTTCCGGGTGGTGCCACGTTCCCAACGGCCCCAACACCAGCTCCGGACCCAACGACACCGGTTCCACTGTTCGTGCCACCAGCGTTGTTAACACTTCCGCCGCCGCCGCCGCCGCCACCGCCACCGCCACCGCCACCTCCACCGCCACCGCCACCACTGCCACCGCCTCCACCGATTGAAGGACCTCCAGGAGTGTTACTGCCAGCTGTCCCAGCTGCCGCTGCCGCTGCCGCCGCTGCTGCGGAAGATGTGGCCGCACCACCTTGGACGTACGTCACGCCTGCTCCTACTGTTCTTGGTGACACAGGACTGCTGCTCTTGATGTTTACGTAACTTTGTGGTGACCTGAAATCATTACAAACCAGTCATCATCATTGTTACAAGACAAAGTTTCGTAGTTATGGTACAATGCATTTAATTGACAAAATTGTGTCGCCACTAAAAATGACCAGAATCTTATTTGGTCACCAGTAAACGATTATCAATGAACGGAATGTTTTTTTGCTTCGTTACCGGTCATCATTATCGATGAACAGAATTTTATTCTGCTTACCGATAATCGTTATTCACGAGGACAAAGTTTTTTGGTTAAGACATAATTTTTAAAGCGGAAGGGTGATTAATGAAATAAATAGAAATATTACTTTTACGTGTAACATAATAATAACTTAGGGTAAAGTAGACTGTGGATCTTTATGCACAATAAAAGATGTCTTTTATTCAAAAGTTGATTATAAGAAACCGAGATTAAATGAAAATGTACTTTCTCTTTTAATCATCTTAAAAAGTCTAAAATAATAATCATTTCCGTTTTGCATCAGAAAGTAATGGCCTATGTAGAGTAAAATTTACTCAGTAAACCAACCTACAATTGTGCATTCAGCACCCGTTATGCAGAAAAGCTTCTGCTTGTTAAATCAATTATAGAACGTATATAAGTAAACATGAATGTACATATCTTCTACTTTATTCTTTTCATTTCATATATTTCTATAAAAAAAAATTTCAGTGACTTATATCGGTCGCCAGTAACCAAACAAATATCAATCATTTAAAATGGCAATTTATAATCAGAATATTAAACACACTAATATTATTTAATCATTTTCTACTACTAGCATCCATTCGAATAAACCTTAATTTTTGCTCAATTACCTTTCCCAATAATATTTAAAAAATAACTGTCATTTTCGACTTCTGTTGTTAATACAAGTTACGATTCTGGTTAGATAAACTGGAGAAATTAACACATTACAAATAGACATCACGTGATCCCTCGTTAAGATAACTGTTCCGGAATCACGAGATGTCTCGCTCTTGTTTCATGTACTGTGTATCGTTTATTGTCTGCAGGATGTAAATCAATTCGATCAAACTGATAGTTTGTTCATGGTCAGCATTATGAAAATGCGCGGGAATTCGCAGTGCTGCGAAAAGACATTATGGCGCTTGCGCAGAACATCGAGTAGTCGTTCGTTTCGGAGTCATATATGAATGTATATTTCTCTTGTATTCACGAGCTGGTGATTTCAGAAATCTGATAGCAAATATTAAAGGAATGAATAATTCGATGCCTGAAATAACATTCTCGTGAGAAGATAAAATATCCCGTAGAGCAAGTGCATAAGAAAAGCTGATGGTTAACAAGCCAATCGCGTCACGCGATAAAAATATGATTCATGTAAAATCAAGCATCAACTATAAATGTGCTAGAATAGTAGACAGACGACCTTTCGGCATTAGTTTGTCACATGTGGCAAAACACGGCACGCATGCGTCATACGATATAACGATATGCGGTGTCGCAGTATAGCACACATCATGGTTCCGCGTGCCGGTGCATCGGTACCTATTCTGTGTAGAATCACTGCGCATGCGTTGAACATCACAAAGGGTGAATGTGCCTGTCTGCTTTCGTAAGGCGACGTTGCTATCGCGATGTTGCCGGATCGTCGTACACATTCGACGAGTTTCGACAAGTGTTTCTAGCATTATTTTCTAGCGAATCCCGATCGAGGTTTAATCAGTTCTGATCGACATTGCGATGTTACACTTTCTTTCTAACAATCAGCATTGTGTTCTTCGCGATAATGAATACACCGAGAACTTTCTATACCGTATCATATTTTTTTATCATGTTCCATAATATCTAGAAAATGTAAGCTTGTAAGCATTCAGACGTTGACAAATTTACCGTTACTACGTCTAAATTATATGAATGAAAAAGATGAATAAATGAATGTAATGCTGAATTCAATGATATTATCTAACAACATGTTTTATGCCGTGTTTATAAATAATTATAATTCAGAATTAACCCAGACCTTGTTTATGTGTATCGCGTTTGGATTTACACTTGTAAATACTTGGACACCTTATGAATTTCCCTAGATTATGAGTTCTTGATGATGTAACGGTCAGTGACCCCCCTCCTCTCACTTCTAAAATCTTCAGCGTACGATGTATCACCTACTCTTTTTCCCTTTTATGAATGATGCTCATACGATTAGAACCTACATTCGAACTTATCTCGCCGAGAAAATGATATAACTGCGTAGATGTTCATACGGCTTGTTTGTACCGCTTAATGTACTCTTCAAGATATGAGTTCTTGCGTTAATTTGTAATTTTTAAAAGCAGCACGCGGCAAGGAATGTCTCTTTTTCGTATATTAGAAAAAATATTTACGAAACAAAGGAAAATGTTTTCGATTGAATTTGTATTATTTAAATCGTTTTTTTATAAAGAAAAGAGTGTAAATATCGTTCTGCTTATACTTTTCTTTTTTCGCCTATTAAGTGTGTCTTTGTTTACAATTATTAGTGTTATTTCTTGAGCATATTTTATGATAAAAAGTTGTGCATTTTCGTCATCACCGCCATCTTTTATTCCCTACCATGCGACCTACTGTACGCTTTCTCTTTCCTCGTTCAACAAGTTTTCATATTTACTCGATTTTTTATTCGAAAACTGAATGATTTACTTCTAGGTGAAACGTGTGGCAATGCGTAACTCTAATTATACGCAGCTCACTGGCATAATTGAGTAGAATTTCCATCACTCTTCAAATATAATCTCGAAGTATTTAATAAATACGACGATGAAACATCTAAACAAAGCATTTCTTTAAAAAGGAATTATGATGAATTCCTTCGTTAAATTTATTTTATCCCCACCAGCTGTACAGAATTACTGTATGTTATGATCAAAATTCTAATACGAATGCGTACACAACCTCGTAAGTACATATTTACGTTTGTAAACTTCTGACGACAAACCTAACCTAACTTATTTTTCCCGCGTTCTATTTATAGTCTATTTAATTCAAGACACGTGTCAATTCCCTAGTCATTTCATGTTAAATATTGGAAATGCTAATTACAATTCTTTCTCCAAATTGAATGTACTGGCATCAACATATTAAATGATTTAGTGTAACTTTAATGATAACGTATGTTTAAAAAAAATGGTTCTAAGACTGAACACAAATCAGCATTTGAAAGAAACAATTATTGTAATAAAATCAGTGAAAAGCTAATATAAAATTTATTAACAAAAAAGCCTGATGTACTCAATTGCGAGTCCACTCTGATGAATATTAGATACTATGAAACGATTAAATATCATACATGTAAGAGAAGTTAAACGAAAAAAACGTATACCAGAAGAATAAAGAACGATGCAGAAGAATAATTCTGAGGACTTACTTCATCACACAAACGGGCAATCTCGAGTTTCAAAGAAATTTTTCCTTTCCATGTGCATTCTCTATGTATACGTCCACTACATCGCTTTTACAAAATTTACAGATTCTCGTTAATATATCCGTTGGAATATGATGCACAGCTATACATTTGTACTGTGAAGTAAACAATAAATACAAAATGTATCCTCACGAGGTTAAAAATCAACGTTGCACGTTGACGTTTGAGGTTAGAATCGACAGGTAGCAGTAGTAGTAGAATTGGAAGAACGCATGCGCAGTAAACTGTACGTATATTGTGTATCCAACTTCAATCTTTTACCCACCGCGTATTTCAACTTTACATTTTTCAATTCGAGCATATACAATGCGAGTGTATGATACGAATTAGATGATTTACTATCTAATTCCATACGATGGATATGTAAATAAAACAAAAATGTATGCAAATAAATTTCAACTGACCCACTTTCTCAGAAATTCAACACTGAAACTCGGAATCCATACTGTATTTCAATTATTTTTATAGTATCTCTAGAAAAATATTTTCAGTCATAACCTAACACATCCATCTAATTTCATGAACATTCTACTCGTATGCGAGATTGAAACCGAATACATCGTCTTAAGCAGAACATGTTGACTATTGCTCTACCTAAAATGGCTGATGATTTCTTAAAAGAACATATTTGCTGAACCTTCCTGACTCGAGTTCGCTGGCCGAACGAATCATGGAAGCATTTTCATTAAGAATGTTTGCCATTTTAATTACAACATCGAATACATAGTCATGCAATGCGACTGTGTTAGCGAACACACCTATAAGCTTACCTGTGTAGTTGTACTGGAGTAGATCTGGCGGGTAAATGTTGGTTATGGGAGACCGGTGGTTGGGTCTGACCCCTGCCGGGGGTCGACGTTACGCCGACGAGAGAGTGGCCATGGGGCCCGTGAGGATGACCGTGGGGGTGGGCGTGTGGGTGTGGAGGATGAGAGTGGGGGTGAGGATGATGATGGTGATGCAAATCTGCCCCCACTGGACCCACAGGGCCCACTGGACCCCCCACCCCCAGTCCGCTCACTACCTGGACTTGCTTGCCCACTGTCTCCATCACCCCTAACGCATTGTGTACTGAAACAAGTCCCGTCAAAATTCATTTCAAACTTTGCATTTTTCATTTAACTTTCATCTTCTTTTTTTATTTAATCCACATCGACATTACAGAAAGGAATAGCGGAGCCGAACTCTACAAACAAAATTCTATTAAATAAACGATTTATGCGGAATGTAATTATCTTTTATAACCTATCTACACATATCGAGAACGTGTAACGATCGAAAACAATGATGAAATCACGATTATTCTATATTTAAACAAATGATGTAGAACACAAATTAATAATACGGGTCGCTGAACGATTGTTTACGAAATAAATGAAAAATGCCGCCTAACATGATCGCGCGTCATCCTTAAAAAGAAGGAAAAATGTTTACAAGGACATCGACGATAAGTATCATCAAAGTAACGGTACTGTAATGACTCTCAAAGAGAAGCAAGCCTTCACGAGAAGTTCCTCGAAACAGAAAATGAAATCGGACTTTTAACGAGAATAACGAGTCGTTTCTACTGTTAATCCGTCGAGTAATTTTACTCGTGTATTTCATATAAATTTACGACTACGAATTATCAGTAGAAGATCTGGAAAATCAGTGTGTATACCGAATCTGATTCACCGAATGTGATATTTCATAAAATAGCACCGTGGAATTATAATTAAAGGGAAATCAGTTGTTAAAGCGGAACTGACGGAGAAGTTTTGTCTAGCCGAGAGATTAAAAGATGCATGCTGCCGTCCGTCATAGTGAGATAACCCGACCGTCTGGCTCTCAATGCAACTTATGTACCCGTGATCAACATACAAATATACAGGGTGTTCGTTAAACGTCTGATATAAGAAAAACGACAAAATGACCTCTCCGTTTAATGCAAAAATTCGAAGAAAAAACGGAGATTACTATCCGATGTCTAATTGAAGCAGCAATTCGACAGTGGTGTAGGTAAAAACTCGTAACGGAAAAACAACTTACCGGTAATGACGTCAGCTGCGGAAGGTAAGCCGATCTCGAAATTCCCCCACGAGTGGTCGATCCGCACGAGAATAATTCACCGCTTCAGTCTCGAGTGAAAATCACGTACATGTGCGCGCGTAATCACGCACACATACGTACGCGTACACATACGTGAGTACACCAACCGATCTATTTATAAATTCTATATCGACGTTAAAAACTTTTACAGAACACGCTACTCCACAACATTACTATTCGTCGGCGAACTTTACTTCCCACAGGCTTGCTTCAAATCCCTTTCTTTTTGTTTATCATTTCCTTCTTACTTCACTGCTCGTGCTCGCACTTTCTTTTTTCTCTCTACACACTTCTCTTCGTTGTCTTGCTTGTTGTTGATCGCCGCGTTCCCTCGCACCTTTTACACGTACACTTTCATGCGTTCATCTACCACGGACTCGTATACCGTGACACACGTCGAACACAAAACTTAACCGACCGTTCGAATTTCTTTCTTCCGATGTTGCTCCGGGGACGACTTCTGCAGATAACAGTTGGAGAAACATGACATTAGTATCAAGGTGTTGAACTCTCTTGCGAATCGAATATGGACGATACACGAAGGACACGCGCACGCACAGCTAACATGTCATTGTGGCTCGTTCGTGGGTACGTTCCGTGCGTCTGCTGCGAATACCGAAAAAATAGTACATGTACTGATTGCCAAGGTCCGGGAAATTCCGAGAAATTTTGCGCGAGAAATTTTGTACAAATTGAAATCGAGATCAGACGACGCGCCCTGCGTAAACAATGCTCGCGACCATCGTTCGAACGGTGCCACACTCGTTAATCAAGCACAAAGTATCTTAAAGTACGTGTTCAGGAATAATATACCTTCTCTATTGTGAAAAAAACGCGCCGCGGCATTAACACGATGAAATCTTGTTTGCATTATTCGTCCGCTAACGTTTCGATAACACGCGACACAGTTTACGATTTCGGAAACGTTCCATCGAAACGAGCTTGACCTCCGATAAGTAACAAAGCAAAAGACGAAATAGAAAATAAACAGGTGAGTTGTCGTACTTCGAGAAAAAGAGGGGGATGGTGTGTGTGGCGCGACGGGGCGGGGGCGGGAGGGTGAGGGGGCAGGGAAAGGCGGCGGAACGAAACCAAATAGGAAGAGGAAGGGATGGAAAGGTGATCGCGAAAGATGCCGCGTTACTGTCGCTACGAGCACTAAGTTTGATCTTCTTTTAGCCGACTGACCCTATCACCGATTAGGCGGAGCGCGTTGCACTCCACTTGTTCTCACAACTTCCGGTTCAGCTGTTCGCACAAAAGTCCGCATATCTTTCGACGCCCTGCTCTCCGCGAGAGTCTCGGCCTCTATCCTTCTATCTCCCGCTTTCTTTTCCTCGAGCACTAGCAATCACTGTGGATACACCTCAGAGAATCGCGTATGCTCCACAATTTCATCACTGCCACGTGGTTTACACTCAACTCGCGGACTATATTCCACCCACGACTTCTCGTTCCCGGTAAAGTCATTCTGATTCCTGTTTATTATCCAGCTAGGGACGCGCACGATGACAGTGTCGTTGCTATCACGGCTGCTCTCGTTACCGTTACAGTTACAGTGCTCGTTATCGGTCCCACGATGATGTAAACTTGTTAACGAACTTACTTTCATCGCGGTCCTATTGCACCCTCGGCGAGAACCGTTATTTTCAGCAGTTCTACCTAAAGCGAGGTTCCTTCGGCCGTAATTGTAGCACAGTGCGTGTACGATGCACGCACTGTGCACGTTTCCCGCGCACGTGAGCCAGCGCCACCAGGAGAAAGAAATTGGATGACTTTCAAGATGGCAGAACGAGAAACACACTGTTTTTACGTATACCGCCGTCCGTGGAGGCACTCGCGCGCACACTTGACTCGACCGTCGCGTCGCACAGTAGCTACCGAGTCAGCGTTCTTCTTCCTCTTCTGCTTCTTCTTCTGCTGCTGCTTCTTCTTTTCTCATCTACTCTCTCCCTCTCTCTCTCTCTCTCTCTCTCTCTCTCTCTCTCTCTCTCTCTCTTCGCTTCAATGTTACTTATGCTATTCACAGCTGTTGCTTCTTCTGATTTTTCCTACACCTCCTTCTCTTCCCTGCATTTCTTTCCGATCCGATCGGCAACTGCAACATTCATCTCGATGAGACCCTGGATCCGGTTTATCCTCTTCGAACCTTTACAGGATCTACCGTCGAACGTTCAAACATTTCTTCTCAATGTACCGCTTCGTTCTTGTATGCCTCGGTAGTGGCGGTGATGGCAGCAACGGCATTAGCCCGGCAGTGTTCCTGCAAGCAATACGTTGTTCGGACGTTTTAATACCACGCCTATAGCAACAATTGTAAGATGCAACAGTAAAATGATTGAATTCGAATGTCAATTAGTATCTCGTTATATATGTATAATTATACGTAATATATTCGAACATCTGAGCGTATTGGAAAAATATATTCGTAATTAAAGCTGCACTGCTACTTGTATGATCGCCTTAACTGAAAATTTGGCGTTTGTTATTTTAAAAAGACAAAATTCCACATCTGGATGAAAAAGAAAATATAACTTTTCTTCGTTCGGCAGGGAAACTTCAGGAGTTTTTCATTTTGACAGTGTGTTACTTTCGCGCACGTAATGGAGGCGATCGATCTTCGCAGCAGAAAGTACCGCAGCAGGTTTTCGTGCGTTTGAATTGTGTTCTGATGAGGAAAAACGATTTCGTAGTGTCGACAGAATTAATACAATCCGAAGATAGAAGAGTTATCTTTCTAGTAAATAATAACGAACGATAAACAATTTCCGAGTAACAGTTTATACATATCTCCAACTCGCAAGATGACATTAATTTCTCATTTATCAATGGCGTTTAACTTACAATATAGATTAGATGCAAAAGATAATCATAATTTAGTGTCAAGCATATATCTTCGAGCAACGAATGTGCTGATAGAACTACTAAAGGAAAATTAGGCTGTCGACAAAACTGTCTATCCGAGTTAGTTTCAGTTGTAAAATTAACAATAACCTATACAGTAATGACTAAAGCGTACAAGAATTCATTTGATTCCCGTTGAATACATTCCGTCCGAATTATTATTATCTTGCTAAACCTAGAACGGTCGATAGCTCCGCAGTCGTTGTGACTCAAAGTCGAGCCGAGTTGAACCGAGAAGAGTCGAATCAAACCGAACTGGACTGTGTAGTTTTGTAGCGCGTCAACGCGTAAAAAGGGGCGAGTGCGAAACGGTAGATCATACCAATGGAAAGACTATGTTTGTTCCCTAAATTCTTATTCGTTCATCCCAATCATTGTACAGTAATTGTGTCGATGGTCTCGAGACAGATAATGCATAGAACAATTCGGTAATATTTTTCAGCAAATTAGGAAACGTACGCAAATCGATATATGTACTTGTGAAAACACGCAGTAGATCTAAAAGATAGCGGAGCAGATGCAATAACTAGTGTTCGTTTAGACTTGTAAGAATTGTCGCTTTACTATTTAATTCTTCAAAAATAATAAAGGAAATGCAATATGAGAGAGAGAGAGAGAGAGAGAGAGAGAGAAATCTGCGTCCAATAAATATCCTTCCAGTTTTGTCTTGCATACTCAAAAGCTTTATATGTATAAATCTCGCACTCAAATGCAGTAATTGTTTGGAAAACCAAATAATTGAAATTATAGTCGTACTTAAATTTCATTTGACAAGCAACGTGTAATTGTTCTCCTAGAGTGGATCAAGTCTTGTAATTTCACTGAATCCGAGGTCTGATTAATATTTATAATAAATTTTGCGAAAATTAAGAAAACTTCGAAATGTAAATGAATTTATTTTAGTTACCACGATTATTCATTTCAAATATATTGTATGATTATAAATGGTACTCCATATATCGCGTTACGTAATTGTTATATAATTATATAGTGCCGTATATGGTCATTGTAATTAAAATATGCTTTTATAACTAAAGAAACAAAGTTTATATTTTCAAGATACACCAAAACGTCTGAAATATAACTAATTCAAATTCTAGGGTATAGACAATACAACGTAGAAATTTTAAATGTACACAGATTTTATTTATATAGAGTATTTTACCACGATCACACATTCCGAATAAGATAATTGATATGAAACTTAATATGCTTGCGCCAAGTTCTTCTTTTTCTGAATCCATAATCACGACAGTAAAGGAATTAGGCATTTATTCATATAAAAATTTGAAGAAAAAAACAAACAAAAGAAACACTGAAGATTAGGAAAACTTGCGTGTTTGCACATAATGCATATAATTTTCTCGTAACATATTCTAGCACAAGTAACAAAGTCGAATAAAGATATGCAAACTACGAATATGATAAACTTAATCAACATAACATTAAGTTAAACTGTAAAATTAGAATTAAGCTAAAATGTATATGATGAAGCTATTGATAAAGAAAAATGGATAAGACTTAAGACATTATAGGAACAATACGTTCGAATATATGATTGAAGTATTATACTATGTTCCAAATTGAAGGTATGCGAGTACACTTATGAAATATCAATACCACAGCATAGAACTGTTTTTTTCGATTAAAGTACATGCCAGATAACTGATAAGGTACTCGATTCTTGTATGGATCACTTACATAACAGTGGGCGTGCACTCAAAATTAAATAGTCAATCTGCTCAGCGGAATTTTCAAAGAGACGCGAAAATGAATTTTTAACTCTGCAGCACCACAAAGGACGCACAAAGGTGGAACGGTGTGTCCGATTGAAAATGAGATAACGCAGAACGTTTCCGAATTTCGTGAACGTAAGAAGTAAATTAATTCTGGATGACACGAACGCTCGGCGGAGGATGGTAATGAAACGCATGAGATTTTCATCTATTATTGACCGAAAGAATTTTTTCCGCTGTGATCTCCAAAGAGCAGATTCGCGGAGCACATAGGGAACGATAATAGTCTCGTCACTGACTACGATCCGAGTTACCGATTTCGTTTTGCTAAGCGAGGCGAAATATAACGGCTACGGTTTCGATATAGAAACGAAATAAAGTTGATAATACAAAACGCGACACGTCACCAATGGTTCAACAGTTACATTTGTTCGGCTCGTGTTTTACTCTCCTGTGATACGTTTCACGGTGTTGTTTTAAGGACTCGGAAAGAACGATCGAGTTAATGTATTCATCGATAATACGATAATGGTTTCGTTTTCTTTTCTATTTTTTTTTGTCAAACATGTAACAATTATATAACATACGTACGGATTTTTAAAAAATTAATCACATGCTGCGTTGTTATCTTCAAGTTCACACGAAAAGTGGTCGGAATAAGATATCGCCTATTATTAGATTCGCTATTTCAGGATCTTGAATACTCTTCAGCACAATCACACTGCTCCGGACACCATTCGAAACGTGATTGTCGCGTACGGATAGAAAACATTTGCTAGCCGGTACACGGATCACTGGGTACAACACCAAAACACACTGGGCCCGTTAAGATAACACCTTTAAAATCTTCGATGGAAAAGGAACACGACACGTAGAGTCTAAATACGCAGAGACAGGCAGACAAGCAAGCAGCAGGCAGAGAGCGATGTGGCACAAGAAAACAGCAGAAGTAATACTCAGTCGGTAACTTCGAAACTATGGAGCACTTCATAAACACGATACATTTGATAACCTTATAACACGATGGAATAACTCATAACGAAGATGTACAGAGGTAGAGAACGAGATTCGTATAGCCGACCAGAAGTTAGAAAACGTCGTGTAAACTTCCACGACACAGGCAACCATGAATCAATGAACGGGCAGCAAACGAACGGACGACCGATTAGAATGCATGTTAAATGTTGCAGATGAACGTGCTACGACAATCGTCCCCAACTATGAGAATCCGTACACATTTCAATATCCACTCCGTCACAACACTATCGTTAAACTGTTTAAATTTCGATATAACTACAATGACAATCGTTTTCTCTTTTTTATTTTCTCTTGTTACTCTTCTTCTTGTTTATCCTATTCGAAGAATAAACACAATAAACGGAAAGGGAGGGGGAAGAGAGGGGGTATACAATGCACTTTATAATGCAATTGAACAGTACAAGACAGATAATCGCGGATGTGTGTGTGCAAAGACAATCAAAATGAGAAATTATGAACGGTTCACACGTACATATTCTCTAAAGAAAGAAGGATGAAGGAGGATCGTGTGTTACAATGTATGCGTGTATGCATACACGCGCGCTCGCGCGTGCGTGCGTGTATCTAGTGTCTGTGTGTGTGTGTGTGTGTGTGTGTGTGTTTAGACGCGCGTATATAACGAGAAGAGAAATATAAAAAAAGGGACGCAGAATATGTTTTAGCGATTGTTTCGGAACACCAACATTTCTTTATCGTCACTGTGTAAAGGCTAAGCTTCTTGCAGGAGTCGGACACGATCGAAAACGTACTGGGTTAGTTTTACGACACATTTCTCTTCTCTTACCCGAACTACTCCGTGGTATTCCTAAGCGGCGATCACAGTGATTAAAAAACACTCGCGTTTTACATTCGCGCCCCAACGAAGGGTAGTCGAAATCGTACGGTCAGTCCAACGTTTTCAGGGCCGCCAGGTTAACGTCACGAAATCCACCGACACAACCATAGATCCAAACGGTGGACGGACGGACGTAAGGACGGACGGCTGGCTGGCAGCAGGCAAAGCGGAATCACAGAGAGATTCGGGGGAAGGGGTATTGAATGCGGCGGGGTGAGGGTAAAGTTTCTAGACACGGGGCAGGTGGGGTCATAAGGGACCGGGGACGTACAAGTTGGAGTGGGGTGAAAACGAACGAGAACGGGCGAGCAACCGAACCGACCGACAACGTAGCGTCGCGGGGGACGGAGGTCTACGCTAGCTCAGGACCGTTTTATCCTGGTTCCATTAGTGCCACTCTTCATTGCCCTCGACACATTTTTCTCCTTTTTCCCCCTTATTCCAACATTTATTATTAAGATATCGACACCTTCTCGATCTTCCGATTAATATACATATATGTATGCAGTTTTCAATACCGAATAGCAATTTGCCAATCGAGAATATCTCTCTTTGTGCTAACGGCACGGCGAAAACAGAAATACATGTATATGTACATAAGTCTTGAAAGATCTCCGCGACTTAAAGGTGATAGCTTACGAACCAAATCCTAAATAGATGTTGTGAAAAATATTATAGGTTGTTTTCGATGCACGTGTTTGTATTATGTTATAGGCTGTTTTACAAAATACAATTGAATCTACTCTTCGAAAGCGTAAATAATGCCTCTAAACATTTTCTAGTAAGATCAGCAACGTTTTCGAATTTCTTATAAATTGTACGAGCACGTTTCCTGATTCTGCTTGTACTTACTCGTGCTTCGTGATTTTGCAACGAATTTCTGGGAAACATTGTTTTTGCAATTTAGCGAAATTTTCGACAATGGAGCCCTTGGAAAATTCGCAGCTAAACCGGATACGAAGCCAATAATTGTTAAAATAGCTTGCATATCGATACAAACTTTTCACTTAAAGGTGATCGCAAAAGATAATAAAGGTTGTATTGTATGATAATTTATTGTTTAAAAGTAACTCTATCATTTTTTTCAATTGAACGAATTTACACTCGTCAATCACCGTTTGTACATACATATATTCGTACATGTACAAAAATTGTGTATACCATGTTTTATCATTAGTTTGTCGATTCGCCCATATGTTTTACCATATAACGTGTAAAATTGTTAAATTCGCATTAGCTAAACTGATTTTTGTGCGGACGGGATTAGGACAGTTATTGCACATTATGTGTTTTAGATTCGCAGGCATTTGTGCGGTCCTAAGAAATTTGATAGAATTGTTATTTTGCAAATATAGATAGAAGGTAAGGTAAAATGATGTGTACAGCACTGCATCGGGCACAAGCAAACTCGCTGCCTTGCGGCCGGGTAGAAGGGAAGAGAAGGGTTGGGTAGGGAACAGTACAGAAATGAAGAGAAGGGAAGGAGGGGTTGTGTATAGTACGGGTAGGGATGTCGGCCGTTGGCGGAGGAGGGTATATGGTTGATCCTGGCCGTGCACAGCCAAAAGTGCGAGAGAGATCGTGCAAGCATATACACGAGAGAAAAAGAAAGAGATGGTGCAGGAGAACTCGGCAACGATGCATTATTAGAATACTCATGGCAACGTCGCAGAAGGCTTCATGGACGCCAAGCAATCCACCAACACATGAGTGTACGGAGAACGGCAGACCAGAGAAGGAAAGAATCCCGTTTTACAGAGTTGGAGGAGATAGAAAGAAGGGGAGGGGGGTGAAATACACGAGAGAATGAAAGATCTACGAAGCCTTAACAGGTTACAAAGTTTTCCACCAATCTCCTGCAATTTTCGAAAAAATCATTCCAAAATTCTGGAATACATGTACATAACTTATTTTATACGTCTCTGTAGGCGATGCGGTTTGGTAGTTAAAGCATCATTCACGTTATACTATATGCATGACCAGACGTTAGTGTACATTGATACTGTAACTGTACTTTCTAATAAGTAAGCGTCGCTTTACTTACAGCATTTCGCCAAGAAATGCACAATTTCAAATAGAGCTTTTTACAATGAAAGAGTAGGATATTGTATTTAAGATATTGAACAAATATAAACTAAGGTATGACGTATCTGCTAGTCCACATTCGACGAATGTGTGATTTTAATACACGAATATGAATAGGTCTGGAAATACTTGTTCATCAATGTAACAGTAAAGCGGACCCAACTATGCCTTAGTTTTTGAGTTGCGCAATCGTATTGCACGTTGCAGATTTTAACTTTTGCTCCGAGACAAGCAGAATATGGTAGTACTTGTAAAACCAGGGTCAGACACTAAGAATCCAGAGGCGTAGACAGCACACAAATTAGTTCCTATGTATACCGTTCTGTTATCATATATATGTATATCGTATATGTATATTGTATATACATACATATATATATATATATATATATTTATTTATATATATAACAAAATTAATTTTATGAAAATCATTGCCCGTGCTCTTTTTGTACTACATACATCAGTCTCTAAATATCGCTAATCGATACAGTATACTTATTATACGGAGAAGCAATAACAGAAGTGGAACTAGAAAACAATAACACTGATTACTCGATGGCGAAAGGGTGTGGCAGCGCCATTGAGTCGTTACTCGCAGCCTCGCAGGAATAGAGCAAGTAGTGGGATAATACGTGCGTTTGTGTGCGCGTGCGTATCTATGTGGTTGTACAAATAAGTGAGAAAGAAAGGTATAATGAGGGACAAAGAAAGAATCAAAGTGCGAAAGAAATAGAGAGGATAAGGAGTGAGACGAATAGAGAAAAAGAGAAACAGAAATGACGGGAGAAAGAGAAAGAGGGAGAAGGCGGTAGACGTGGCGGAAACTCGGAACGGTGGAGTGCGGATGGGGACAAGGATGAACCACCTTAAAGGGGATAGCATGAATCATAAGTAATCAATATTATACCTACGACCGATATGGAAAAATTTTGGGTTATCCGTAAATGTCATAATATTTGACAATATTTGTTGCAGGTGTCTTGTATACTGTTTAATAGGCTCGGTCAAACGGTGTATTTTTTTCATTACATAAAATATTTTCTACAAAGTTTCCAAAATACAGCCTATGCACTAGAATGAACTTTAACTTAACTTTTGGAAGTTCAGTATTTCAGTTTCATTCTAATTGTAAACTTTTATCGTTATCATGATTAGTATCATACATTTCATTACAAAATGTAAACATGTAGATTAATCGATGAACATGTAATTGATCTCAATAAAACAATATAAATGACGAATATAAGTGATTTTAAAGAATTCATTTTTAATTTAAATACTTCTCACTTGTATGTGAATTGATCTTTGTTATTCGTGTTTCTAGATTTTTCATTATCTTCTGTCCTGGGTATTAGTAATAACTTAATTTTTTATACGATCTTAATTATAAATCGAGTTGCAATTCTTATATTACTTCCTGTACATTTACATAGTTTTACATTCGTGTCAATACTTAACGTTCTATTTGCTTTATATGTAATTTTCGCCACATTCAAACATCTACTGTTTGATCAAATCGTAATGGTTGACTAGAGTCTAATAAACCGAATATTTTACATAACGCGTTCATAGCAGCTACATTTTTCGCTTCCGTAATATTTTGCCCAAAACCTAAAAACATGACCCATTAGTTATTAAATACGAAATGTGTAGAAATCTCAATATTTACCTGAACCTAAGAATTGTTTATTGGTGTAAATTGCAACTTGGTAAGCCGATTCAATAGTATTTTTCCCAGCTTGTCCAATAATTCTAGGTTCCACAGACGTGTTTCTCTCTTTGTAAATTATACGGTTTAACATTTCAAATGGATCTGATGGGCACCAAATCTCAGTTAAATCTTTAGTAGCTAATCCAGCTATTAGAAAATCTCGAACAAAGACACCTGCGTGTTTAATATCAGTGCTTTCGGCAAGTGCTGCTACAAGAGCTAAAAATGTGTTAGCTAATGTTTCCTGTGTTACAGGATGATCCTAAATAAACAAAAAATATGTTGTTAGTAACAATTCATAAATGTATTTTTCTGTAATGATTCATACTTCTATGTAAAAATATACATACACCGCTCAGTATAATATCCTTTGTCCCAAGATGCGATGATGCTTTAGCCAAAATTTCTTCTGACATAAGGTAGTCGTGGAAACTCCTAAAGTTAGAAATAAGAATACAGTTCAATTAATTATATGTATTATACGTTACATTAATCAAAGAACCAAAATACTTTTATACGTACATAATGCCAGATGCAGGTACACGTGGGAAAGATTTACTTAAATAATTTGTTACAACCTTTGAAGTTATTTCTTTTCCTATTTCAATTAAATCTTCATTATGTGGTATTTTGAGTTCAGGATTACTCACTCCCATTTCTTCTTGTTTCTTCTCTTCCACAAAAATATATGACTTATGGATGAATGCTTGATTTAATTTATCTGTTTTAAAATTCTCAGAGAGCCTTTGATTAAATGCATATAGCTCTGCTTCCCTATTCCACTCAATAAAGTTACTACGTTTAGGTTCGGGTTGTGCAGGTAATCTCTTTTTTCTTGCGGTTATTACTTTTTGAGTTGGGGAGACCCACCGTTTAATATATCTACAATCTAGATTTACGATTAATAATTCGTATATTTAAACATAGCATGTAACAGTATTATTAGATTTAAAACCAGAACTCTTACCTTCATAATTCACAAACTTTATATTTACAAGATTCTTTAAGCACGGTCGTAACCTATTCATGATCATATTTTATAAAAAGAATATGTGATTTATCTGTGAAGTTTTGGTTCTTAGTTCGGTAAAATATTAATTGATTTAATACGTGTAATAATAACGTGTAATCAAAATTATTAACAACAAATCACTTGACTGTATATCCTGAAAAGCTTCCTTTATACCATTTGTACTTCTAATAAAGAATCAAACGAAACATATGAATGCTAGTTACTAAATATATAATCATATCTGTTGCCACTTGAAAGCTGGGGGAAGTATACCCGCGATTTGTAACTAGAAAATACCTAGAATCTTACTAGATTTTGGGTCGAAACATGGGTCTGCGCCATGTCGTTGTTTGACCTTATACGAGTATATTTTGAGCTGGGTGAGGGCTCATTCTAAAGAGGAAGGTTCATCACACCACGCTCTGGTCATGATTTTGACGAGATTATGTTTATATCTAATAATATGAGGACCCAAAAATCTAGGGAAAAAACCCGCAGATTTCAATGCATTTTTCTGTCTCCCAAAGACTTTTTGACTTATATGATGACCAGAGCGTGGTGTGATAAACCTTCCTCTTTAAAATGAGCCCTCACACAGCTCAAAATATGCTTGTATAAGGTCAAAAACTGACCGGGCGCAAACCCATGTTTTGACCATGTCTCTATATAACAAAAATCTCTATTGATTTAGTCTGTTCCAGTCTGTACATTGGTTTCAATTGGTTTATCTCAGTTTATCTTGGTTCATCTCAGTTCATCTGCAGTTCATCTGGTCATGCTCAGCATTCAGTTCGTGTTATACGATCCGATTCGTTGCAATAATAATGAAAATACGTGTGTATATACAAAATAAATAATTGGAGACCCACTCATAGATATACAAAGGCTGTTTCCATGAAAAATACGATTTTGCAATATTTTGCATACGAAATTGCATAAAATTGCAATCTGGTCATGACCAGTCATGACCAATGACCACCAATGACCAATAAAGACTGTTGCAGTAATGTCACTATATAGAAAATCAAATTTACGAAGAAATATTATGGAACCCAGTTGCATATCTCGATTTCGTTGATCTCTGGTGATCACAAGTGACAGTCATGTGACATAATAAAACCAGACATATAGATACACAATATACGATATATATACGATCACCAATCACATACGATATTGACAGACTAACTACGTAAATACTAATGTTGAACTAGTTATTACATCGCAATAATTTACTTAATAAGTACAAATAACTTGCGTAACCTCTTATAGTTTTTTTCTATATTTAAAAACACCTATAATCCATGAAAATTCGATTAAATTAGATATTGTTAAACAATGTACAAAGCAAATCAAGAACCTGATATACCTGCTGCGTTAGGTTCACTTACACACCTAACTAATGAGGAACTTAAAGAATTAATAAACAATGACAATAAATTTGAAGATATTGTAAAAGACATAAAGCAGGTATGTATGTATATATAATATATACAATTATGGATATATCTTTTAAATACATAAGTATCTATTGTAAATCTTATATTAAAAATAGTTTAAAGGTTTGGAAACAGAGAAAGATATGTTATTGGCAAGCAATAGGTCTTTGGCAGAGTTTAATTTATCGAAGCAACCAGAATTAGAAGGTAGTAAACAGATTTTAAAAGAACTCAGCGAGAGAGGAAGCGACTTATGTGCGAGCGTGAAAGAGAAGCTAGAGGAGTTAAGTAAGTTTATATCAAATTTAATTTATATCAAATTAATCTTTAACGTGTTGCTACCAAGTCCCTTTTCTGAGTTTTTCCCGTAGATACCATCTATGTTTTTTCCTAATGATCAACTTTATTCTATTGGGTATGGGAATAAGTTTCCGCCCTTTTGGAGATGTCGTTGTACTTAAGTACCGATCGTGTATTTGATGGAACGTAGTACATGTTTTCGAAAGGTCTATGTCTAAGCTTCAAAACACAGTTAGTGGCAATTGTTTCGAGCGTGAGCAGCACTCAATTTTTTGCGTGAAAAATGTCAACTTTTGTTGCAAATAAGCAGCATTTGCGGGAAGTCATGTTGCATTATTTTGTTTTAAAGAAAGGTGTTATATATTTATGGGGATGATGGCTCCTTTAAAAACCATGACTTCGACGTAAGGACAAAGATTGCGATGGTGTGCCAAAAAATTCAAAGATACAGATTTCCTAGCATTACTTGATGGAAATCCATGTCAAACACTTGCAGAACTGTCAATTGAATTAACCGTCGATTGATCTACTGTTGGGAAACGTTTTCACGCTATGGGAATTGTTTATACCAGACCTGGGCGACGCTGGCTCGTAAAACACATGTTGCTATTTCTCTCCTGCTCTTGCTCGGTAAGCTCTCCTTCTCTTGCTCGGCAAGACAGTCCCAGAGTAGTAGCAACATGTGTTTTTTGAGCCAGCATCACCCAGGTCTGGTTTATACGCTTCTTTTCAACAAAAAGGGGCAGAAACTTATTTCCATACCCAATATTTTTCTGAAATCTTGTGCACAAGCATAGAAACTTATACCAACATTGCACTTTTTTATCTTATTACATAGTGTTCCTCTTTTCTTAATTTTATATTAACAGAAAACAGTTTTCCTTAGAAAGTAGATCGGATTTTGATTTCACTTTCATATGCTTTAGAGTCGTGTTTTTGTTGAAAACACATTTTTTCCAAGCAATTGTGTAGCCTTATGAAAGAATTATGTAGCAATTGAACATGCCCAGTAAGCAAAATGCTCGATTTTGTACGGGCATCTGTGCACGCATAAGTATCGGTTTCTGCATAGGTCTTTCTGCTAGCAGAAATCGAGTTTCTGCTGTACGAAATCGAGCAGTTTGCTTACTGAGCATTTGTTCGATGCCAAAATATCTGAGGCTCTATCAAAAAACACTACTGCTGGGATTCACCAGTGAGCCCTATGGTGTACATTGAATGGACATAGTAGCCGATGTGTTAATAAATATGTTCTATTTGATAAATTTATATATTATGATTTTAGAGGAAAAGTCTGGTGAAATGACTGTTGATACTGCTTTAGATCTATTAGAGACTGCTGCTGCTGAAATTGAAGAACAGTCAGAGGTACGACACATATTATGAACAATTATCACTACTATGATATCTTATTATGTAAATGCAATAATATTGATATGTTTCTAATGTACAGAGTATAGCAGGGAGATTTTTGGCTGGTGATATGGAGGTAGATGAGTTTCTAGAACAATTTCTCTCACAAAGAAAATTAATGCATCTACGTAAAGTGAAAGTAGACAAACTAAAAGAATTAATACGGAAATCACATTCCTCTGCTGGTCCAGGTTATCCAATTGCTAGTAATTTTCCTGGTATAGCACCTGCGATTCCTTATCCGACTGGACCTGTCTCTATGCCTATGCCAGTGCCATCTGGTTTACCACATTATGGGCCATATTAAATTTTTTAATCAATGCATATATAAAATGTGTGTTATTCTTTGGAGATGAATAATATTTACTATAAAAAAAGTATATTCCACAAGTAATTGAAATATTTATTAAAATAAAGTCACTACGTTTTTGTATAATAGAATATTTGCATTAATGAACAGCAAAGATCAGTTTACTACTCACATAATGAACAAAAGAAATTTTTAATTTGAAACATTACAAACAAAACATGTTAAGGCTTTTATTTCATACAATATGTATTTATAGATCTAATTATTCAATCTAATATGTTTGTGACTAGTAATAAATTATTTTTATACTCTTGTTCTTCACTTACTCGATGTAAAGAATTTAGGAAAAGGGAGATTAAAATAAAAACATTTATTTAATATATCCTATTTCGTAACGAGAATGATCATACCTTTTTATATACATTGTGGAGAAAACTATTTTAATTGTACTATGTAGTATACTTTACAGTTTCATTTCAAGTTAATGAAACCTAATTTTACTATGACATTAATGTTACATCATTTACGCTTTGGATCATCAAGTTTCTTAATCCTTTGATCTGAATAATACAGAATACCAACAACGGAGAAACCTAGTAAAATCGTGGGTAGAAATAAACGCGACAATAATAGATTTTCTCTCTGCCTTTTTTCTCGTTCTTTGAGGAATTCACTATATAGTTCTTTTCTTGCTTTATACTTTGCAAACGATTTCCCATAATGTGCTCTAAGCCAATCGTCAAAATCATATATCTTAGCCATATGTTGCTTAGAATACTCTTCTGTTGTTGGTGGTCTCTGAATTTTATCTATATCTACACGTTTAACTGCAATACTTCTGTCATATTTCTTACGTGATGAAAAATTACCAATTACTTCGTATGCATTAGAAATATTGTGAAACATTTTTCTTGCTTCCTCACTTTTATTTCTGTCAGGATGATATTGTAATGTTAATTTGTAGTAGGCTGATTTTATTTCATTATACGTAGCATTTGGAGATACATTTAATGTATCATAATGAGTTTTAGATTTTGTAGATAGTGTCATTTTTATATACTTTAACAATGTATGTTGGTTCAACATCTTAATATAACTCGTATATTCAAAGATGTCATTAAAGATTGAATAAATATATTATTATTTATATTTGTACATGTACCTTTTTTCTTCTATAATAAAATTGATGGCCTATCTACATAGTATAAATGTATAATTGTCTTACGTATTTTGTACGAGCCATACTTAAGAGACACATATTTCATGCTCTGTTTACTCAAATGCTTAATCAATAAACATTTATTTAACAGGGTTAAAACCTGTTGGAAGGAGAAAAACACATATGTAAGTAATAAAAATAAACATGGAAGTAGCAAATTAATATATAATTATTAAGTCGTGTCATTAAACAAATACATAGAAACAAAGGCTTTATTTATAAAACATTTAGAGGTGTTTTATATCATATTATTGGACAAATACAATTCCTTAGAAATGAATTAAATTAACATATTTAATTGAGATGAATAAAATATAAATTTCTGGTTGGTACACAGAATTTGTTAGAGAGAACTTTCAGAAAGTTATAACGATTGCATGTAGTTGAAAAACAATAGTTCTCAATAATTTTCTTAAATCTAAATTGTTGGTTCATCATTACGGTTAATGATGATAATAGTTGGTTAATTATTACGGTTACTGATGACAAATCTGATGCATTGCTTATATTTTTAGATAAATTTTACACGTGAATGAGTTATATCACATCATTGTCATTGTCAATATGATTTGCTTACTTGTTATGGTGAACAAAGTTCATTATCTGTATTAACTTACTTTATTTTCTGAAATATATTTTCAATATTCTTCTTTCGTAAATAATGAATGTTGTCAGTCAATATTACTGAAAAATTTCTTCACAATGAAGGTCAATGCTAAGAGCATGGCGCCAACTTTAGATAGTTTATCTAGATATTACTCCATGTATTTTTTAACGCAATAGTATCCATATATTCTTGTTTACGGATACACGTGTATATTCATGAAGCAATAACTGTCCAACAGCTGAAACAACAGAATGGATACCAATGGATACTCGGCAAGTGTATTATTCAAACTGTCTGCTATTTAGTTACTGCTAGTCTGCTGTCAGCTGCTGTGGTCTGCTGTCTGCTGCTAGAAAAAGTCACGTCAGTAGACAGAACAGGGATACAGAATACTATATAGTAGCGAAACCCCGATGTTTTTCGACAATCAATTGTCTCTGCATGTATTTACTAAGTGCGCGTGCGTAAGGAAGTGTATCCCACGAATACAGCCACAAAATTACATACTTCCATATATATATATATTTATGTACATACACAGTATACACTACTGTGCAAAAGAAAGAAGCACCCAGTATAATTATATAAGATATAATGACAAACAATATCATTATGTAGAAATTGTATTGTACAATGATTGAAGTATTGTACATGATAATCCGCAATATGTAACATGTATTCTCAGAACTTCTTATTTAATCTTTTACGTATGGTCGGGTGCTTCTTCCTTTTGCACAGTAAATAGTGTAAATAGGTACATATATTTACATGAAGGGCGCAGAAATCTCTGAGATAAGTCTTTTGGATCGCAGTTGCAACTGAGTTTCAAAAATCACCGCGCTATCGAACGTTTCCAATCCCTCGCATGCAGCTCAAAATAAACACAGTGACAGTGTAGTGTGCAATCTCTTCTTCCTTCTTCATGTGAAATGTGAAGGACAGAGATATCGAAGTGTCAATATCCTGATGTTTCCTGTATCTTATATTTATTAGTACACTGAAAAAGTGTGTTGGTAAAGAATGTAATATTTACAGGATTATCTAATTCAGCTAAATGGTGCATGTGCAATATATTTTGCTTGAAACATAAATCGTTACATTTAATTAAATAAATGTGCCTTTAAAACCTGTTATAACAATGCTGGAACGGATTGAAATTGGTATGTAAAACATTTATTAGTTAAGTTTCTAAATGTAGAGATAGATTTTCAATATCATTCACATATTTAGGTGTTATTCCTGACAATTTAAGACATGAAGAAACAATTGTTCAAATATCAGAAACACTGGATAATTTAAATTCTGCGGTTTCTTATATATTTGATTGTATCGACAAGAGACTTCATGAAAATAGTCAAAGGTGATTACCATGTTCTTCATTATTAAATATTATTATATTGTTATATAATTTGAAAGACACTGAAATTTTCCAACAGATTATTAAACGTTAGGAATAGGGCTACAAAACTTCAAGACCAATTGAAATACTTGCAAACAAATCTAAATTTAAAAGCTGTGAAAATGTATTCTGCTGCGAAGTATCCAGCTAATCATACATATAAAGAGTACGAAATGGCAATACCATCTAGGTATAAAGATATTCACGAGATACCAAAAGTTTACAAATGTTCTGTATCTATAAAAGAAGTGCCTGAAACATACTTGCCTTCCAATTGTAAAACAGAGGATGGTCAATATGTTGGAAATAATAATTTGCAGGAGAAGTTACAATTTTATCATGTGCGATCTAAGACAAGCAAAGATGTTTATATAGACAATAATGAATTATTGTTTCCTCCTGATCTATTTTCGATTAGTGCTCTACTATTCGATAGTACGGATAACCCTTATAAGATATCTACCAAGCAGACCGGTCAACGAGTAAATGAAAAGCAACAAATCGAAGATGCACCTGACTCAATTATACAACCATGGTTAATGTCAGAAATGGATTCATCTAGTAGCTATCTTTATACTCCAACTTTAGGCGAGGTATAAAAGATGAAATATTTAACAATTTCAGTACAAAAAAATAGATGTTATCACTAAATTAAATATATTTTATTTCTAGGTGCCTCAGATAAATGTACCACCAACACTTCCAGATTTACCTGGAATTGTCGATGATGAGAAATTTATATTAGACCTTAATTCCCAAAGTCCTATCGCACCATCTTCAGCAGTAACAACACCTACTGTTCGACTCGATCTTCCAACTCCAACTGCTGACGAAAAAGATTCGAGTACAAAGCACGAACAAGATGTTCCAAATTTACCAGGTTTCACGAATACTGGTTCTTCGAAAGATTCTACTAAAGATACGACCACATTTTTGCCACCTCCTCCATTGCCATTTACATCTTCTGATGCTTCCAGTACAATTTCCTTAAATCCAGAGAAAATTCATCAATCATCCTTGCCATCGATGACACCGCCACCACCGCCACCACCACCACCTCCACCTCCACCACCACCGCCACCACCTCCACCACCACCTGCATCAGAAACAGATGCTAAAGCCATCCAAAAAGATCCTGAGAAGAAGAAAACCAACGAAGAGAAAAACAAAGCAGCAAACGTAGATGATCGTTCAAACTTAATGGCTGAAATTCGAAACGCAGGTGGTGTAGGAAGAGCAAAGTTGAGGCATACAGTGCCAATGGAAGAGAAACGAAATCGATGGTCCTCCGCATCTGTCGGTGGAGATTTAATGGCAGATTTGCATACAAAGCTAGCCCTCAGGAGGAAAGGAATCGCAGGGTCTGGAGGTAGCGCTTTGGAGAGAATGTCAAGCTTAATTCCTCCTCCTCCAAAACCGAGTGAAACAATCACGTCGGATAGGAATTCTGCTACCAGCGAAAACGATTCTCAGCCGGACACTGATGATTGGGATGAGTAATGTCGTTCAATGTTGTTGATTATGTGCATTTTAGTTCCGTACATGTGCGAATTCTTTCCTATTCGAATGAACTATTTGGAATATTTGATATAGAAAATTCTAACTGAAAAAATAAGTATATAAAGTAAATATATAATAGTATTTCTAGGTACACACTACACTGTGCAATAAAAAAGAAAAAACATGTATATTTGGTATTTGTTTTGTGTAAGAATACTTTATAAAATTTATATTTCTTTTACGGATGCGTACTGTGCTTGTTGATTAATCTTATAACAGTCTCCGAGATAAATAAACTATTAACAAATGTTAAACATTCTCAGATGTAGTATTCAATATAGAGAGCAATTTAAAGATTAATTGTAACTGGTCAACCATTGATATTGTCATCATCTTCCGACAATATAATTATGATGGAAACATGTTGATGTAATTATCAGTTTGGATTTAACACTTGACCCCAGATTACTGGGCCAAGTGTCCATGTCCGCTTGTCAATCTTAGTTGGATCATGAAATTCGTAGTTTTTGCTCGTTCAACAGTTGATGCTGTTTAGCAACAAATTCACAATTTAAAATTTATTATTATCGTTGAACTATTACTTAAGCGTGATAAATAATCACGTACTCTACTGTGTTCCAATGCGGATCATTTTTCATTCTCTCTCAACGAGCGATATTTTCGACAGTGGAACATTACAATAAACCTATTGCAACGTCGGTTGTATACTTTATCCTAATTTTATCGCTTACAATCGTTAGCATGCGCCTTTGGGAATGTTTAGTTTTCGAAAATCTGTGTAAATATCGTGTATCTACTTATCTAAAGAACTAATTATAAATAGAATTAATAAAGAAAAACTGAGAAGGATGGAAGGTGATTTTTGTTGTGTATTCTCACAGTGATCAAAGTGCAAATTAATAAAGCACTATTTTAAAACCGTTAGTAAATTTAACCATCTTACATATATATATATTTTTTAATCGAGAATTTACCTTATTCGTATCATCGTTTTCAGAGGAAATGAACAGTATCACTTAGAATACGAATGAACTTGGACAATCAATTTTCTTTTTCTAATCAAGTTTTTATGATTGCAAGACACACTATGGGGAGTACAATAAAAATTTCTTCTACAACGGAATTACCGAATTCAAGAACGAACGGTTCAAACAATGTAGAACTTCCAATTGATATGCGCTTTAACGAGGGTCACGTTGTTAGTATCATTGTTTATAGTGTACTAATGATTGTATCTGCTTTGGGAAATACAACAGTGCTAGTTCTAATTACGCGTAGGAAGCGTACATCGAAATCAAGAATACATGCAATGCTGATGCATCTTGCAATTGCAGATCTACTTGTAAGTATTACCAAGTAAGGTCGCATGATAGGCAGTATGAAGTCTATAAAGTATAGGGAAGTATAATACATCGCATTTGTAATGCTTCAATAGAAATTCTATTCTATATTAATCTGAATAGGAACAAGCTACTAAACAATTAACAGATAGTATTTAATTTAGAAAGAAGAAATGATGTGTTCTATCTAAATCTAACAAAAAATAAATGACATTTCTTCATTAATAGTGCAGAATAGTATATAGTATTATGACTCAACTTAATGTTGCAATTTAATTACTATGGGATTGTCTCTTTCTGCTTATCTAGCAATAAATAAAGTGAATTAACTCGTCCGATCTAGATCAATAATAATCCTATTCCGCTTGCTTGACTAGTGATCATTTTAATTCAGTTCTTTTCAATTTGTCTGTTTATTATACTTTTTTAATCGGGGGTAGATATAGTTTTCCTGTATCTATTAGAGATTTCAGTGAATTTTTAATGCAGAAATAAGTTTCCAGGTAACTTTCCTAATGATGCCTCTTGAAATTGGTTGGGCAATTACAGTATCATGGGAAGCAGGAGATGCGATGTGCCGAATAATGGCATTCTTCAGAATGTTTGGTCTGTACCTATCGTCTTTCATTTTAGTATGCATAAGTATAGACAGGTCGGTAAAACATTTGATTGTAATTTGCTGATCCTTGTTCGATATACGTGAAAATGATCTGTTATATGAAATTATTGTAGATATTATGCCGTAATACGGCCTCTCCAACTGTGGGACGTTGATAAGAGAGGGAAAATTATGCTATGCTTCGCATGGATAGGATCCATTCTATGCTCGATGCCGCAGGTACAATAATTATAAATATTTGCAACAGTTAAAATAACAGTGACTACTTATAACTGAAACAAATGACTGAAGAGTATTCTTTCAACCGTGTATGAATGTCTGTGTTTAAGGATGTTCTGGAGGTATATAAAAACGCAACAAAATTTTTGAAAATTTGACAAGATATAATTCTTACTAAATTAATGCAACTACCAAAGTTTGGGTTCGATTCACTGCACCGTTTAAGAATTATAGCAACTTAAAGTTTGCACATTTTAACACGTTTTCTTATGGAGAATTCATAAAATTCAGTACAGCATTTGCAAAAGTTTATTGCAAAATATACTCATGAATGGCTTTCATTGCCAATATATCGAAGGATTTCGAATTTCTTGTACATTTGTGTTCCATTGTACCTCCAGAACATCCTGCAAAAATTAAGATGCAAAAGTAGGAATAGTGTTTGCATCTGTATATTATATATATTATTTTTAGATGGTAGTATTTCATTTGGAAACCCATCCAAATATCTCTTGGTATTCACAATGTGTCACATTTAACACTTTTCCAACATACACTCACGAAATCACATATTCTCTTTTTGGAATGGTCATGATGTATTGGCTTCCTCTTATCGTGATAATATACACTTACACAAACATTTTGTTGGAAATTTGTAAAAGATTTAAAAAGAGTGAACGCGGTATGTTTAAGTTTATTTAACGGCTCGATTAGAAATGGGAATATGCGAATCAATTTGTTTTACTTAGCATTACCATTTTCATTAATTTCAGACAAGATTCGTCGTTCTTCAATGGGTTTTCTAACACGAGCAAAAATAAGAACTCTCAAAATGACGGTGATCATCGTTGCTGTCTTCTTTGTTTGCTGGACACCCTATTATGTCATGAGTCTTTGGTAAATAGAATTTATTGATGCTCTTAGATCTTCTGGACATATACAAGTTAATACAAATACGATATGAATAACAGGTATTGGATTGATAGGCAATCAGCGTACAAAGTCGATCAACGAATCCAGAAAGGTCTCTTTCTATTCGCATGCACAAACTCTTGTATGAATCCCATTGTTTATGGGGTTTTTAATATAAGAGACCGCAATAAGGTGAATATCGTTTGTCCCCCGTCCCGTTTAACATACGTATGTCCAAATGTGCTCAAATATATAATTAGCTGATGTTTTAGGCATCTATACGACCAACCACTTTAGAAACTCGAATAACCCCATTATCTTTGTCACTGAAATTGCTCGACTGATGCAAGAATTTTCAAAGTAAAAGATACGAAGAATAATGAAGAAGCACTGGAAATGATGTCCGCACAGTAAGCCGATTTTTACTGAGAGAACCGGGACTAGGAATTATTACATTAAAGGATCAACCAAATTATTTTCGTGCAACAAGAAGTGTTGAATGTTGAAAGATCTATAAGTTAAAAGAAAAATTTGTAATATGTAAAATGAGGATCATATTGATCGCATAGTAAGAAAAAGCTAAACGTTATGACAAATTATTGTATTTGCTTCATTTTCTTAATACATTAACTTTGAGATACCATATGTTACGTATTGTACATTATAGTAAGTAACTGCCTGCCTGAAAGTATGCATTAAATAATTAAAAAAAGATTACAAAACTATACTAGTAACATGCTCTTTCGATGAGAATCAGTCGGATCTGGAAGCACGCATTCTCACGTTCTTTTGGTAATGTAAAATGTACTTCAAAAACGGATTAGACGTGTACATACATTAAAATCAGTTATTTCATACTGAAACAGTCTTATTTTTCCATTTTGTATATAAGACGATTCGACAAACTCGGTTCTTTCGTTTTGAAAAATTAATTAACCCTTCCACAGCTTATCACAAAATAATGAATGTTTATGAAATAGTTTCATTGAAATGATGCATTCTTTTAGACATAGAATTAAAAGTCTTCTATAGAATTAATTGTCTTACAAATCGACCATGTAAAATTGACCTCTGTCATTTAGCATTAATTTATTTACAAAAAACAATCACTTTAGCAGTGAATTAACAATGACATATTTTCAGTACTATGTTAGTTTTAATGAAGTTGGGATCGAAAGTTAATTTCTCGCAGATTAAACAGACTGTGAAAGGGTTAAACATGAAGTACGAAGTTAAATCTATAATAGTAAAGGACAAATCACATGGTGTAACGATTATTCAATGTCATAGGAAAACATGGAAAAAGATCTCAAGCATAAGATCTTAATGTAGTATATAAAACTTTATCTTCTCTTGTTTTGTGTTTATGAATACGAGTAGTATTATTTTGAATACTCTCATTTGCTAATACAGTCGTAAGTCTTAGATCAACGTTATTAAAATTGTACAGCACCGGTATCTTATCGTCTATTGTTCATAACCATTACGTATTTAAAATGTATTGTATTAGATGATGTTGTTCAGTAAACCGAGTCCTTTTGATACGAGGAAAATGTCAAAAATAGAATCTCAGCTATAGGTTTCTTGTATAAAATAAAAATAGTCAACGCAATGATTTCAAGTTTCACTTGAAAGTATTCAATTCGGCGCGAAGCACCTCGTACGGAAACAACCCTAGTACTTACATTTCTTCACCATTGTGGATGAACTTCATTGAAAGACCACTGTTGATACGTATTGTTGATGTCGCATGGCATTAGAGATAGTTGCTGTGTTTGAGGATGAAGTGCTATACATTTCTTGTGCACTCTGTGCAAAAGCGTTTTCGTTTTCTACAAAATTATAGAAATTTAATTGGTTGCTCTCAACGGACTTCTCTATCCAAAATGTATAAAAATACTGGAGGTGTACGAAAACCCGAAATTGTCGGGTATCTGATGATCGAGTTAGGAAGGCATTGGCTCGAAACTAGGGCTGTTACTTTTCCGAAGCTTCGACTCTTTGAAGAAACGAAGGGAACTTCGAAGTGTAAGAAGTTTCGAAGTATTGAAGTGTACGAAGTTTTCGAATCGTATGAAGTTGTAACTTAATCGATCTTTTAGCTGTGGTGGCGTATTTTTTCGGAATTCAGGAGTGTCTGTAACTGTATCAAATATACATAACTTAGCAGCGAAACTTCGAAACTCCGTTTCTTTTAATCCTCTAATAATTTACTACAGAGGTTCGAATTTCGAAGCTTCGAAACTTCGATTCTCATCACCTTTGAAGTTTCAAAACTCGAAGCATCGAAACTTCGATTTTCAACACCTTTGAAGGTTCTGAAATTGAAGCTCCGAAACTTCGATCTTCGAAGGAAAGTAATAGCCCTATTAGAAACGTGTCGGGTTTCGAATATATTAGGATATATTCCTGATAAAATAGACTTCTAATATGCTCGGGAATAATCCTGAAAATTGTCGAGAATCTTGATACATACATTCGAGGAGCCAAATATGCTCGGGAATTCCGATATATTCGAAAATTAAAAAATTTTCGAAAAGCCGTCCCAACCCGACATTTTCGGGTTCTCGCACAATTCTAAAAAATGCCATTAGCACCTACTTCATCGTATTGCCATGGACCATGTACAGTTCCTAGTCGACAGAATACAAATTTTATTCCTTGTCCGTCTGCCGATACGCATCGTTCTCCGATTCCTAATTGACCTTTTGTATTCAATCTAACTAGCTGATAAATATTGTTAAATTAGTTATTGCTGTGTGTGATAAGTAAAATAACCTATTTGATATCCAACTAATATTACCTGATTATTACCAAATCCATGACAATGAGATGTAGCCATTAGACTGGGTGGTGAATGACCCATTGTATCCAAACATGTACCAGTTGCTACATTTTGTAACTGAAATTTATAAAAATGAAAATAACAGACATATATGGTTGAACTATGTGCATACATTTATACTACAGCGAACATTTCTAGTTTTACTCTACCTCTCCCCAGAAAAGATTTGGTGGCAATTCAGGAAATTTATCGAAAACATCATAAGCTACATTTTCCATGTACCACTGAAAACTTTTACATTTTTTCCGTTTTTTGAAAGCCAGTTGCTCTGATATATCTCCATGGTCAAGTTGTCTTGCAAGGGGTTCTCTTGTGTAGAAGAATTCTTTGTACTTATCGTCGAACCAAGTCTCAATAACTCTTTTATAATTCTGTAAAAAAGTTTCAAATAAATGCCACCCTCATTATTATTACTGTAACGGACAAAAGTTTCAGACCGCTCTAAAGAAGACGATAACTTTTTTAATATTGTACTATACGATTTGAACTTTTTTGGGGAGCCAGAGCAATTAGTTTACTAAAGGATGTGAAAAGAAATTTTTTTCAAGAATTGCAATTGATCGGAATTGTTGAAAAAATACTAAAAGTTGAATTTTTAACTTTTTTATGCGGGCCTATATTGAAAATTTAAAAAATACGTTTTGTGGATATTGTTAATTAGATGCACCGTGAAAGTTTCATCGAAATCGGTCGACGTTGCAATGAGCTACAAACGTTTAAAGATGGTAAAAATGGTTTAAAGATGGTTAAAAATTCAACTTTTAGTATTTTTTCAACAATTCCGATCAATTGCAATTTTTGGAAAAATTTCTTTTCACATCCTTTAGTAAACTAATTGCTCTAGCTTCCCAAAAAAGTTCAAATCGTATAGTACAATATTAAAAAAGTTATCGTCTTCTTTAGAGCAGTCTTAAACTTTTGTCTGCTACTCTCTGTATATGTATTAGTTATAAAATATATTGCATTACTATAGTTATGAG
The DNA here is from genome assembly GCA_028455765.1 of Lasioglossum oenotherae. Lineage (NCBI taxonomy): Eukaryota > Metazoa > Arthropoda > Insecta > Hymenoptera > Halictidae > Lasioglossum > Lasioglossum oenotherae. The sequence continues at coordinate 7,482,514 of CM052300.1, read as the reverse complement.
AGGTCCTTTCTTCTTCTGAGCCAATTTGCCAAATGTGTATGGCATAAATCCTCTATATACATGTCCAACATGTGAACAAGGAACCCAAAGAATACTACCACCACACTGCCATATTTTAAATGACAATTCAAAGTTCTCTCCACCCCAAATAAGTAATCCTTCATCGTATGCACCCAATGACAAGAAATATTTACGATTTATTGCGAATAAGCCACCAGCATGAGTAGGAGACCTAAATTCAGTTTTACCTAATACATGCCAAATATTTCTGCGCTAATATTCTACGAATATTTTATAGATATAAGTTACTTGTAGGGCATGCTGTTATAAGGCCGTGCTTTTTGTTCACGCACGGGAAGCTCGTTTTCTTTATAAAGCATTCCCCATTCAAAAATCCCTCTGTATAAGTGTCCTTCTTGGTACACAGGTCGATATTCAAATGTTTTATGGTCGATACCATCGATTATAGGAACAGTCATCACAGTTCTGAAAATATTTTAAGAATAATGAGATTAGAAAATTTTATCGCTTGACATTGTTATAGAGAAATAAAGTACCTATCAACAGCAATTGGGGCTAAAAGGGGTGGTAACCAGTTAACATTTACTTCACAGTGGGCGTCCAAAAAGACTATACATTCACCCTTAGCTTCTCGTGCACCACGAGATCTTGTTCTTATTAAACCTAGCCTTTCGTAATTTCTTATTAACTTTACTTTGCCATCCCACTGTTCTATATAAGATTCCAAATCGCCTTTCAAATTATCTATAACATGTTTGTTAGTTAGTATTACTAATATCATTTACCTGCTTATAAAAATATGATGTAGTTACCTTTATCGGAAAAATCGTCTACAAGCAGAATTTCTTCCAAAATATGGGGAGGAGTACGGTTTATTATACTGTGGACAGTTCTCATTAGTACTGACCAACCTTCATTATGAAATACTATTATTACACTGGCTCGAGGAAGTACCTCAGAGTAATTCCAATGTTTGCATCTGTTAATCAAATACGTATGCTGTTCTTATTTGTGTTCAGAATATATAAGAAATCTCTATGTATCTTAACCCTTTGCGCTCTGAATTATTTTCAATTTTCTTGCCAAAACAACTACATACCTACTATTTGAAGCATTTCATTCGAAATTTACTTCAAAAGACAGTTCCTTGACTGCTACTTATTTTAAACAATTTTGTGTACTAATTATATTAAATATTACTCAAACTTTGTTGTAATTTATATTTGTGGAACTTTTACTTGTTTTTATTGGGTATGGGAATAAGTTTCCACCCTTTTTTGTTGAAAAGAAGCGTATAAACCATACCCATAACATGTAAACGTTTTCCAACAGTAGATCGATCGACGTTTAATTCAATTGACAGTTCTTTAAATGTTTGACGTGGATTTCCATCAAGTAATGCTGGGAAATCTGTATCTTCGAATTTTTGGCACACCATCGCAATCTCTTTGTCTCTTATGTCAAAATCATGGTTTTGATGGAGCATAGTCCCCATAAATATATAACACCTTTCTTTAAAACAAAATAATGCAACATGACTTCCCGCAAATGCTGCTTACTTGCAACAAAAGTTGACATTTTTCACCCGAAAAATTGACTGCTGTTCACACTTGAAACAATTGCCACTAACTGTGTTTTGAAGCTTACAATTAGACATAGACCTTTCAAAAACATGTATTACGTTCCATCAAATATGCGATTGGTATTTAAGTACAACGACATCTCCAAAAGGGTGGAAACTTATTCCCATACCCAATAACTAAAAGATAAGAAGAACCAAATACATATAAAATCCTGTTTTATCTAGATTTCTCTTTCTCTGATGTCGAGTCACGCTCGACAAAGGAGTGCGAAGGGTTAAACTATAGGAATTCAAAGGAATATAAATATCAAAAACTTACTCTGGCATTCTTGTATCAGGGATCGATCTGTCTAACGAAATTTCATTAGAACACACCATATTCATACCATAATCAGATTCTGATTGCTGAATATCATTTTGTTGATCGTCTCTGAGGATATGAGGTTTACCTCCTTCTCCAGGTCCAGTCCTTATCTGTGGATTTTTGTCTTCAAAATTTCCAATTTCTTTGGTTAAAACTGGAACCTATAAAGTAATATTAATTATAATACAGTCCTACAAAGTACGAAGAAGATATTAATTTTTAATTTACCTGTTTACTTTTCAAACTGTCCGACCAATATTCTTTAAAATTGCTTATTGGTTTATCAGAATAACTACTGATAACAATGTATAATAAGAAAAGGACTAATATACTACCCATAATAATACTAAAAAGACGATTCCTTCTTAGCTGCACAATTCTCATCTTGATCAAGGTAATATATTATGTATATATTAAATATTATACCTAAAAATTGATAGGTGTAAAGTTCTGTTTCTGTGAACAAAGAGACAGCTGTTCAAGTGTTAAGAACATTTGAATACAATTAAAAAGTGATAAAAGAACTAACAGAAGTAACTGAATGAAGGTGTAAATATAAAGTATATTTCAAACGCTATAAAAAAGAATATGTTCTTCAGGTATATGGTTTTTATAAAATTAAGATCTCTATTGAGATGCTTCAAACTTTCAGATATAATATATAGAAGTATATTATATTGAACTATTAATTACCTTAAGTAAAAATGCATATATAGAATGTATTATGAAAATGTAATTTTATAAAATAAATGTTGGAACGTACTAAAAGAGTACTGAAAACTATATTGCAATAAACTGAATCATTTCAAAAAATCTGAAGCTACGTTGCTTCAAGCAACAGCCAACGTGTCTTTTATACAGATATGTGATGTGATTATCTGTATCTATCTGTATATGTATGTCAGGTGTGCAATGTGTACACTCAGTGTACACTATATTGTATGCCTGTGTACACGTACACATACAGAATCTTTTAATTTTTCGTATGGTTTCGTATCGTCGCTAGTAAGGTCCCTAGCAAATTCAAATTTCTAGATGCTAGTGCGCCGGAGCGGAAATAGTAACATTAACAGCGCCAATCGAGGTGAACTACGAAGATAGAGAAGCAGATATGTTTCTCACAGGAAAGACACTGACAGAGAATATGAAACAGCTTGATTTTTTCGATCACGCGGGCGGGTTGCATTTAGCGAAGAAGCAATATTTTTTTATGCTCTTTGTGTCGAAATATTCTCTGCATTATTGCAGGATCCCGTACAAAGCCATTTTTTGCAATTTGGCTCTTGGGACTTTATAAACAATAAAAGTGTACGTTTTTATACAAGAAATTTTTTTTTGTACACTTTTTCCAAATGCTCTTTGTGTTGAAATACTCTCTGTATTATTGTGGTTTAGCGTACAGAGCCCTTTTTTGGAAAAAGTGTACAGAAAAAAATTTCTTCTATAAAAACGTACACTTTTGTTTTTTATAAAGTCCCAAGTGCCAAATTGCAAAAAAGAGCTTTGTACGGGACCCCGCAATAATGCAGAGAATATTTCAACACAAAGAGCATAAAAAAATATTGCTTCTTCGCTAAATGCAGCCCGCCTGCGTGATCGAAAAAATCAAGCTGTTTCATATTCTCTGTCAGTGTCTTTCCTGCGAGAAACATATCTGCTTCTCTGTCGCCGGTTGGCGAGCGGAAATAGTGATATTTTTGCTCCGGCGCACCCTTCGTGTGAGAACTATATATTTAGGTGAGTGAATCCTCTATATGTACTCCATATTCTACGGTTTCACAAGTAAACAAAGCCAAACAAAGCAGCCCTAAGTTTTACTAAGTTTCTTGAATGAATGAACCCATCACATGGCGTTCATTTACTATATACAAAAAATCGTACACCTTACATAGCTTATTTTGTATAAACAATAAAAATATAACATTCATTTATTATACAACCTTTCTTTATATGAGACCTATAATAGTTTTGAAGGCAGTTTTCTTAACCCGAAATTATGTCACATTTTAAATAAATAAATGATGTAAATACATAGTAATTAGTATTTATATGGCTTATATTTACTGATTCATCATGGGGATAAATAAAGTTATTTGTCAAATATGGTGTACTCGGAAAAATTATAAGTTTTTAGAAAGATGTTCATCAAAATTTAATAGGTCTGTATTATTGTTAGTTCGATATTTGAGCTTTCTTCTGAAATATTCCTGTGTGGTTTTGAATGAAATTAAAAATGTATTTAATTTTAGGAAATATCTAGATCCTTGTAGAAAATTTTATTCTACAAAATCGGAAGATACTAAGGAATGTGCGATTCCAATAGAAAATATACGTAACTTTAGTATTATAGCACATGTTGATCATGGAAAAAGCACACTCGCTGACAGACTTTTAGAACTGACAGGAGCAATAAAACAAAATTCTGGACAACAAATACTGGATACATTGCAAGTCGAAAAGGAACGTGGAATCACAGTCAAGGCTCAAACAGCATCTCTTAATTATACGTATAAAGAGACTAAGTATCTTCTTAATTTAATAGATACACCTGGTCATGTAGACTTTTCAGCAGAAGTCTATCGTTCTTTAGTTCCTTGTCAAGGAGTTGTTCTAGTTGTTGATGCGAACGATGGTGTACAAGCACAAACAGTAGCTAATTATTATCTAGCTGTTAAACAGAAGTTGGTTATAATACCAGTAATAAATAAAATAGATTTAAAAAATGCAAATCCTGACAGGGTAATACATCAATTAGAAACACTATTTGATATAAACAAAGAAGATATTTTAAAAATATCTGCAAAACTTGGCATCGGAGTAAAAGATGTTCTAGATGCTGTTGTCGAAAGAATTCCACCACCTGATGTATTTAGAGAAAAGCCATCCAGAGCCTTAATATTTGATAGTTGGTATGATAAATATAAAGGAGCTATTTCTTTGGTGTACGTTAAAGAAGGATCATTATCAGTGGGAGATCAAATTACTTCTATACAGAATAAAAAATCTTATGAGATCAAAACCCTTGGTCTACTAAGACCTAGTGAAGAAGCCGTAAACAAATTGTAAATGTTAATTTCTACTTTTTATAATTTTATGGATATTGATAGAACAGGGATTATGTAAATAAAAATTCAATTTTATCTGATTAGAGTTGCAGGTCAAGTAGGATGCATTGCATGTAATATGAGATCTTCCAAAGAAGCTGTTATTGGTGACACGTTACATATAAAAGGTCAGTCTGTGGAGCCTCTTCTACAAATCAAAACGCCGAAACCAATGGTTTTCTCAGGAGTATATCCTTTAGATCAATCACAATTCGATGCGATGAGAACTGCTGTTGAAAAATTAATTCTAAACGATAGCGGCGTAACTGCTGCCATAGATTATAGGTATGCTTTACAATGATTTTACTAATTGTAAGTTAATCATTTATATAAAGAAAACAGTAGGATCAGATATAACGTATGTATATCTATTTTAGTGTAGCACTTGGACAAGGCTGGAGAATTGGCTTTTTAGGTTTATTACATATGGAAGTTTTTATGCAGCGTCTAGAGCAAGAATACGGCGCTCAACCAATCGTTACTGTACCAAATGTAACATACAAAGCAAAAATATTTGGGGCTAAAAATATTAAGAAGTATGGTAGCGATGAAATCATATTCAATAATCCAGCACATTTTCCTAATCCACAAATTGTAACTGAATTGTATGAACCAATTGTTTTAGGGACGATTATAACACCAGGTATACTTAGTTTTTACACATTAATTGAGATATAATTGTCGTTTTTAAACAAAAATAATTTTTTAATTGCATAAATAGATGAGTACCTAGGCGAAGTATTATCTTTATGTCATGAAAAACGCGGAGTGGAACAACTAACGAAAGATATTGGAAATAACAGACTACTGTTACAATTTACATTACCATTAAATGAAATCATCGTTGATTTTCACGATTTACTAAAATGTGCAACCTCAGGATATGCTAGTTTTGATTACGAAGAACATGGTTACACACCATCGAAAGTAGTGAAGGTATTTATGATCACTCTACTGTATTTAATAATTCATTTTTCTAATATGTTATGAATTTAATTGTTACAGTTGAATATAGCTTTGAATGGCACTGTAGTGGAAGAATTAAGTACTATTGCACATGCCAGTAAAGCTGTTACATTAGGTAGACAGCTATGCGAGAAATTAATAAATATTATTCCACGTCAAATGTTCGAGATTGCCGTTCAAGCTATGGTAGGCGGAGATATTGTTGCAAGGGAAAATGTGAAAGCATATAGAAAAGATGTTACTGCAAAACTAGTAAGAATTCGTTTGTTACAATCATATGTGTGCTTTATGCTCTCGATTCTATCGATCATTTATTTTCTTTTAGTATGGCGGTGATGTTACCAGACGAAAGAAATTATTAGCCAGACAATCAGAGGGAAAGAAGAAGATGAAAATGATTGGAAAAATCTCTATACCACGAGATACGTTCATAAAAGTTCTTAAAAGATAATAGAATAAAATTGTGTATAAACATTTGTTAGTTTTTCAATGAAATTCAGCTGTGAATATATATTCACCAATTACAACTACCTGATGTATGGAATAAAACAGTTTAATACAATTAAATTATTATTTATTTCAAAGTACAAAATATGTTATTTCTTAAGGTTTATTCAGGAAGTTAAATACTTTAATGCAATGTATACATACTGAATGATAACCATTTAGTCCTAATTTCTTTAACATAGACCATTACAGAGATATATCATTGATTTATAGAACTCGGTGAAGGATCGGACATCTGGTGTGCATTATTTGAGGGCACCGTATTTACAGAATTGACATTCTCTTGTTTGAATGTCATGGTAGTATTAAGATTAATATTTACTACAGATGTAGATGCTGGATCTTGCATATCTAATTGACTCTGAGCAATATCCTGTAAAGCAGCCTGAATTCTTTGTAAAAGTGCTTCTCCTTGTTTTACAACCTCCTCTAGTTGTTCCCCAGCTTCTTGGTTTTCTTGTTCAAGACGACTGAGACTTGCAACCTGCAATTCTTGCGAGGATTCCTCGCTTGGCAAACTTTCTATTAAGGTATCAATATCTTTTGCGCATCTTGCTATTAGAGTAGCAAACAGAGCTGCATAATCTAAAATTAAAAAGTTATTTATGCAAAGATGATATAATGTAGTTGACGAAGCAAAATTATTCATTTATACTAAATCGTTGCATATGAAATGTCCGATTTCAGGAATCTTTCAAGTCCTATCTTTCGTTTATCTCTGTATATTCAACTTTATTTGTAAATAAAATTTATTTCAACATCAGTTGATGTATTCTATTTATATGAGCGAAAGAATAAACATAATGACGACAACATTATGTGATAATTGGTCAAATTGCAGTAGTAAATGAACTCACTAAATAGTACTAGTCACTCACAATTACTAGACTCCGAATTTTATGCATTTATAACAAAAATGAGCAAATGCAACTTAAAACAGTGAAAATATTAAAAGATTTTGAAAGTATTAATTAATTTTCATCAAATATATATTCGAATATAAATTTAGATTTAGCTCCTTGTTTGCTTTGCTTACTCTAATCAATAAGTTTTATTTAGAGTAGATTATGTTTGTTTAAAGTTACTGTCATGAATCGAACGTTTTATATGCAACAACCTAATATAAGCGAATAATAAACGTACCTTCTTGAGATTGATGGGGTTGTGGTGTTCCTACGCGATCAAAGCCAGGGAATTTACTAGGCGTAGAATATTGTTGTAAAATACCTACACTGTTACAAAAATGTTCTGCTTGCTAAAATAATTCACGTAATTAACAATTACACTTGTTATTGTATGTAAAGTAAGACTGAGAAGTTATATTACTTGGTTTATAGTGTCCTGCAATTGTGTTAAACGGTCCGCCATATTTTTTAATGAAATAACCTCTAAAATCCTATATAATCACGTTTTTCAATGAAATTTATAACACGTATTAGTTTTACGTATCATAATATTTAGGACTGCAGTGTAATAAATAAATCACATGCTACATAAATACTACATAAATTGTCTTTTCCAGTTCAGCGCGAGAAGTTTATACGTGTTAATGTTCGAATAGATTTTATGTATTGTTATGTTTCAATTAGTTGACTAACTGCCACATTATTCTTTCAGAAGTAGGTGTCATTAGAGATTTTGTATAAATGTCAAATTGACACAAATCAACAGCGATGTTGTAACAGATAGTATCAGAGAGTGTATGATGAGACTATGAGAGTGCTCACGCATGGGATTTCTGTGCCTCCAGTATAGTGCTGCCCCCATACCAACATTTAGCCTATACCAGACAGTGATACCAGAATGAGCTCCAAACAGAGCTCATGTACTTTCCTCCTTACCCCTTCCACTATTCCATTCCAGCATCGTGCGCAGCATCGTCTCCCATCCGCTCCGCTAATTCCCCGTCATCAGAGAGGGGATACATCATTTTACCGTGACTCCCCTCATCTGGCATCACTGATACCAAAGAAGATATTCAGTAGTGCCGCAATCCAAACGGATTGCATTCCCTCTCCTCCTTTGCCCCTACCACTATCCCATTCCAGCACGTACCTACCTACATACATTAGTGCCATGAGCACACTCCTCCAACTCCAATGAACTCCAACGCGTATGGTGCTGGAATAGGATAGTGGAAGGGGAAATGAGGAGAGGAAAGAGATATCCATTTCCATTTTCCATTCGTTCCATTTGGAATATTTGGATATCTGTCTGGCGACACTGACTTGACTGACTCCAATCAATGTTCCGATATCGCGCATCGTTTTTCGTACGATGGATGGCCGCTAGAGGCGCTTGCAGCCTCAATAACGTAAGCTTCTCGATAAAATGGGGTAGCTTGAGCAGCCCGCAGAATTTGAAAAGATTTGTATGATTTGATTCTGAAAAATGAATGTATAACATGAGCATTTGTGTATATTTTGTAACTTGTAGGACACGTCCTGAAGTTTTTTTGTCCGGAACAGATTGTTTCGGTACTTCCGCGCCAATATAACTGTCTCAAGGCTGCTCAAGGCGCAGGGCGCAGGACTTCACTACCTCGTCATTATAGATACGTTACTGTTTTTTTCGCGCAGCGCCTCTAGCGGCCATCCATCGTATGAAAAATGATGCGCGATATCGGAACACTGACTCCAATTCACTCCAATTCCAACGTCCCCCACTAAGACCACTGATAACATATCACTGCCGTAGACTGGTCTGGTTATTAGAGAGGGGGTAAACTGTATTCCCCTCGATTTCCCCGTTCTGGCGGCATTGCTATCAATTGCTATTCACCACATAAGCAAGTGAACACAGGTGGGCACGGGGATAACGTGGAACCACCCACGTTAAAGTGTAACAAATAAATCACATGCTACATAAATACTACATAAATTGTCTTTTCCAGTTCAGCGCTAGAAATTCACACGTGTTAATGTTCGAATAGATGTTCCACGTTATGCGTGGAACTTTCATATATATATATTCATATATTGCCGAATTCAATTGTTATTCGTGAATGACGAATAATTTTGTATATGGATTTATTCATTATTCGAAATAACTTTTGCCCAACTCAGTGTGATAATCAATCATAGTAATTTATAGAGTAAATGGAACTCTATATTTTTTTATTACATCTGATATAGCTGTACTTACAGTACATACAGAATGATCTTATAGCTGATATCAAACCATTTCCAAAACATTACTTAAATACACTTGTATTTTACATAAGTCCTTATTAAATTATTAAGCTTCAAATCTGGCGTGACACAGGTATATTCATATAAGAATTATATATATATATATATATATATATATATATATATATATAT
>CM052300.1:7210314-7472547 GCA_028455765.1 Lasioglossum oenotherae | reverse complement strand
TATATATATATATATATATATATATATATATATATATATATATATATACATTATCACACATAAGGGAAGGATATTAAAAAGAAAGGTGCACATATTAACATAATTTAGCATTTTCCATTGCATTTTATAAAATGTTTACATGGGGAAATATTTACAAAAATATGAGTAGGATATGATGAAGTGTAGAAGACAGGAAAAAAGGATGAACAATATAATTTTATGAATGATTCAATTGAGTGTACCCCGACATTGAGGAGCTCCACATAGGCAAGGAATTTTGTCATCTTCCAAAGGAAATTTATAATCATATGTAATTTCTTCATTAACTCCTATCGGTTGTTTACTATAGATTACAATTTTCTTTTGGCTTTCGATTGTAATTACTTTTGCATAGCAATTTGGCTGTAAAAGAAGAAAGAAAGAAGTTACAGTTTTTCATAAATAATATGTTCTCTGTATTCTCATAAATATTAGTAACACTGATACCTACATTGCAGCTGTGGTTAATAAATCGCGCTAAATTGCCACATTTCGTTGCGTCAATAATTGTATCTAAATCAATACGGAAAAGATAAGAGCTACCAATGCCAGTCGCTTCGTATTGTGATTCCCTTAAGTCAGCAACGACTGGCCTAACCATTTGACCAACATATTCAATAACCATTTCATCAGCTGCAATTGGTTCCATAGCAAACAAACCCCAATCGTGTATTCCAGATTTAGCGAACTTTAATTGTTTTTTCCTAAACTGTAAGATTAAAAAAAGTATTATGAAATGCTTGACAATTATAAAAGTTACGTTTATAATTAGTTGTATAAACCAATTTGGGCCGTACTTTCAATTGATTGAATTTAAGAAGATCACTGTCGGTATCAATACCGAAGGCCGTTAATAATCGACGTTGATTGCTTCGAGCTTCGCGAGACAGTGCTTGCATTTTACCAGTTAAAGCTTTAGTATTGTTCTTTGGACCATTCATTGCTCCATCGCCACCAGCATAAGGACCATTACTATCTTCAACATCATGACTGCGTTGTATGCTTTGCGCATAGTGATGCTATGAAAATTAAGCAATTTTAAATTGATAACGTTACGATATATGCTTCCAGTAATATTATAAGATCTAATTACTTTTCTACATATACTAGAATTATACCTTATGTTTGGCTTTTTCTCGTATGTCAACTTTGTAATATCCTTCTGTTCTTGCGCTTCCGCTTGCGTGTAGTCTGAGTTCATCTCTTTTTCTTCGTTTAGCGGGACTTGGAATATCTGTTGCTGGATGATCCACCCAATGTGTATCATTTAACCAATATCCTTGACTATCATCAGCTAATAAAGCTTCGTAACTTCGTCTTAAATATTCCACATCTTCTGCATCTATACCTCTAGTTAAAAATTCATACAAAATAGCCATTTCCGACATAAGATCGCGTTCCTTGTATGTCACCATTGGTTCTTGTACAATTTTCTTCGGATATTTCTCATAAACAAATTCATTTTGAATATTTTCTTTCTCTCCTTCGTGATTCTGATGACTATGTATCTTTGTATATTTGTTGAATTTCCGTTTCTCCACCTTATGAGTCTTATCTTTACCCTTGGCCAATTTAATAATCTTCGAAGCTTTTATTTTTACAGGTTTTATTGGTGCTGGAGGTGGACGAGTTACAAATTCTGTGTCTTCTGACTGAGACGGCGGTAATGAATAAGAATGTTCCATATATACTTGTGAAACTTGAGAACTACGTAAACTTGGACTTCTTTGGCCATTCAATCGTAGGTCAGCTTCAGCTTGGTACCTAATTAAACAACAAAAATAATGTCACACTTTCTGCTGTAATTTTCCCAAATATATTCACAGATAAAATGATAATATATTTTGCAAACCTTAATCTCCTGATTTCTAAGCTTTCTTCCTCGGAATCTGTAGTAGGTATTTCACTGAACATTTCAATCTTCTCTGATTCCTTCAATATGGGCTCGTCATTAATGTACTTGGCAGACATGGTTTGAAGAGCTCTAATAATATTTGGTTGCATAGGTCCAGGACTTGTGTGTCTTATAATATTATCTTGTCCAGCTAACGTTATTAAAGCTTCAGCTGCAGAATTTTCCATCTTCTGCATATCACGAGGCTCTTGTTTCACTGGTATCGTTGCAGTAAGCGTAGCTTGTGCTACCTTTTGCGTCTCATCCTCTAGAATCTTCTCTTCAGTGTCAGAGAACACTGCTTTAGGTTTTTTAAATTGTTCTTCATTGACAGATATTTCGTTTATTTCTTCTACCTCTTCCTTCTTATCTTCATATCTTAAGGGTGATGCTGCAGGTCTAGTTTCATCTTCATATTGCGGGAATTCGTTAGAGTTTACATTTCTTATCTTAATGTCCGGTATTGGTGTTTCTCTGCCAGTTGGGGTAGGACAATCTAAAGACCTTTGAATTGCCAATTCTGTTAAAACATCAGGATCCTCGCTATTACAAGCCAAGGGACGATGGTCCGATACACGACTATCCGTGTCTTGCTGAAGATAACAAATAAATTTTGATGTAGTACTACATAAAACGTACCTATTGCATATTGCATACTTATAGTAGTTTGATTGATCATTACCCTAACAGACTTAACATATACCTCATCTTCGAAATTTCCAGAACACATTTCATCATCAGAACTATCGTTCGAACTGCTGGAAGATTCGCTGCAGCTCATTTCATCGCTGCAGCTATCGTTTGACGATGACGAGGATGAAGATGACGAGGAAACACTTGGAAGAGAAGTAAGTGGCCTTTTAACTTTCTGTACAGATGTTAAGTCAAGGTCGCTATCACTTTCTATAATTTCAGTATCACCATGACCCGACTGGCGACTATCTTCGTCTTGTGGTAATGGGCTTGGAGCTTTAATTTTACGCTATAATATAAAAGTATCGTGTTATTATAAAATATAAATAAAGCGTAAAAATATATACATATAGATCTTACCCTGAAAGAAGGCATCTTTGGCATACTAGCTCTAATTCCCAAACCAAATCCATCGTAATTGAATCCAAGCGGAGTTGCCTGTTCTAAAAGCAACGATATTCCTTGAGGTTTCGAGCCTTCTTCTTTACTACTATTATTGACAATAGTGTTATTATCTCCTCCTTGGATTTGACTTTTCTCAGACTTCTTCTCATCCCACCATACTTCAAACAATTTGAACGCAGTGTTTTCAATCATTTTCTTATTAAAATCCCTTTTCAAAATTTGTTTTAACTCATTCACGACTCTGTTTAACACTCCATTAATAGTAGGACCCTGAATTTTTATTAATTCATTGTTATAAACAGATGAATTGCATTGTATACAACATGTAAGTAGTTAAAAAAAACATATACCTGTGGATTATCTTTTGTAATATTATGATTTGCCATGGCATGAAGCCGTGATTGAAAAGAAGGATAATAATTAGCCCCTTGATGATTTCCTACTGCTCCAGAGAATGGTGTCGTACTAGGTTGACAATGGCTTGGTAAATATGTTGTCCCGTAAGGATATGGATATTGGGTTGGTCGAGGCCAATGATACATATCATTAGTGGGATAATGGGTTAAATGTCCAGCATAACCTGCTCCTGGATACAACTGACTTGTAGTTTCCGTTTGAGCTATCACCTACATGCATAACAATTATCAAATTTATTATACTTGATCCGAATATTAGAAGTGTGCAAGAACCTGATAATGTCGATTGCGACGGATTCTCGCACACCTCTACTGAATATCAATGATATTATTTAATTTTATAATCACCTCCTCAATTTTTTCATCTCCCGAACTCAATGGACTTAACGACATCCTATCGTCGTCAGGAGGAGGTGGGGGTGGTGGTTCTTTTGGTGGTTCCGGTTCAATTTCATCTGGAGCTGGACTATAACTTCCAAGTAATGCTTCGTCTTCACTTGAACTTATAACACTACCTAATTCTTCGTCGACAGAAAATTGATTAATGTTGTTCTCGTGTATTTTCCACCTTTCTTTATTCTTTTCCCTCATCTTCTCGAAGCATGATTTATACGTTTCATGAGATAAGAAAGGACTTGGTGGTTCCGAAAGCATTTCGTTGTCCGCGTTGACAGACTTTTTCTCATCTTCGGAATCGCTACCGAACTGTAGAAATGGCGGTGCCATTCCTCCTGCTTTATCCTTCAACAACATGGCAATTCTTGTATCTAAATCTAATGTTTTACGAGTTTCTACCGGCGAATCCCTCGAAGAACTTTTTGTGTCACTCTGATTCTCTTTCTCCTTTTCCTTTTTCGGTGTGTGATGCGTTTTTACATTAGGAGCCTTTGTAATTGGAATTACAGTTGAATTAGAATTATCTAAATTTGTCCCATGTTGTACAGGCCACATAGATGACGACGATGCGTAACTAGCTCCTGTATTATTTGCCCACCACATACTTGAATTTTGTTGTATTGGAAGATTTTGCGATACATTTTGAGGAATATTTGCTAGATAATTATTCGGAGGTTGATGATGGTAACCGCCATAATAGAAATCATAATTTGTGGCTGGGGTAGAATTTTGAGAGTAATTATTAGAATAATTTAATTCGCTAGGTGCAGTACCATAGCCTAAATCGCTTCCTGTACTGCCACTAGGGGTAGGGTAATCTCTATATTTGCTGTATCTTGAGTTCTCTATGTACGTATCTCTGGTTTTGTCTATACTCGACACTAATTTTTTACTACTCCGGAAATCATCTCTATCCTCAACAATTTTATCGATAGGCGTATGCTTTCCTTGATCATTTTCAGGTTTTAATTCTTTTTCTATTTTCTTTTCCAGCTTCTTCTCAATAGTTAGTTCGTCATAGATCTTTTTACATTCTTCTCCAAATGCATCCAAAAACACTCTTAAGACTTTCCCCATCACAGACGTATTGTTTAATTTTTCTACACACGCTTTCGAAGCCTTCGTAGTTTCGAACACTACTCTCGCGATTCCGAGATGCTTGTTAGTTACAGGATGGTAGTAAACAGTAAGCTCTTCTACGATACCAAACTTTTGAACCATGTCTGTCAAAAAAGTTTTATCAATATTGTCATTTAAATGGCAAAACGTTACTTCAAGCGGAGGTGGTTCACCACAATAATTAGAGTCAATTTTAAATCTAGGTACAGGCAAATCGAGCTGTTCTAAGCGAGTCCATATTCTTGTTAACTGTGATCTCGGGTCTCGTGGTTGAACTTCAGGATAAGTTGGATCTCCTGGAACCATGCCATCGTACCTATATAATTTTGATGCACCTTTCACTAAAAACGGATCAACTAGTAATTTATAATTTCTCGGCTTCTGAGGTGTCTGTACAGCAGATGCATCTTTCTGCGAATGCGTTACATGAGTGTGGCTATGTTTCGATGACTGATTCGAGTTTTGCGATGCACTCTGCGAATTTCCATGTGAATGACGATGACGATGCGAGTGCGCATGTGAATGTCCATATCCATGCCCATGTCTCTCCATTCCGTTCATTGCCTCCAAGCATCATCCATTTATGTAAATTGCTGCAATAATAGCAAAAAGAGTTCAGCAATTATACAAATAAATGAAACTAAATTAAAAATATTAAAATGATGATAAAATGTATAAGATAAATGTACAATGTATCCAAGATGATAAAAATCAAATCTATACAAATCAACTGTCACCGTTAGTTTAAAATACAGTTTATAGTTTGAATGTGTAAAATTGATAAATGAATTGATAATTGATAAAACGAATAAACGTTATACATGAACAAATTGACAACAAAAAGATTTTATAGAAATGTAACACTAAAAAGAAAATATACAGAAAAAATATTTTCTACGGAAAAAAAGTGTAACACATAATTAAAGGTGTCTTTCGATTTTTAACTTACATCCAGTTTGTTTATGTTGTCTTGATAAATTACTTCGCTTGTTAATTCAAGAAATTCATGTTTTATTAAAACATAACCTTAAACATTTCGTAGCTTTTAAATTGGACTTTCAAATAATGAAGCGACGTGATAACCATTTCTTGAAAAGAATTCCTTATAAAACGGCTTTTATACTTATTTCCTTGTAGAAACTTCAATGAAGTTGAAATTTTTCTTATGCAAAACACAGCCTTTGAATTTTATACAAATACGTTCCGGTTTTTTCGCTACCATGTAATTTTTCGATTTGTTTTTGTAATATTATATTTACTATGTGGACATCGTTCGAATATCGGCTTCGTAACTGAACTCCTTTTTATTCTTTGTTGACCATTTTTCGTGAAAAATATAGGCGTTTATTGCTACTAGCTTTCGATCACACCAGCGCAAAACTACCTCAATGTTTGACTGCTAGCACAACGCACTGCGCCCTGATTTTCCTAATTTTTATAGAGTATCAATCGGTGGTAAAAACAACAATATGCCAATGAACTATTTCAGTGGAGCTTATCTCACTTTAACTTGGTACATAATGTGCATTTGATTAACTTTAACAAATCCATAGCTTTGATAAAAGTATGCAAACACATTCGGATGACGCCATCCTTGTTATAAAGACCATGACGGTTCTTTTGACCATTTTACTAAATAAATTGTACAAACATTTTGCTAAACAACATATACTTTTTTATCCATCAGAAGATATTCGTATCATTGTAAAATATTCATATATTACAATGCACCAAATGAAAGTTTAAATTGATGATTGAACCAAGTATTTAACATTTTTTTCGTCTCTTAATTCGTCTTGGCTCACAAATTTTATTATTGCCCAGAAAATTGTATAAAATCTCAATTACTGCTGGCATTTTGTATATTTACCAATTATCTGCAAAAGGTAATTAAAGTTTAACGACAGTATTACAAAATTATTGCTGAAAATCTTCTTCCCATACAATGAATGGCATTTGGTCCATGCATTGGCTAACTATGATCTAACAGAAATTTCAGTCAACTTATTAGCAAATCACCTTTCTGCCTTTAAAGAAAAGTGCGCGTATCGTGTGCACACGTACAGTATCAATCAAAAATGTTAATTGAATATGATATATATATACACAATATCATCAACATAAAAAATACACATACCATTTCAAATAAATTTATTGCCTATAATAAAACTGTATAATAAATAATTGAATGTTGTCCTAAAACTTAAAAATGAAACTAGTATATAAATATACTATTGCATGATAAATGATATATACATATAGAATATATGTATATAGAAATATTATATTTTATTTAGAAAAAGTAATGTTAACAAAATACAGTAATACTATTGCTTATATAGTTGAAATTATTTTTAATACCAAGAGGATTATGACCTTTATATTATATTATACACATATATTTATAACAATTGTCTTCATAGAAACTGTACCTAAGGTGCCTAAAGCAGCCTAAAGCCAGACATTCGGTTCTTATTGGTTCTTATCGCCATTGAGGATGGTTCGTTTTTACGACAGGCGACTGTAACACTGTAACTGTATGTCTCTTTATTTGTGAAGGGATATCACGGAAACCTCGGTGTTCATTCTCAATTATTTTAGAACACTTTCATAAAACAAAACCTCACCTTTAAAAATATGTCTTTCCTACAAAGTTTGTTAAATCGTTATATTCCAACCGTAAAGGCAGACGACAGTGAAGAAGAATTGGTAGACCCTCAGAAAGTACTTCGTGTAAGTTATAATTATTACATAATATTTTTAGTATAATTATTCAAAATCCTTTCTCCCAATATTATATATGTGTAGCTTCTTCTAGAAATTGTATTCAGCACTAGCCTTTTTCCGTGAATGGAAACATAAAACCTTACAAAGTATATACCAAATGTGCTACTATCGATTAAATAAACTAGTTTGTATAAAATGAGTAATTATGTATCAATAATAAGACAAACAACTGTTTTCTCTGCAGGAAAAATGTGCAGCAAAAACTGAATGCGTCAATATGCAACAAAAACTTAATACATGTAATGATCGGGTGAATTCACGATCTAAAACAGAAGAGACATGCCTGGAAGAGTTGATTGATTACGTAGAATGTGTAGATCACTGTGTATCAAAAACGCTCTTCAGTAAACTTAAGTAAAATTAGACTGTGACTACAATTATATGATCCTGGTTGAAAAATGTTATTGATTAACTTGGTGCATTGTAGATGTACAATTACTGTTAGGAATAAATAATAATTTATCTATGGGTATTAATACTTGAAATGATATTTCCTTCATCTGTATTTAAAATTTTATAACTATAAATTTAACAAACTTTCAACAAGAATAATTATATAATACATATATAAATGAAGTGTATATATAATAATATATAATGTGGCTGACATAGACTCGTACGGACTTTCTATATACTTTCTATTGAGAAGTGCTCATGGAATGACGTTTATTTTATGTACATATGAATGCTTTTTATTATTTAAGTCTTTTCTCATTCAGCACCTACTTGTAATACATCGAAACATACTGCACAAACACGCACTGGTTTATTTAATCCAAATTTTACAATTGGAACATCTTGACCAGAACATTTATTGCACAAGATTCGACCACAGTGGCGGCTAAAAACAAAGAATTAAAAAGTTAATCACACATATTCATTAGATATAATCATAAATTTATGTATAATCATTTCGTGGATTATATACCAGTGATGCCTTCGCATTGTGATAGAAAATTTTGTTCCACACTCCAAACATAAATCTTTCTCTGCCCATGGTGCTTCTTGCGTTAAGGAATCCAACAGTCTGTATAATAATTGTTTTGTTGCCACTTGATAGTTAAAAATAGTAATTCCTTCCTTATTCATTGAAGCCAAACATGCGCCAGCCTTTACCAGCGTACGACAAAGCTGGCCATTACCTTTCATATAGGCAATTAATAATGGTGTATTACCCTCTAGATCTTAAACAAAATATCAAATTATAAATCGATTTCTGATAAGCTGACTAGTACAGCTTGTCAAATCTAGCTGTGCGGTTGACCAAAACTTAGGAATGCGCAGACAAAAACAAAGACCACACTCATTGAGAGGAGGATGCAACATATGAACAGTAAGTACACACCTCGTTAAAAGTGCGTACTGTCCATTATTTCTTACAGCAGTAAACATACAAAACAACTATTTATATGTTTCTGTGAATACACTTGTGTCACTTTACTTTTTAACTGAACTGTCGCCACATGCATCGTTTGACAGGTGACGATCAGTTCTCTATTGTTGCGAAGTTCCACCTATTTACCATTGCGCAGCGTGGTCATTTCCCCTTGTGGGGGACATTCAGCCACACAGCTAGATTTGACAAGCTGTATATGAAAATATGTGTGCATTTTTGCATAAAGATTTACCTGTTTTATTTATTGGATATTGCGACATACATTCCAGGAAAAATTCACATATAGTCGCAGCATTATCCTTCCCGCATCGAGCTAATTCATGCAACGGATTTCTTCCCTTAAGATTTACTGCTTCTGCATCTAATGTACATTCAGTCAAAAGTGTTCTCACTACTGATATATGTCCCTCTCTCACAGCTACATGCAGAGCATTATCACCATCTGCATTCACTGCGTCAAAATTAATGCTATTCTACAAGAAAAAAAGTAGTTCTTGTTACATAGAAATGTGTCACATTGATCTATTTTCCTAATACAGTTAATATGTTAGAGTACTCTTCGTTTTCACAAGATTTTCATGTCATAACAAAGTTTTAGAGAATCGAGCCGGAATTATTACACTTCGGTTTAAAATTATCTAAACAAACTACTAAATCGCCTAGGTTTATAATGTTCTTCAACTACAAGTTTCATTACAAAACTTATACATTGGGTTGGCAAGAAAGTAATTTCGGTATTTTTAGGTTAAATGAAACCCAATTTTTTTATTCGAGCAATGCACTTCCACTAATGACAATGACCTGAACTCGAACTTGGATCAGTTTTTTATCGATAAGGATTAGAAGTTTTGTAAGGGCGGAATTGTGAAGCTACGAGAAAGATGGCAAAAGAATATCGAACAAAAAAATTGGTTTCAACCCAATAGTTCTCTTTCGATATAAGACGATGGTTCGACATTGTTCTTGAGTGGACCGAAAGTTTATAGGTCCCATAGAATATGACATACCCTATTGATCTGGTAGTAAACAGAAGAAGAGAGACTAGAGATTTCCTTGTTGCGAAAAAACCATTGTCGTCTTATATCGAAAGAAAACTGTAATACTTAAACACGTTATATGTCCAAACTGTATTTAGTATTATTCCATGAATCTTATTTGTTGGTTTCTGATTACATTTTTAGATACTTTCCACAAATAGGATTCGATTTTTGATAGAGACTCAGATATAAACTGTAATACCTGTAACAAAGCAGCCACAACTGCAGCGTGACCCGCTTTCGCTGTAGCATGCAACGCAGTGTTCCTATTTGCATCTGTGTCATTAACGCGTGCACCAGCCAAAATTAAACTTCGTACCAACATTTCATTTCCAGAGATTGCAGCGAGATGTAAGGGCGGAGTTTGTGTAACATCGTGAACTCTAGAATTCACGTCTACCTACAAAACAATAATCATTTGATTAGTAAAAGAAACGTGTTGACATGTCTACGATATAAATATATTTCGAAATTACGTGTATAGACAATAGAAAAAGTATGCTTTCCATATCGTTCTTCTGGATAGCAGTATGTAAAAAGTTTCTGCCTTTATTGTCATATTGTTCAGCAGCTTTTGGTAATCGTTCCAATATTGACTGCGCTGCTTTATTATTTCTGAATGTTAGAGCTGTTGCAAATGGTGTCAAACCTTTCTTATCTCTCTTATTCAAGTCTATATTAGGATGACAAAGCAACAAAGAAATAATTTGCGAATGCTGATTTTGTATAGCAACATGAACTGGGGTTTTTCCATCTGCATCCCGGGCGTTCACATCTGCGCCATGTTCGATAAGAGTCTGAACAACTTGTTCTAAACCCCATTGGCAACACAAATGTAACGGACTACATTCATCCCGTGCTTCGTCACCGCCTGAACCATCTGGACCAGGTCTTCTCGGTGCATTTAAGTCGCAGCCACTAGAAGAACATTATTTTACAAACATATTCTAATTTGAATATTTCACGCTTCACACTACCTTCTTATAAGAAATTGTGCAATATCCTCTTTATTTCCATCAATCGCTCTATGTAGTAATGTTTGTTGACAATCATCTGGTCCAGGACTCCAACAATCGGTATCAGCTCCATATTTAACTAGGATAGATGCTATATCCTCTTGATCCGAATCTAGCGCATCCCATAATGGACATCCTACGGAAGTATCTACACCTCTTTTACAAAGAGCTTCTACAACTTCACCCAGTCTACAATGTACGGACAGTTGCAGCGGTGTATCCCCATTTACAGTCCTAAACACATTAAAATTTAATTCTTACTCATTTCGTGAGCTACGTGATATAGATATTTGACTAGAGAGGGTGTTTAGTAATTTTTAAGAGGTGTGCGAGATCTGACTAGGGAGGGTGTTATTTTAGGGTCATTCCATGCCAAATCGAAATCACTTCTTGCAGGCACCATTGTCGATTTTGTTCTAAATGAAATATATTGTAGTCCATGTGAAGTTAGGGGGGGTTTAAGTCATCATTCTACCGGTTTCGAATTTTTTTAGAAATGGCAGACCTTCAAAGTTTTCAATTTTTGTCCATTTTGGCGAAAACAGGCCTCACTTACGAATTTTTATCTCAGGAACTGTTTGTCCAATTGAGGTACATTTTTCATTGTTTTATTCGGAAAGGATTGGGCTAGTACGAAATAATTTTTTCAACCTCGAAAATGAACTTCATAATGTTGAAAAATTTATAAAATTATAAAGTTGATTTTCGAGGTTGAAAAAATTATTTCATAATAGCCCAATCCTTTCCGAAGAAAACAAAGAAAGATGTAGCTCAATCGGACAAACAGTTCCCGAGATAAAAATTCGTAAGTGAGGCCTGTTTTCGCCGAAATGGGCAAAAATTGAAAACTTTGAAGGCCTGCCATTTCTAAAAAAAATTTGAAACCGACAGAATGATGACTTCAACCTCCCCCCCCTAATTTCACATGGACTACAACATATTTCATTTAGAACAAAATCGATGATGGTGCCTGCAAAAAGTGATCGATTTGGCTTGGAATGACCCTTTAGTAATTTTGAGAGGTGCGCGAGAATCCAAAAATCGGGACGGGTTCTCGAAAATTTCGAGATACTCAAATATATCGGGATTCCCAAGAATAATCTCGAAAATTCTTGAGAATTCCGATACGTTTGAGAATCCGAGTGTGCTCAGGAATTCCGAAAATTTCGTTTTTGACAAACTCAAATTTTACATCTCGTCATTTTTTAAAATATTGTTCAACTAACGATCTTTTGAATTTGGACGTCTCCCGAAACATCAATGTGGTGCTACATAAAATTACCGAACACATTTAGATAACATTTTCCATAACATACAATGATAATCCAATTAAACTGTGATTGAAAGTTGCTCAGAAAATCTTTATTGTATGACATTTACCTAGCATTCATATCTGCACCGTTTTCTAGTAAAAAGATAGCTGTTGCTGAATCCTCCTTCAATATTGCTTGATGTAACAGTGTCAGACCCTCTTTATTGCATTGATTGATATTTGCTCCTGCTTTTATTAAAGCCAGAACAATATCTTTACCTTTCTTGAATGGAGCTTTTATAGCCAAGCTTAAAGGCGTTTCATTCGCATTATTTGTTAAATTTAATTGTGAGCTTGAATTAGGAGCGCTTATTAATTCCAGTACAATGTCAAAAAATAAGTTTGCAACAGCAAAATGTAATGGTGCATCTCCAGTAAATAATGTCACTTCATCTAATGGAAAACCATTCTGTAATAAAATCCTAGTTAAATCTTTCAAGCCAATTTTACAAGATTCGTGTAAGACAGAGTATCCCTCATTATTCTTTTTCATTAAATTATCTTTGCAATAATCAAGTAAAAACAGTGCTGCTTTCTCTTTACTTTCTCTAATTAGAATGTGTAACAAAGTGTCTTCGGTATCTCTGTATACAGGGTTGGGAGTTGCACCCTTATCTAGGAGCTTCTTAGCGAAGGATTCGCAGAAGGGTTCTGCTTTCATTGCAAGACATAAAGGAGTGTCATTGTCATTGGTAGTTCTATCTACATTTATACTTTGACATTCTAATAAAATATCAAAAAGCGGTGTGTTTCCTTCCCAAACACAGTTATGTAAGGCAGTCCTATAAAAACGAAAGACAGTTATTATAAGGATATTATAAATAAAATCTTCAGAAAATCCTTTTTTGTAATTTATATAGTTATACCATCCTTTCTGGTTCTGTAAGTTAGGATCGATGCCAGCACGAAGTAACTTCGATCCTACAGCTGTCATATCTTCCGAGCTATGTTTTGTCACTAAATGCAAGGCAGTACATCCTTCGAGTTCTTCGGGATTGTTTATATCCCGTGTACTTTTTGTAATCTTAACTGGTTCGCGCAACTGTTGTATATTACCACTGTTTTCTAATTGTTCTATTATAAATTCCGCCGAATAGGAATCTCCTTTGAAAATAGCAGCTTGCAGTAAAGAAAATCCTCTTGAATCTTTTGCACTTAAATCAGCCCCGTGCCCAACTAAAGTACGAGCTAAAGAAGGCTGACGTGTCTTCAGTGCAACTTCTAATGGCATTTCTCCTTTATTATCAAGAGCATTTACAGCTTTCGGTAACTAGAACAATAATAATAATTTTTAAATTATTCTGCACACTTTCTGTTTCTTTTTGATGTAACAAACTTGTGAATATGCATACGCATATTCTTCAGAAAAGATAGAAAGAAAATAAATTTCGGAATTTCGAAATCAGCGCGGAATAAATGTATTAACAGTAAAAGTTTGTACAAGTTTATATTTATTTATGCAATCCTAACAGATTTAATTAATTTGTATTAGTCTGTTAAGATCTTCATTGTTTTTACATTAAATTAATCACTTTTTTAAGAAAATACGTGGCTTTGTTAAGTCGTCAATTCGACAGTGTCCGTAAAGATAGGTATACAAAAATGTCCGTAAACCTAGTGTCAAAAAGGAGCTTGAAAATGTTGTTTTAAACGGTGATTTAAATTTAGTCAGCTCTTTTAAATAATTTCACAAGAAGTACTATTGAGAGCGACTTCTTTGCGCATAATCAAATTAACTATTGTTATTGAAAAATACTTAACTATGAATCACGGACTTTTAAAAATTATAAAATACTCATAGGTGGATAATGTGTCAAGAAGGTCATTATTTCATTTGAATTTCTAGCATGCTTGATACTTTTAAGGGAGTAGACTCGTATTTCCAGGATTGCAAGGCTGCAGGATTTGCGTAGTAGTCAAAAACGTTAGATAAAAGATCGACCTAGGCCGCTATCGCCCTCAAAAGTCCTATTTTTTCGTTTACGAGGCGTAATTTGCATTATTCGGAAAGATACAACTGCGCATGTAGCTATTTTCATAGAAATCTCTTTTAGCTGCCGAATAATGCAACTGATCTTTTATCTAGCGCTTTTGATTACTGAAAACCCCCATTTTTGTACTATCGAGAAATGTGAACGCAAATCCCGCACCCTTGCAATTCTGGAAACGAGACTACGGATGTACCAGGATGTATACGTATGTACATATTTACATAGATGATCATAGTAGTTGTCCACCCCACTCCACCGACACAAATGGTTGGGGTGGGGTGAGGCGGATGACTATAGACTATACCACTGCATACGCCCATGGTACATATGTATTTGTGTAGCAATGCCTGTATATTTTTAGTAAGGATACACAAACGATGGTGTAAAAACGTAAGCGGAAAGGAATATGATGATTATATTCGATATATCAGAAAGTGTGGTCCATAAATGATAGAGAGACCATGACGTGGCGTATAATACAGTCATCTAACCACAGCCACTTCCCCATGGAAAGAACACGATTTGTTGTAAAACAGCAACAGATTCATCGAAAATTTCATATTGCGATGTGACGTTTGGTGAACATTAAGTGCAATCGGGAATGAATTTCAGTGTTGACTTAAATATGTTACTTTCATTCGTTACATGTAAACGTGGTGGATAAATAGTTAAAGACGATATCTTTTAAATGATCATTAAAAATCAAATTATAAACACAAGATTTTTCTTATTATATTTGTAAGTCATCTGAATTATTTACATAATAAATCAGTGATTTTTATTAACCTTTGAAAATCAATTTCTTCCCTATGATTCTTGTTCGATGTACCCGAAATAATAATCTATTAAAAATACTTATGCACTCTTATACAATTTGTTTTTAATTCGATTCTTCCAGGTTTTCGTAATGTGGTGGTAAATTGGATTTTGATGGAATAAACGAAATAAAATTGAATGTTTACGAAGCTGTTAATTAAGTAAACATAAATAACATTTAAAAATCATTTCTTTGTAGAACTTTTGAATTAATTGCAAATACCATGACTTTACGAGTAAACTCTATAAAGATCATATTAATTCCTACAATTTTTTTGTGTATGTGTATGTATGAAATATTTAAACTTTATTCATTTTACATTTATCATAGCATTTTTATCAAATTTGTTTATAGATTTGTTGATTGCTTTTTGTCAATTATTTACGGATCTAAAACTTTTAGATATAACAACATCAGTGAGCGCAGAGGGAATCTCATGCTTTAAATGCTATGCGTCCCAACCAGGAACCGAACAAACTGACTTATTATGCTCGCAATTTGATGGAAGTGCTAGATTTCAAGTATATTGTCCTTCGTCGACTCTTTGCAGAAAGAAAACCATTTACTATAAACTCAAGAGTAAGTCCATTTTAGTTTAAATTTAAAGAATAACGAATTATGTTTAATATATGTTGTATAGCATCTATAATAACGGCTGTGGAAAGGGATTGTGCACCTCAGAAACGTACGATTCCAATTTATAGTAATGTCGATAATAAATGGCAAAACACGGAAGAAATTGTGAAAACAGCGTACAGGGAAGATTGTTTCGCTGGCGAAGACAGAGGAGCACCAGGTGGTCCACCGGAATATTGTTTTTGCAGTTATCATTTGTGCAATTCGTCTCAATCGATTAAAGCCATGTACATGTATCATATCTTCGCATTAATAACGATACTATTATTTGCAAAGCTGATATAATATTTTAATTCTAAGTATTTATTCATATAAGAATACTATAATAATATTTTTCTAATATAATATTAATTAAATATGTTATAATTTCAAACAAAGAACATGTGATATAAATATATGTAAATTAATATACTTAAATAATACTCTTACAAAACAAGAATATTCAATTTACGGTTTAAGTAATATTAATAGTAACTATTTTTAGTATCAATGTTTAAAAGAGCCCAGCGAAATGTACTTAAAACAGGCTGTGAAAATTTATGTCTGTTTTTTTTTATCATACTGTGATGCATAAATAATGAACGACTACTGTGCAGGAATAAATTAAATTAACAGAAATTTGAATGCATAACTTACCCCTGAATTGTTCTCCACTAAATATAAAAACACCACATCTTCTCTCAGCAATCGGACAGCAGAATGTAACGGATATTTACTTTTTGTTTGTAATAACTTGTACAACAAGGAACCAGGCATTTCCTTAAAATCTTCTCCAGTTAAATCTTCCTAAATAAATAAAGTTCTAAATAAAGTTATGTTTAAATTGGCGTGTTCAAAGGCGTTCTCAGTATTTTCTTTACCCAGTGAGCTGAGATCAAGGAACTACAATGTTCTTTTAACTTTTGAGTCCCCAATTCTTCAGCGGCTGCGTACAATTGTACACAATCCTTAAGTCCCACAATTCCGATTAAATATTTCTCGCATTGATCGACTAATTCTATCAATTGAAAATTAGATGCTGCTTTCATTAGGTCCATCGTTAAATTCTCTTGAGATATTTTTCCTGTATAGATCCATTTTAACAGTAGTAATCCAATATTTGTGTCCAAATAAGTCCAATCTATAAAGACGTTTCTCAGTGCTTATTTATGTGTGCGAGGTAAGTAATTCTACACGCAAAAGTGAGTCTAAAAGAATAAAATTTTTTATCTGACGCCTCGTTTTCGTGAGAAACGAGTTTAAAGATCCATCGGGTTTTATCTAATAGCGTGTGTACTTGTTAAACTTTCAAACATGATTTGCTCGAGAATGAAGCGTCAAACGAAAGAATTTTATTCTTTCTTTTCGACTCACTTTTGTGTGTAGAATTACTTTCCAATTGGTTGTCCATAACAGTAGTTTACATACAAGAATGATTTAATTTGATAATAAGTAGACTCCGGATTAAAATCCGGAATGCATAAATGCATTTATAACAAAAATGAGCAAGCGTAATTTAAAACAGTGAAAATATTAAAAGACTTTAAAGAAGAATATAAATTTATACGTAACTCCTGTGTCTTGCAACTGATGAGCAAACTTTTTATTTTGCACAAATATCCGGAGTCTAATAATAAGTATCATATACGAATTCATTTAAATAAATGAGATTCTACTGTACTGCTCATTAAACTTTAATGTTTTACCTAAAGTATTTACTTCAGCAAGTACGGAATCACTGAAAAAATCTGTTCTCGCAGATAATATAAATTTATGCGCTGGTATTTCTTGACCCATTAATTTGACAGTAACATCGCTATAAAATAAGATTGATTAATTATATATTCTGTGTATGCAATACTTGTGATTTAATAATCTTTATAAACCTATAACGATGTTGACCATATAAGGACGCTATAATCGTCAAAAGTTTCCCGATAAATCCAGATTCTTGTTTATCTGCAGTAGCAATAGCATAATCACGTTGAAGTTCTGCATTCGAATTGTATAGATTAACGTATTGCTCGCGCAATAAAGATAAATGCTGTTGCCATTTTTGTGCTTCCATTGAATCCTCTAAAATATACATGTATATTTAACTAGGTGTCAATCAGGTTTACAACAAATTTAAAAACATTTTAAACTTACCCATAATTATAAAACTGTATCAAATCTTCCCACCAGTATAAAAGTTATTGCATGTTCGGCTTTTTTTTCACAGGAATTTATATTTGCTTGTCATAATTTGTTCCACATGAATACAATACATAACAAACTTAAAAAAAAAATTCTCAAGACGACGACAATGTTAGGTTCACTCTTACAAATATGTTGATCAGACTTTACAACATATCATACGCCCACAAACAGTACTTATTACATCTGTCACACATAAACTTACAATGTTTTCATTTCGAAAGGAAATGTAGCCATACTTTTGGAAGACAGAAAAAGCTCTAGGCAATATAAACAAAAAATAATATTACAATCAACCGGCACTGTTGGCGAATAGTATTTTTCCATTAAATAAGTTCACACTTTGCATCTTTGTTTAATTAAAGTTCGTCTAAAAGAATGGACGATACATATAATATAATGTATCGAGATATCTGAATGTGCTTAGAGTTCTGATGTTTCTCGGAACTAGAAGTATTTAGCTAGAAACCACTAGTAACATGCGGTAGCCGGCGGCAGAGTTATCCTCCAGTTATCCTCTTTGCCAGCGGTAGCTTCAACCACGGTGCATTATACAGGTATGCCGACTTCCCTCAAAAAACTGAGGTAGATGAGTAATAATTCTCTGGCCGCCTCCAGACGGCGCATGGTCGTAGGTACCGTGCGTGTGCGAATCAGATTCTGTGTTTTCGGGCGCGCTGCTGAATACACACAAACTCATTCGTACACGTACGGTACCTACGACCATGCGCCATCTGGCGGCGGCCAGAGAATTACTACCCATCTGCCTCAAAATTTCAGCCTTACAGAGCCGTGGCTTCAACTGTACCGTGACTATATATATATATATTATATACCCAGAGAGGATATCTCTGACTGATCTCTGACTATACTTGGCTCCAAATAAGAATGTACTGAAATAGTGGAATGTGCATGCCGACTTACTACTTACTAGCCGACTCTACTGCGCATCTGACTCTAACGGAACTCGTTCATTGGCTAATCCCCCTACTCGTACTTCGCCGACCACGCAATCATTGGCTGACGCCATCAATTTTATGGCCGACGCGCAACGACTTGCGCAGTACAAGTCAGTACAAGTACATTCTTATTTGGAGTCAAGTATAGTAACTAATAATACCAGATATTTGCTCATGAACACGTATTTTTCTTGTATATCTAGGTACAACGTATTCTGAAAAATGATAACAAACAGATATACGTATATGTAGTAATTTATTGTTGTTGCAAATTCCTAGTAAAAAACCATATATGTGCCAGAGAGGATACTTTTTTATACAGACTATCAATAGACTATATATATACTTATATATAGAGCCGGCTTCAGATATATAGCATGCCGTGTTCCAAGATTACTTCATCAACCAGATGACGGATGTGGGCAAAGTGCTATAGTCTGTTGAGAAATCGCAGTACCACGAAGCTAAAGTGTACCTAGAGGCGAAAGGTGAATCGTCGCCGTATCTCATTCTGTAGAAATATTTATGGAAACTGTAACTATAATATATATTTTATGTTATTACTCGTTCATTTTTACTTTACTCTTATTATTTTAAATATGGCTAACTCATTTTGTAATTAATTGTAATTCGGCAAAAGTAGATGTTGATAACAGAGACTCTCTGTATCACATATATAGGTTTACTTATGTATACATATATGTAGTATATCAATATCAATCATTAATCTACGTGTGTAACAGTGTGTAAGTAAGCATATGACATATGATTTGAGCTTACAACCGGTAAGAATTGTATATATTAACTAAAATTAATGAATTATTACAAAAACAAAACTAGTTTTGGTTCAGTACAAAAATGTTTATATTCGTTCATAATACGTTATCACACTTAATTCATTTATTGTAAATTTAGTATATTGAATAAACTTGTAAAGGGATGTTACATACTGTTTTATCAATATTATAACCCTGCTTTTTTATCCAGATATTGAAATTACTTTTTAATACATCAGCTCGAGAGCTGATTTTGTAACCTATCTATTAAAACATAATAACAAATAATATTCAAGAATAATTTTATAAGAAAGATACTTTTACTTCTATGTAATTGTGTTCATTGAGAAATGGAAATTAATAAAATTCACGATAGTTCTTTAAATGAAAATATGCACAAAGAAATATGTGTTTCAACTACTAGAGAAGGTACATATATAAATCAATTGACATATTGCACAACTTCAAACTGCTATTTACTTTTGGTATTGCACATTCATATGTATAATTTTTAATTTTATTCTTATTTCGTATTTTTATGTTTGCAATAGTTCTCACTTAATATTCATCTAAGTTTCCTTAGTGGTACAAACTTTGATCGAAAATAAATATTAATACATATTATAAATTTATTATATTGCTTTATTGGCATAGAAATATTAGCCTATATATATAAAATAATAAAAGTATGTGCTTTAGATTTGTCAGAAATACTTCAAAAATTTCAAGATTACAAGCATCACAAGTTAACAATTGGAATGTTTTTTGAGTTCATGAAAGTTGCGTATCAAGTCAGTGATAACTGTAAAAGCATAACTACAATATTTACAACAGACAATAAATTTGATTGGGATAAATTAGCAAAGATTGATGTACATTTAGAAACATCCAATCATACAGTTCATGACAAAAGCATCGATGGCAATGTTGTGAACGAGAATAAAAATCCCGTTGTACCAGAATTAGTACTTGAAACATATGACATGAATCTTCAAAATTCAACTTATTTCGTCACATCTCCAAATGAGCAAATTGACCATGAACAAACATTTAATTATAATAAAAATTTAGCAACCAATACCGAAAATTGTAATGGAGTCATGGAAACTTCATCACATTCAGATGAATCAAAAGTAGTTAGATCTACAAGCGCAATGGAACATCTTTTAATAAGTTTGATGAAAACAAATTTAAGTGATATATTGCACGAAGGTTTATTAGATTCCGTATTACCATATATGATTCCAAAATCTACTGTGTCACAGCCTATTATTAAAAAATCAATTATAAACAATGAAATTAAGAAATCTAATTCGTTAAGTAATAGTATCGATACAAAAGTGGTTACAAATTTAACGCACAAAGAGAAGGAAAAAGATAAAAGCAAGACGAATAAACGATCGATGGAGTAAGTTTATTAACTGTAGTCATCGATTGATTGTAAATTAGTATTAACAATTTATTCTATGTTTATACAGAAATGAAGTGGAAATTCATGTTTGTGACGAAGAGAAAAATATTAAAAAGAATTTTCATTGTCCTCAAAAACTTCTTATTCAAAAAATGCGTTACTTCGCTGATATAACAGCAGGACAAAAATTAGAGGAAATTGATATATCGGTTCATTGCGACATTGTAATATTCGACTGGTTAATGAGGTGGGTAAAGAAGGATATGACCAAGAAATCTGAGTGGCCAGTTTTAGAACCGTGTAATGTCATTCCAATAATGGTGTCTGCATCCTTCTTACAAATGGAACCACTTTTGGAGAATTGCCTACAGTATTGTCACGATAACATGTCTGACATATTAAAGACATCCACAATTTTAACTTGTTTAGATGATAATCTTCTTACAAGGTATTTTACTTTTCTAATGTATATGTTACGGTAAATGTAATGAATTGGTTATCTTCTTTTCTATATATATAAATGCAGTCCTGACTCATTCACTCACTCACTGATCAACACCCAGGCTAGACCCTTGGTCCTAGAAAGCTGAAATTTTGCCCAGAGGTTTCCTTTATGATCTATACAAGGGATAAGAAAGGATATTTCGAAGTTCAACCCCCAAGGGGGTGAAAAGGGGTTGTAACGTTTGTATGAGGAATATTTTGTTCGTGATTGGATTTACTTCATACTTGGTCTTAATGCTCTTTGATATAATTAATCACATTTACCGTAACATATATACCTACGCATATTATGTATCCTGAAAACGAAGACATTTATTTATATGAAGCATTTCCATGTCTAAAGTTAAGAACTTATTATAGACTAGTAGAGAGATTTACAAATGAAGATGTGGAAACATTAAAAGACAGGAAAGACAAAATTCAAAGTAAATTATTCTGCAAGTTGATTACATCGCTGGCAGCAGTAATGCCAGACAACAAGAAAGGACATTATAGTTCTTTAGCTACATTATTTAAATGCAGTAAATGTGGGAAAAGTATTGTTCAATCGGTTTCCTATCATGTACCATGTATTGCAAGCGCAATGGTGATCGATAATCATGGACAAGTTCACAGTAAACACGTACGGTACGATAATAGAAT
The DNA here is from genome assembly GCA_028455765.1 of Lasioglossum oenotherae. Taxonomy (NCBI): domain Eukaryota; kingdom Metazoa; phylum Arthropoda; class Insecta; order Hymenoptera; family Halictidae; genus Lasioglossum; species Lasioglossum oenotherae. The sequence goes on along the minus strand of CM052300.1, from coordinate 7,450,126 downwards.
ACAGAATTTGCCTTATAATATGTATAGCTACAATGAAACATATGTTATTTAGAGATTTGTCATGGACATTAAATGATTATATTATTACTCTTCGAACGGAGTTACGTTCTTGGCGTAAAGTTTATTGGAGATTATGGGGTGATTGTCATTTCTTATTTTGTACGCAGTGTAATGTATATTTTCCAATTCATCAAATTGATTGGTGCTGTTGCCATGCAGAACCTCCACAGTTTTTTATTAATGAACAGCAAAGATCTATGCCATTCCCTTTAGGTAGATATCCATGTTGTAGTCAACGCGCATACAGATTTGAAGTATTACCAAATCGTGAAGGCTGTAGGTACAGGGTAAGTATTTGTAAGTATTATTATTGCTACCGGTGTGTTGCTACTGAGATTATATGGGTAATTAGAAACAGTAAGTAGTTATTTTTGTATTTAGGAACATATTCCAGACTTACAAACTCAAACAGATATCAGTATATTGAACATTTTCTCAATATATAGAGAAGTAATAGCGATGGAACCGCCACAATTGTTTTTCCCAGAAAAAATAACGAGACTGGTAGCTCGTGATACATCTCTTGATTCAGGAAAATTAATGTGCAAAAATACAATGTGGTGGGCTGGTTTAGAACTTGCACCACAACGGCCGAGATTTGGACTCCTAGGTGAGTGTTTTAACATATACACTGCTGTGCAAAAGAAAGAAGCATCTATAGTTATATTTAATAGAAAAGAGTAAGAAATCAAATAAGAACATAGTAAGTTTCAAAAATGGATTCCGTTGTTTAATTGAATAGTTCTGAGAATATGTATTATTGCAGATTATCTAATACTTTAAATGCAATAAATCGATCATTGTACAACACAATTTCTACATAAAGATATTGTTTGTCATTATATCTTATAATTATACTGGGTGCTTCTTTCTTTTGCACAGTAGTGTATGTATATTTTTAGAAATACTTCCTAGTCAGCAAAAATGCTAGATTCTGGTCATGCCACAAAAGATCGCGTGGGCTCGTATTCTTGCCTCGACACCATCCCGGCACAAGTTGTCCTCGGCACAATCCAGGCCGCTCCGTCCATTATGAAGGGCAGCAGTGCCGAGAGAAGAATATGAGCCCACGCGATCTTTTGTGGTATGGCCAGAATCTAGCCACCGTGTGTTTTGAGCAGTTTCGAGCGACATTCGGCCAGTATAATGCCCGTTAGGAGGCCTCCGCACGCTGGACTCGAAATGTGCCTCGACAGGCCTGGTTGACTGGGTCTTTTTTCTATCTACCATTCAATGTTTAGGAAAAATATGGAGTGGAACAGGATTTCGACGATCTTTTCAAATACAAGATTCTCAAAAAACATCGTTAAGAGTTCATCAACAAGCCTCTCTTGCAAATGATGTTTCGTCTATTACGTCTTCCGTCACCGAGAGTGACGAAGATGATGGCATTACAATTGATGAAGATTGTAGTATCGATGAAGAATCGTATAACAGCGAAGAATCACTTACATGGTCTACTTTAAAAACAAGAAATAAAAATATGAAAAAGTCAAGAAATGGGATTTCGTGGAAGTAACGAAATTATATTTCTTCTTCATAATGCTGAAACGATCTATGATTACTGACGAAATCTTTATCACCTTCAGGAATAATGGACGATCTTGGAATAATGATTTAAGTGTGAGGCACAATCAAGATAATCAAAGAGAATTCGAAGAAAAAGCAAGTTCACAAATGGTAGCACTATTAACAAAAAGAGTGTCCGCAGATTCTTCTCTACTAGTAAAATCATTGAATAAACACAACCGTAGAAAGAATCAGCTGAACGGTATTGTTATGTATTTAATATTAATCTATGGAGAATTAGTACTAAATTATTATTATATATTGTGAACATTTATTTAATATTGTTTATAACAGGTGGAACTTATACAAAACTAGAAGCAGAATTTCGTGATCAATTAAGTCAATGTTGTAAAAATAAAACAATAGCTGGAAAATATTTTCTCCGCATGAAAGCATCTAAATCATAAGTGGCACTAGCGTACGTACGCAAAACATATATAAATTTGTTCTAAAAATACAAAATCAGCAATAAGGTCAGTTCCGATTGTCTTGTCACTAAACAATAACTCTCAAATCTTGTAACTCCACAATTTGCTTATAAATAATAACTCAAATACAAAAATAAATAGTACAAATAACATTAAATTACTCGACTTAACAATAAACTTTTTCATTTATATTACTTCCATCCAAATGTAAGACACTTATATAGGGTTCTTTAGGTTTGAAGTTCTCCATCAACTTCTGTCCATCATAAAAATTGTTTCATTGAAAGGATATGAAGTTTCCATAAAGCCAACATGTGGCACATAGTAATAGTAATAAGCACAATTAGAGAAGGTTTTATGACTTATTCATTGAATTTAAAAAGTAAGTAAGAAATACACGCGAGGCACAGTGCCCGGTCACCCCTACATAGGGGGAGGACCCAAAAAGGCGGTCAATAGACTTAAATAGGTTAGTGGCCATAAGTTGCAGATTGCGCTTCTCGATTTTTCAAGTCGATCTAAATAATATTTCTTTCCAATAAGACATATGAGGTCGATTAATCCAGTGATTATGCATAATAACCGGTTATTATACATAATCACCAATTTATTACATTTACCGTAACATATAAATAATTGTCCGTGCCTTTGACGGGTGCTTAAAGTTGCAAATCGAGGGTATACTACCCCCTTAAAACTGCTTTCAATCACCGACTCTCGTCGGTGATTTAAATTGATTTAGATTTACATGATTTAGGTGGATTTAGGTAAATATTTAGAAAGCGTGGAACCACCGAAGAGTATCACGTCGGTGTCGGTGGTAGTAGTGTAGTGTGTGTGACCGCTTCAGCCAATAGAAGGCGCGCTCCTTCCACGCTAACCAATCGGGCACGCATTCTTGCTACGTCACCGCATCCTGACAGGTATATCATAATCAGTGGACTATCTTGTCGTTTCCCGCCAATAGTGTATTCTGTGATGAACACAACATATTTGAAATGAAAAGTAATCTGTGTTGAAAATCATGCGAACTTCAATGATGGACCAGAAAAAACAGACTTTGTCTAACATTTACGATACCTTAGTGCAAATAAGATATCCTAACATTACAACAGCGACAGTTGAAAATATTGAAATAACAATTCTTAACGGGGGAAATCGTATTTCCTTATTATCTTGGCTTCTGACTGAAACGGATGAAAAAATAGCAGCCGAGCTGCAAAAGTTAAAAGGGCCTGACTTAGAAGGTTTTTATTATACTATTACTAGAGAGACTGCGGCTCTTTATGCAAATTAAAAAATTATCTACATCGATTCCTAGACACAGGAGCTAAATAAATACTTTTAATACAATCTTAATAATCGGAGATGAAGAATATTAGAACCTGTCATTTTGACAGGTCTCGTAAACTTAGTGTTAAACTGGAATTAAACACATTGATGTTCTTAAATATTTCAAATATGTCTACTGCTTTAAATTGTACATACCATTTTTTAATAAATGTTAAATGCTTTCGGCGCAACGGTTCGATCGTTTATTACTGATTATAAAGCAATTTTGCTAATTATCAAACAGGATCCAAACTAGGATCGAAACGTTGATTTTGTTTGATAATTAGCAAAATTGCTTCATAATTAGTAATAAGCGATCGAACCGTTGCGGCGAAAGCATTTAACATTTATTAACAGCAAATACGATCGATAGAAGAAACCATATATACCAATTTTTGTTATAAATCCATCATCCGCAGTCTCAAACTATTACCAAATAAATAAAGCATGTTTACGATATGTTATGTAGATATTAAAAACATGTTTTCTTTATAGCTAAATTAGTACAATATTATTCGAAAATTGGGCTTTGCAGTGATAAGGATGTTTTGCTGGTAAGCATATATATGTAGTTGTATGTTTCTGTACCTTTATTAATTAAGAAATAAATGTATCTCTGTAGGGAAATTGTACGCTAGAAGAACAACTTCCTACTTTAAACGTATTATTAGAATTTATCAAGACGATGCTTGTCAAATCATCCAACGACGAGGATGTTAAAGTAGAATCTATTGATGAAATATTGCAGGTATACAAATTAATCTACAAGAGGTAATTTATATACATTTATCAACATAATTATGTATATTAGGTTTTGAACAACGACAGTTCAGATGCAATACTGTCAGTTACCGATCCTAAATTAGATTATTCCAAATCCCTGAAGTATTTTGATGATATACAAAAAGTTTTGGATGAACATCAAAATTTAAGTTCACATTCAGAAGGCGATAAAGAACAGAGTATGGAAGAAATTGAAGTGTCGATAAAGGTATTAGTATATTGTTTTTGCTAATTACTAGACTCTCCGGATCTTTATCCAAAATAAAAAGTTTGCGCATCGATTGCAAGACACAGGAGTTAAATATAAACTTATTTTCTTCACTGATAATTTTAATTTAATGAAAATAATATATTAATACTCCTAAAGTCTTCTAATCTTTGCATTGTTTCAACACTAGGTTTACGGAAGTCTAGAAATAACTATTTCACATTATTTTATGAACATAACAAGAATGTGTTTATCCAAATTTTTGCAGGAAGAAAAAGAAGCGATCTCCGAGAATGATAGGGATGCGATGTTTACTTCAGAGAAAATTAAATTCTTAGAAGCTTTCTCACTCGACTCTTTGCCAGTAGCAAAAGAAAAAAGTATAAATACTCTTTATTCCATGGATTCGGACATTAAAGATCTATGCTCAAATTTTTCATCTTTAACGGAGGTAATTTTCTCCAAATATTCATGCGCTCATCCAATAGGATCGGTTTACATTAAAATTAATTAAATTTCCAGTTTTTAAGAGCAAGAGATGAAATTTCTGATACTGTAATAGATGGAATCGAAAAAATGGCAACACCGTTAACCAAAGTTATCGAAGACATTCTTATTTCCACAGAAGCGATTATGAATATGCATAATAATTCATAATATTACCTTGTGTCAATTTTTATTTTTATAAAATAAATTTATATATTTAACTAGGCCGGGATATTTTATTTCGCCTGAAATGTTGTGCCAAGGTATAAGCTCCTTCGTTGTCCAAAGGCCGGGGGTTTGAGCGGACAACGATCGTGCCCGGACACTATTTTTGATTTATGACTGCATCTCGATATCGCGCCAACCGAGACTTCAGTAGAGAGCCGAACATAGAGAAGGACAGAATGAAATATGGATCGCGTGACCGAAGCGTGTCGCCGTCGCAGTTCATACGCTGTTCTTCGTTGCGTTCGAAACTTTCATCGTCGATTAAACCACTAAATACATTTGAAATTATATCGTGTTTGGTGTCATTTTAATAAGAAAAATGCCAGAAATAAGCTAGTGAAAGTCCCATAAAGGAATAATGAAAATTAAGAAGTTAGTTAATCGTCGCCGCCCTGCGGAGCGACTCGACGTTGATAGGCAGTGGAGTGGGTAGGCACTGGACAACGATCGTGCCCAAGATTCAGGACAACGAAGGAGCTTTTACTGTATATAATAAAACCTCAATGTTTCTTTAAAAGTTTTTATAGGTGCAATTAGAAATACATTACAGAGTGGGGTTTTTACGATCTGGGTCGCTCCTTCTTTTCTTTGTATAAAGCAAGTAAAGAAACATTAGCAACTTTGACGACTTTAAATCGGACTCCTGGAATGTCACCAACAGCATGACCTTTACGTCCAAATCCTGCTACCAAAACTTCGTCGTTCTCTTCAATGTTGTTCAAACAACCATCCCTGGGTACAAAAGCAGTGATCTTTTTACCATTCTTGATAAGTTGTACCCTGACACATTTGCGAATAGCAGAATTTGGCTGCTTAGCTTCTACACCGCTGTAACATAAAAATTAGTTATCAGTAATTGCACAGATCATTCGCTATATATATATGATTCTAGTATTTAAACATACACTTTTTCCAGGACAATGCCTTTGGCATGGGAAGCACCACCAAAAGGATTAGCTTTCCATCTGGTTCCTAAATGAGCTTTCTTATAATCTTTGTCATTCCAACGTTGATCACGTCTGTGATTGACGTGTTTACGTGCTGTACGAAGACCACGAGGTTTACCTGCAAACGGTTTTAAATAGTTAGGTTATGTTTGAATCCTATTCGATCATTTCCTTAAATTTATATTTAATCCCAGCATATTATGTATTGTTAAATATTGTGACGTATGTTAAAAACACTGTTTACTGTAAAACAATGAATGTATTCTTTGTATAAACTAGAGAGTATTCACCAGTTACCACGTTATTTTTAATGAAATTCGAAATACATTATTTAGAAGTTTGTTATCGAATTTTTAACAAAATTATAGTTAAATACAGTGAAAAGGATTACGTCAATCTTCGCATGTCTTATAATTTCTATTTAATAACTGTAAAAACAATATAATTTCAAGATTGATTACACATACCCATCTTGCTCGGTGTGCTGTACGACCGGAAGAGATCTAACCTCCATTAGCGGAAGTCTGAAATCCTTAGACCTTAGACTATATATATATATACTTATAGAACAACATCCCGTGTTCCAAGATTACTTCATCTATCAGATGACGGATGTGGATAAAGTGCTATAGTCAGCTATAGTCTGTTCAGAACTTTTTCCAAAAAAGGGCTCTGTACACTAACCCGCAATAATACAGAGAGTATTTCAACACAAAGAGCATTTGGAAAAAGTGTACAGAAAAAAAATTTCTTCTATAAAAACGTACACTTTTGTTGTTTATAAAGTCCCAAGAGTCAAATTGCAAAAAAGGGCTCTATACGGGACCCCGCAATAATGCAGAGAATATTTCAACACAAGGAGCATCAAAAAGTATTGCTTCTTCGCTAAATGCAGCTCGACCGCGTGATCGAAAAATCAAGCTGTTTCGTATTCTCCAGTATTCTCTGACGGTGTCTTTCCTGCGAGAAACATAGCTGTTTCTCTGTCTTCGTAGTTCACCTCGATGTTACTATTTCCGCTCCGGCGCAACTGTGATATATATTTGATTTTATTACTCAATCATTTCTTATTTTACTCTTATTATTTGAAATACGGTTCACTCATTTTGTCGACGTTGATAGCACTGTCCAACTTTTTGTATTTCGATTCCCACTATGCGATTCTTAAAGTGTTTTTCGTGCTGATTCCGAATCTGTCCTGGACATATAGTTTTTGAGAAAATTGAGTTTAGAAAAAAGACATATTTTTCAAGTTTGAACAAATATTGTGATGTTATTATAAAAGATATTGAATTGTTCTTTACAGCAAAAGATTCTGTAGACTTTCCCGAATACAGTGATATCAAATATTAATACATTATGATTATTATACATAATGATTAAAGACGGAGAGACATCACTTTTGCACCAATTTTTGAGGATATTTTTCAATTTATCTGAAAAAATAAGGGTTCAGCGGAAAATCGAACTACACCACGCGAAAGAGCAGACTTTTATATTGAGAAACCACCCTTTCAAGTTTGCAAGATTCCAAAATATCTTCGCCCGACATGAGTTCAGTGATGCCACATGAGGGGAGTCACGCTGAAATGATGTACCCCCTCTCTGATGACGTGTAATGTGAAATCTGTATTTATTTCTTCACAACTTACTTTGTTTAAAAAGAAGAATAGTAAGAACAACATATCTATCCGGTAGTTCTAATGTTAAATATCATTAAAATTCATTTAAATTTTGTGTTTCAAAATGTATTTAAAATATAACAGACATCACATATTCTCTGTATAAACATATTTGTATTATTAATATTCAAAATAATATATACATATGTATATATATATATACATTAATATTCAAAGTCATTCAATATTTTTATAAAATCATTGAATATATTTACATCTACTAGTCACATTAAAAAAAATAATTACAATCTAATCTCTCTATTTTAACATGATAAAAATGTACATAAATCATATTTAGATCCCTGTTGTACTGTTGCTCGCGCTCCTGCTCCACCAGTACAAAGACAAGCAGTCATTAGTATACATATATAAAAAACGATAATAAAAATATTTCTGAAATATACCTTTGTTTTTTTGTTGTCTTGTCCATTTCATCCTGCTTTTCTGTATAATTAAATAATGTTTGACGAACCTAAAAATAAAACGCTCTTATGTAATGGAGAGATCACATATAAAATAATTAGATATTAATTAAATAGGGAAACTTACATCATCTACATCTCTATTTAGGCATATTGCCGGATCGCAGTTACAATTTTTACATGCCACTTTATTTTTTCGACACGAGCAAATACGAGTTGCACACTTCGTTTTGCAATTACATTTTACTTCTCCATCCGATGATCGTTTTAGGGTTGATTGTTCTGATGAATTAGTCTTTGTTGTATTCTAAACGTAAGTCAGATATTAAAATAACTGTTAATACTGTGTGAATATGTAAAAGGAATGCTGTATTCAATGTCGCATGATAACTTGATTGAAATACCCAAAGTTTTCGCATTCGATTGTAAAGCGGGGTGTGCGTCCAATCTGGATCTCTCGCAACATCATCATCGAAAGTATCGTTCAATTCGGGAAACGTATTTTCATCAATTAATTCAGCAACTCTCGTTTCCCTTCTAGTTCTTGATTCTGATACTTTGTTTTTATTCTTTATTTCCGTTAATACCTGTAATATAAAAAAGAAAGAAGTTCATAAAAAACTACGTTTGATATGTCATACGGGTCATTCCATGCCGAATCGAACACTTTTTGCGGGCACCATCGCCGATTTTGTTCTAAATGAAATATGTTGTAGTCCATGTGAAATTAAGTCATCATTTTTCCGGTTTCGATTTTGTTTAGAAATGGTAGGCCTTCAAAGTTTTCAATTTTTGCCCATTTCGGCGAAAACGGGCATCACTTACGAATTTTTAACTCAAGAATTGTTTATCCGATTGAACTACATTTTTCATTGTTTTGTTCGGAAAAGATTGGGCTAGAACGAAATAATTTTTTCTACCTCGAAAATCAACTTCATAATGCCGAATAATTTAAATCACTCTGGCCCTTCATCGAGAAAAACGTAAAAAATGAATTTGTTTAAATTTTTCGATGTTATAAAGTTGATTTTCGAGGTTGAAAAAATTATTTCGTAATAGCCCAATCCTTTCCGAATAAAACAAAGAAAGATGTAGCTCAATCGGACAAACAGTCTTTGGGATAAAAATTCGTAAGTGAGGCCCGTTTTCGCCGAAATGGGCAAAAATTGAAAACTCTGAAGGCCTGCCATTTCTAAAAAAATTCGGAACCGGCAAAATGATGACTTAACCCTCCCCCCCCCTAATTTCACATAGACTACTATATATTTCATTTAGAACAAAATCGGCGATGGTGCCTACAAAAAGTGATCGATTCGGCATGGAATGACCCATAAATAAACGACATCCGTGGAAGTATATTAACTGATTGCTCTAGGCGGTTGCACATTTCTTTATAACGTTCTAACTCTTGACTCAATTTTCCATTCTCTTCTTCGTCTACTTCCGCAATTCGATTTGTAGATTGATTTAATGTAAGATGTCGCGAAAGACGTCTTTCTCTCTCTTTTGTCTGATATTCTTCCATTTGTCCCTGTAGCATTTCATATTTATCCTACAATAGTATGAAATTAATAATAAATTTAGGCTATTAAATTCAGACTAAGTACTATATCAAAGACAAACCAGAAGATTACTGTAGTCGAACTCTTTCTCACACTGTTTCCGTCTATCCTCTGCAGTTTGTTTGAATAATATTTCGAGGGCAGTTTTTACTTCCTCCATCGTGTGGAGTGTTGCCAATCTTGTATTTTTCTTATTTTCTACAGAAATTTATTTTTAATGAACTTGCTTAGTTCAAGTTTAAACTGACATTTTATGCAGAAATACAGAATACTTACCTTGATCTGATTCGACGATTTTTTGCTGCAGATCAGTAATTTGTGTATTGCGTAATTCTAAAAATTCTGCTACCTTCTCTTTATTTTTCGGATCGTCAGTTTGCAGTTCAGCTGCTAACAATGCTCTATCTTGCATCAATTTTTCGAGTGAAAATTCTGCATCCACGGTACTGATTATTATCTCTTTTTCTTGATGCAGCCAGTTTTTAACTTTATCCAAATTATTATTCGTTTTTCCTCTTTTTATGGCTGCTACTTTCTTTTGTAGATCGAGAGCATCCTGACAGAAGATATAAATTAATCCAAAGCATTACATAAAACTGTTAATCTAGATTCATACCTTTAATCTTTTGTTAACTGCAGAAGCTTCGACCATTCTTCGTTTGAATACATTCTCTTGTTTAGTATGCCACATTTTTAGACGCGTTACTTCGTTCACCTGTTTCCTATTCTGAAGTTTCAATCTGTTCAATTCTTTTTCCTTAGATCCCTTCCATTTCGAAAATTTATCGGACTCGTTTCTCATTTGTCTAATCAACTTTACTCTAGTCTGCTTTAGCGTTTCCATTTCTTTAGACAGTTGTTTGATTTCTTGATCCTGTTTCTCTTTAATTTTAACTATTCTGTCCTGCTCCGCAATCTTCCGATTCAATGCTGATATTCTTTTTTCTAATTCTTGAACCTTTTTGCGACGGGATTCCGCCAATCTGCAAATATGAAAAGCAAATGTATAAGATGATGAGTAGACTGCGGATCTCTATGCATTTATGGCTTCGAAAAATGCTAAAAAATAAAATTCCACAGAATTTAGTACGATTTTTACTTATTTCAGATCTACACAAACTAGTACCACTGAAAATAACATTTTACGTGATTCTACTTTCTTAAAACTTGTCTACAAAAATTGAAAATTGCATCGACATCTGCAGTTTAGTGATTAGATATAACACGGTAGTCGTAAAAAATAAAAACCAGGTGTCTTACTTTGAACTAGGGTTTTTCGTCTGAACATTTTGTAACGCTTGCATAAGTTCTTCTCTTTCAGTTTGAAGTGATTTAATTTCCTCCTCCATATCTTTGATTTCTTTCGAATAATCAATTAATCCAGAAGAATTTTTTAGGAGTTCATACATCAGACGTTCCTTAACAGCGAGTTCTTTATTAATGTCATGAACTTGGCCGTTCCTTTGCACTTGAAATAAAGTGTGCTCCTCTTGCTTCTCATCGATATCATCCACGATATCGTGGTTTCCAGAATTTATTGGCTCCGCGAACGTTTCTTCCTCGCCGTCCTTCTTAAATGTATTAGAGTCGGAAGATGTCATTCCGCAATGTATAAGTTCTTCCGATTTTTTCTTCTGTTCTACGTCCATATCTATTTACCAAAAATTACACATTTTATTCATGATATTCCTTTGTATATTGGGTTGGCAAGAAAGTAATTTCGGTATTTCAAGGTGAAATAAAAATTTCTTTAAGCAATCAACTTTAATCGATCAAATGTTTTCCATTTTGCTCGATGATCTTCCGCCATCTTTCTAGTAGCTTAATAAAGTTATTGGCTATTTTAATAAAGCTGCGACAGCTACATATTGAATAACAAAATTACTTTCTTGCCAACCCAACAGTAACAACGACAAAAGAAAAGGAAAAGAACTGATGAATAAAGTCTCATTACTAGACTTGCGGAAAAATGCTACGATATAAAATACAAATTAATACGATTTTCATTTGTTTCAGATCTAAAAAGGCTAGTACCACAGAAAATAAGATTTTATTTGATTGATAAATTGCATAAACATCCGCTGTCTACTCGTTACTTACCAAGAAGTTTTAAATATAAGGCTTCTACTTTTGCACGATGTTCAGCATATGATTCAGGATTTTTATCGAATTCATTTAAAATTTCTCTACATTCTTCCAGTATCTTCATCACGTCAGCCTGAATTTGTTCTCGGCTTTGTTCGGCTAATTCTGCCCTTTCATGCATAATTACAATTTCAATTAAATTCTCATTTAATTTTTCCGTCAGGTCTCTAATCTTTTCTAGCAAAGACTGATTCTTTTCGCTGAGCTCTTGATGCTCCAATGGACAAGAGATCCGAATTTCTCGATCTACTAAAGCAAGCTTCATTTCTTGTATAACTTTGTTTAGTCTGTTTATTTCTAAAAGTTGTGGGTCTTGGTTGATTACAGGTTTATTCTTTATTTTACGTGCCCTATCCGCGTATCTCAACGTACTAAGAGTTTCATCCAAATTGTAATCAGCTGGACTCACACATGCTATCATGAGCGTCATGGAGTTACCTCCAAGAGAATCCTGTAGCAGTCTTGTGAGTTTACTATCCCGATATCCAATGTAAGCGTTAGGACCTCCTTCTCCTAATTGAGATATAACATTTCCTAATGCCAAAAGACCTTTATTTATATTAACACCTTCTTTGAACCTTTCACCGGTTGCTTGTGTTTTTTTACTACGCTCGGAACCGGCTAAATCTACTAGATGAAACTTTGCTGTTGTCGCTGTACTGGGATCACCCTGTTTTTGTTGGTGTATACATATTGTGAATATTGCATGGCTACGGCTGCTTTGGGCATTCATAGCCGTAGCACCAGTTACACGACCTAGAGACCCCTGGGTTAAGCATTGTAACGCTTCCTGTGCATTTGTCACCACATTTTCGACCACCCCAGATACTTTGACATTTTTACCATCATCTCTAATATCAACGATAGATTGGTTACGCGGTTTATTGGCCAAGAGATCATACAATTGTTCTTGGTATAATTCCATAAATGATACCGATACATTAAAACTCCAATCCTCTTTTGATTCAATTATTTGAAATATATTATGCACTGCTCTTGGTATTACACCCGTCTCTTCTGTTGCAATGTAATTCGTACCCATTGAATAAGTTTTGCCACTTCCTGTTTGACCATAAGCTAATATAGTTACATTATATCCTATAACATAACATAACATATAATTATTTTACATAATTATGTATTGAAATGGATAGATAAACCTGGAAGTACTCATGCAACCTTACCTTTAAAAATGTTTTCTACCATCCCTTTAATGGCTGTCTCATAAAAGTCTTCTTGATGAACATCACCAGGGAAAACATAATTAAATGTAAATGTTTTCTCTGTATTACGTACAATTATTTGTTGTTCACCGGGAACAACGGTTAAGCATGTCTGACATGCTTTATCAATTTCACTTTTTATTAAAGGACGGATACGTACAGCAACTCGAACAGTGTCTTCACTCATCTGTACATATTTATTAAAGCATTTTAAGTACAATGCACACATTTGTATACATTAGAAATAAACTGTTTCCTTTATCTCGATCAATAATTTGTTAATAACGTATATTAATGTTTTCAGCGCACTGGTTCGATCTGATGCTACTTGAAAATGATCTAAATAGTGACCGATATGTTGAAAATTTTGTGGTAATTTGCAAAATTGCTTAGATAGTAGCATCAGATCGAACCAGTGCGCTGAAAACATTAATATATGTTATTAGAAATAAGCAATAGTAGAAATAAACTAAAATAGTTATCACTCTTATAATTTTCGTACAATTTATTCAATAAATTTAAGAATTATGCGATATAATTCTATACGTTCTGTTGTGAAATAAAACTAGTACACAATAGTTTGGCTTTTTCATTTATTTTATGGGAAAATTTTTTAATTAACGTTCCAAAATAACTTGTTCGCACGAATTTTTGGGAAATCTTTTAAAAACATAAGATAACTAGATTTATTTCGAGCTCTGCATAGAATTATATATTTAGTGAACCATGTATGTAATATCTTCATTTATATACAATTGTAATGAATGTATAACACTGTATACGATTATACCGATTCATATAATTTTTGATTGTCGAAATATTAATTTATAAAATGATAAAACTATTTATGTAAATAGTAGCGTGAGTACTTACTGTCAGTCCGTTTATATAAAATAAAATAATAACAGTATTGAATAAATATATTTAAAACTATTTCTTTAAACAAAAGATCACACACTTGTAACTCATAACGGTTCCAACCATTCCAACCATGTCCCAAAGTCCCAACCATCCAACGTTCAAAACCATTCAAAACTGTTTATACTGTGACATTGGAAAAGAAAAGAGAGTGCGCAGTCGGCGCAGTGTAATCACAACCAATCACAACTGTGCTGGACGCGTATGTGCAAAAAACCGTGTTTACTGTGTGACCTGCCTTAGACTTACAATTAGGTGAAAAGATATATTTGTATCACGGTTTTGTAGTTATTTACAATTCTTTATGCAACAAATTTTAACTGTTTTTCCGAATGTCCTCGATTTTATATCGCTGCCCAACATTTTCAATTGCCTTGTGGGCACCAAATATACTCTGTTATCTTGGAACACTGCGTCCCACTGCGTCCTATAAGGCCGGGTCTACAAGTATATATGGTCTAAGGCCTAAGGTCTAGGGATGTGGTCACGGTGGCTCCAATATTGGACCAATTGGACGACTCGGTCGACTTCGGGCGTTGCACGATCATAGACTTAGAGATACATAGACTGTAAGAAGCGTTGAAGCCTGCCATGGCGGCTGGTTGTATATCTATCTCACTCGCATACTGATAGTTGGTGGGAGCGCAGCGAGCCAGTCAACTCTCAGTTCCTACGCACTCCCCACTTTCATTGGGCGAATCTCTCCCCACCAACTCGTCACTTAGAAAGAGAGCACATTACGACCACAACAGGCTCTCTCTCTCACTCACTCTTTATATCCCGGTCGCCATGGCAGGCTTCAACGCTTCGTACAGGCAGTGATGTGATTGAAGCTGCCGTAGCAGCGCCGTGGCTCGCGCATGCGCGGCCAAGACAGTAGCGTATCTACAATGACGCAGTCGCGCGGCCAGGGCCCTGACGCCTTGAGGCAGTTATTCTGACGGAAATGTACCAGTGTTATTGGCGGGACGACTGATGGACGACAGACGATTATATATTCTTTTGCGTAGTTATTGCAGTGCTCTTTCCCTATCCCATCCTCAAAATAAAGGATAAGTTTCAATTATAAAAGTCTGCGGGGTGCTCAAGCTACCCGATTTCATCGAAAATAGTTACGTTACTGAGGCTGAAATTGCCGCGCATGCGCGAGCCACGGCCTGCTACGGCAGCTTCAACAAGCTTCAATCACATCACTGCGTGCAGGTCGCGCCAGTGATGGGTCGCGCAGTCTATCCCTATAAGTCTATGTGTGCACGATCGTTCCGTCTCTTTTTCGCAAGCTCGAAAAAAGAGACCGATGCACCGGCTGTCATGTCAGCGGGTGCAACATTTCTCGCGCATGTGTAGCCAAAACAGTACCGTATGACGTATCCATTACGATGTTGAGGTAGCAGAGCCCCCAGAGGCAGTTATATTGGCAGGAATGTACCGAAACAATCTCTACCGGATAAAAAGACTCCAGAACGTGTTCTACGAGTTACAAAATCTACACAAATACACTTGTTATGCATTCATTTTTCAGAATCAAATCATATAAATGTTTTAAAATTCTGCGGGGTGCTCAAGGTACCCCATTTCATCGAGAATCATACTATACTGAGTCTAATCGCCGCGCATGCGCGTAAAATGTTGCGCAATTCTGGCATCACTGGTGCCAACTAACTTGCCAGATTTAATTGTGTCCCCACTTTACCTTCCCATTCTACGACGCTATTCGCCGCGGCCCAATCACGTGAAGCGTTTCATCTCTGTCGTACATGTGTTAGAATGTCACGTGACTAATCCGGTACTGGCAGAGAGGGTAACTTTTTCCACCTCCCTTCATCTAACGCAGTGATGCCAGAATGAGCGCCGAACGGCGCTCATGTACTCTCCTCCTTATCCCTTCCACTATTCCATTCCAATACCGTGCGCAGGCGCACACTCCACGGTCCCCATTGCGCACGAGCAACGTGTCTCCCATTCGCCCTACTCATTCCCCGTCATCAGAGAGGGGGTACATCATTTCACCGTGACTCCCCGCATCTGGTATCACTGATCTGCACTCTGCACTGCACTGATCTAACGACTCTGGTGCCAACCGAATGAGGTAACAAGAAAATTCCTATTGACGAGAAACATATACATATATAAAGATTTTTATATCTCAAATAAATTGTAGATAAGATAGAGATAACAGATAGTAAAACTTATGTGCGTCTGATTACAGTTGACATAAATTTCGCACTCAGAGATTACATTATATAGGTCCATATACAGTACCTTTATTTTATGACTTCATCTATTATAAATTAACTTCTCTTCATATGGATTGATTCAAGAGTGTTTCATACAATATTTCCTATGGACTATATGTAGCAGATAATATAGGTAAAGTTTCTGTAGTTGTTAATATTATTTGTTAATTGAGTATCTTTATGAGTAGGTCCTTCCGATACAATAAGATAAGTAGTCGTTTCTTTAAAGTATTATCTACAGCTGTTTTTGTATTCTGTTTTCTAAATCAAAATTCCCACCAATGTAACCAGTATAAGAACAAATTGTTGTGTATATATCTGGCTAACTTTTGCTAACTTTACAGCTTATATCTTGTAACCTACAAATACAGTAATGTGTAACAAAGAAAATAAGTATTATTTTGAAACAATCATTAGCGTGAATATGAAATCGCAAATTTTGACAACACGATTGTGATGTAACTAAGCCGGGGTTTAATGGCAGAATAAATATTAAAGTGTACGTTGTAACGAAGTATAATTTATAATGTAATTTAATTGTTCGTTGCATTTAGGATAACAAATATGGAGAAAGATAGAGAGGTCATCTGTATTTCATCAGATGATGAAGATACAGGACAGGTTTGTGCGACTTGAAATGTTTTAATATGTTGTTAAACTTTGTAACTTGTCAATTCTCGAGTATTTATAAAGTAATGTTTTCTTGTTCCTCGAAGAAAGTGTATTTTAATTATTACTATTATAGGTTGCATCGAAACGAAGGCAACCTGTTATCAAACAATTAAAAAATAATTGTATCACTTCCATAAAAACAGAAGTTGCTTCACATGAAAGCGGAGAAATACCAGTCTGTGGACAGAAAAGGAAAGCGTCTGAAATCGGTGATAATATTTTTAAAAGTCAACCAAAAGTGTTACGAGACGAGAAGAATGTTAAAGAACCTGACGCGGAGGAGGGTTCTTCGTCTAGTGGACCGGCAAGTGGATATGATAGCACAGAAACAGTTGTATTAAAACCAAAATTAGTGATTAAAGAGAGTAAACCATTCTCACCCGTGGAACAGGATATATTTCCGATGTTTATTAGTTTATGCTTACAAAAGGACCGCTCGAACGATATGAAAGCTATTACTAACAAATTAAAAAGACGATACGAGCAACTAGACCTAGAATATACTAATTCAAAAACTTTCATTGATTTTATAAACGAGAAAAGAAATCACATTATGAACAATAAAAATCAGTTGTATACGCACATAGCCGAAGTGAATAACGAAATGAAGAGCAGGTGTAATGGCAAATCAACATTACTATTACGGAACCTGCATAGCAACAGTTCTGAGTTATCTAGTTCTACCAATGCACATAGAAATAATGTTGGCGATGCAGGTATAAACGAAAGTAATGTTACAAACGAAGAAAATATATTGAAGGATAAAGCTACAAGGAAAAAAATTAAATTAATACTACAGACCATGAAGAAATGTGAAAGGAAAATAAAAAAGCTAGAAGAATCAGAGGTAAACTTCGACGATGAAGATAATAGCTGTTATATTAGTTTAGAAAGATACAAGCATCGAATGGTGGAACTTTATAATAAGTATTGTCAGTACACCGGTGAGAATGTCGATGCAGGACGACAATACCTGAGGCCGAAACACTTGAGCACAACTGGAATTGTGATTGTAGACCATGCTATTACAAACTTTATCAACTTTAAATTATCTAAGTTGCATAAGCTTAAAAAAATCGGCACATTCACGAACGCTGTGATTTTCCCAGATTACAAAGACATTTTGGATTGTGTCGAGAGGTGTAACACCTTAAATAATTTAGGATTGGACACTAAACAACAGCAACGTATCGGTAAATTGATGAATTATTTATTAGAACTATAATGTTGGATTTTTGTTCAGTTGCAATTGTATTTATTTTACAGCTAAGAAGGCATTCATTGAGTTGGGAGAATATATACAACGTTCTCGTCGGAACGATTACTGGGATACATTCTCCTTGTTTCTTGAAAAAAAGGAAGACGATCCAGCTTTGAAGGATGCTGAGCTGGCTCAGAAATTGGCACAGAACAAAAGGAAAGGTGAACAGCGTTTGGCAAGTGTATTCGAAGAGTACGTAAAGAAACAAGAAAATGTTAAAAGCGGTTTAATAGATGCTAACACATCGTCAAGTGAAGATGATGAAGGGGAGGACATAGAGAACGAGGAAAGCGATAATAACAACGATGAAGATGATGATATTAGCATGGCAGATGGAAGTTTAAGTACAGACAAAAATGAAAGTAGTTCAGAGAGCAATGTAGAGGAGGAAGAAGAGGAAGAGGAGAAAGAGGAGGAGGAGGAGGAGAAAGAGGAGGAGGAGGAGAAAGAGGAGGATAAAGAGAAGGAGGAGCAGATAGTGGAGCAAGGGAAGAAGGAAGAGGAAAACAAAAAAGACGAAGAAGTAGATAAGGATGATAACAAAGTACGCGAAATGATTGCGAAAATAGTTATTAAAAATTCTGATATAGTAGATGTGGATGGCGCTTGTCAAACGAATGAGAATAAATTGGAAGACACTGTCGCCGATAAAAAATTAAAAGACGTTGCAAATATTCCTAACTGTACAGATACGTTTGAATCGGAAGCAACAGGAGGAAATAATGGAACAGCGTTGCCCAACTGCTCGTTTGATGAAGTATTATCTGTGAAGGTAGATGTTCCAGTTGATAGAACAAAAGGTTAGTGTTACCACATCCTAATATCAATGAGAACGAAATAATTTGACAAAGAAAATAAAGGAAACAATTAGGTTTTATAATCTGTGTATGTTGTAGAGGATGAAGCTAATATAACCGAAGAATTGATGGATAGTAAACCGCTAGAGCAGGAAAAGCCATTGCTACGAGTGCGCTCATTTGCGAAACATCCGACTACGTGGAAAGACGGATCTGAGAAAGGGAAGGAGTCAAGGGTGGAGAAGAAATTGCAAAAGGACAACAGTATTGTAGATCTCACGTTGGACATATCGGATGAAAACATCAGTTGTGCGAATACTAGAACCGAACCAAAAATGTTACCACATATGCAAGATAAATTAAAGGTGATATTAGGACCAGCAGTAGCTGCGGCAAGTGGGACGAAGCTAGCAGGTTCAAGCATAGTTAAAGCGCAAGACCTCTCCAAATATTATAGAGTATTCAACCCCCAAGTCGCAAATCCAACTGGTGCAGTAAGATTACAAACTGGACAAGTGATACTGATCGCAACCAAACAACCCGCAGGACAACCCGTCAATAAAACGCAAAACGCCGTTTTGAAACTTCAAGTAAGACAGAACAGTGGAAAGAATGTACAAATTCAACCTAAAAAGACGTCGGCAGTTGTTCAACACGACCAAACTACCTAGCAACTACAGAGAAAGGATACGTCTGTATCAGAGCACACGTATCTAAAAGAGAAACGCAACGTGATTCATTTAGATCATTGTTACACGAAAAACATTCACTAACGACAGATTACCAAATGGACTACGATTAGGTAAACTTAATAATTTTCTACGGTAATTTTGTAATTTATGAACAGAAGAAACTGTACAAGTACAAGGATATGTTACACTTAATCAATTTTTCATGAATACCAATGCATGATTTCCGTATGGTCGATAATGTACCTTAATTTATATATGTATATCAATACAACAACTTTTGTTATGCGCAAGACATGTTAGCCAGTATGGTTTTTGTTAGAAGAAATTCTGGCTCCGTGAGTTTTTCCACAATGTCGAAGTGATCGATGTGTTCGCGAAGCAACAGATACTGGATGTCATCCACCATCGTGACGAGTTTCTAGAATGAAAAGAAAGAAACATGAAAGAAATGTCTTTCTATGAAATGAATAGGTGTAGAAGACATCGCTAACGAAATACCTGAACACATTTGCGTGATTCATCTATAAACTCTGGAGTATCGCATTCTCCAACAGTCACAATAACTTTCAATCCATTAATGGATTTGTTCTTTGAAGTGTCGAGACTGGTGAAACTATATGCCGCAATTTCATCTCTGGAATAATACATTTCAATAATAATTTGAATATAACATGGTTTATCTCAAAAGTATTTGTTAGTCTGCGGATTTCATGCATGTAAAAAAAGGTTTAATAAAAAAAAAAACTTCTGTAAAGTAAGCAAATTTTTGTATGATTTCAGTCTCTGGGAATTACTCCATGAAAATCTATAACAGTGAATAAGCATTCATCCCACTTCAATCCAATTTGACCCAAACTTTTAATATTTAATCATGAATGTTAAAAGTTTTGGCCAAAAAGAGATGCAATATAAATTTTAACATGTTCGCAGGAGAAGAAATATTCAAAACCATTAACAAAAATATGGCAGTGTGTGTATGGTAGTGTGTGTTTGTAATTTCAGAACGTGTACTCGAAAAAGGTATTATAATCAATTATAATTAACCCTAGCTATATATACACATACATCATTACTTATTTGACACCCTAGATTGTAGCGAACCTTGATCTTTCGTTAATAAAAATTTTAGAAATGTTAAAATGAAAATGGAATACAGTAATAGAATATCTCATAAATATATTATACAGTAGCGGACAGAAGTTTAAGACTGCTCTAAAGAAGACGATAACTTTTTAAATATTGTACTATACGATTTGAACTTTTTTTGGAAGCTAGAGCAATTAGTTTACTAAAGGATGTGAAAAGAAATTTTTTCAAAAATTGCAATTGATCGGAATTGTTGAAAAAATACTAAAAGTTGAATTTTTAACCATTTTTACCATCTTTAAACGTTTGTAGCTCATTGCAACGTCGACCGATTTTGACGAAATTTTCAGAATATGTTTAATTGACACAGATCTACAAAACGTATTTAAAAAATTTTCAATATAGGCCCACATAAAAAAGTTAAAAATTCAACTTTTAGTATTTTTTTCAACACTTCCGATCAATTGCAATTTTTGAAAAAATTTCTTTTCACATCCATTAGCAAACTAATTGCTCTAGCTTTCCCAAAAAAGTTTAAATCGTATAGTACAATATTTAAAAAGTTATCGTTTTCTTTAGAGCGGTCTTAAACTTTTGTCCGTTACTGTATATTATGCATCTATTTTTATAAAAGCATCTGTGTAGTTCTGGGGTTGATTTTAACACTGGATCTATCGAGCACTAAACGCAATTGGCATACATTGCCTTATAATACTGACAGAGTTGCATTTATTTATATTTCGTGACAGTTTTCTTTAAATATGTACTTCAATAGAGAAGTTCAAAAATAATTTCTCAGAAAAACATTTATAATTTTGATATTTCTAAAAAGAAAACAAACCAGGAGCGAGTCATCTTGACCCCCCTTGGTAGATCTAGTGTTAATGATAACATTTGGAGAAACATTTCTTGCTTTTGAGATAAGCCATGTGGACGTTACATTCATGTAGAATTCACAGGATCAACGAGAAGCTTACTTTGTAAGGTTTAAGTTGTCGTTGATAGTCGTATTGAGCAGAGGGTTCAGGTCATAAATTCCCCCTATTAAGACAAGACCTTTCAACAGATTCATGTATCCTTGTTTCATAATTCTATCCAACCATGACTCGTCAAATAAAAGACTCGCTGCCAAATGTGCGCCTGCACTGTGGCCAGCCACCCAAACGCAACTAAACATATCATTTGTTTAGAAATTAGAGATCTATATACGTTGATATTTAGTTAAGCCTCTGAGACTTATGTTTTATTCAAATAACCAGTCTTTGACGCACCTGGCTCCGTCGTTTAAAGCTAATTTTAATATCTTCTCGATTGCCATTTTTACTTCTGATACTATGTCTCCGAGCCTGACTAAAATAAACAATTGTATCTATTAGTTGTATTATTATAAAACTGCAAAAGAATGAGCAAGGAATATGGAATTACCACGAGGACATAAATCGTAGCCAACAGTTATAACTTTGATTCCTCGAGCGACGAAAACGGGTACTGCGAATGTTGCCACATCTCTGCTACCTTCCTGCCAGTATCCGCCGTGGATGTATACGAATATTGGAGCATCTGAAGTGAGCATAACGTATTAGAAAATGAAACAATGGAAACTGAGAGGAACTGCGTTTACGCACCTTTGGGTAAATCGGTTCCATATACGTCGTATTTAGCGGAGTCTGAGTTCCCGTATGGAATATCCAGTTCGCAATTTACGGTACTACGTGCCTTCTTCGTAACTGTAACAAATTGTTACCTTTAGAAGTTTAATTTATCATTTGAAACAATTTTATATCGCCGACGTTAGTTTACTTACGTCGAAAAATGGGAATTGTATTGTACTATTTTATAACTAAAGCTGTAAGCAGTTATGGGAGATATGTACCATGGTCATTTTTAAAGAAATATTCTTACGGTTTGTTTTTCCGATTTCCTAATTAAAATAATTAGAATAATTTTTATAATTAGTTGATATGTACACAGTATTACGCAAGATTTTGAATTTCATCCAATTTCGCTTCAATTCGATCATCTTTGTATCATGTTATGTTTGTTGCAAAATCTCTGTATATAATTCTGCATAAGTATGTTGTATTTCTAATCATGATAGAAGTAAGGTTTTTATTAGGGTACATTGTTTAGATTATAAAAGGTGGTGAGAAACGTTCCACCCGGATGAAAGATTTTGAATAAATACTAAAGCTAAACAAATGTTAGAAATGTTCGAATATACAGTGAAATACGAGTAAAAATCTTATGGTACCTCTCAGTTTGCTTGATGGTCAGATTTTTATTTTTCGTTTTACACATTTCTATTCCCACCTGCTCTGTTTACCTGTTGTAGCGAATTTGTAGTGGTGCATCAATATCTCCTCATGCCCGAATCTCTTGCTCCATCTGCTTGGCGTATATCTCACCTCATGATCCTGCAAAGATCCTCGTAGATCATTTTTGAATTTCTCAAAATAGCGAACGTTTTAACAAATGGATGACTAATATCCACGCACCGAGATAGACATCTTCGATCGATACAGTCGCCACAAGTTTATAGACAACGTCTGTAAAGTGTAAAGCTTTTGCAAGCGTGATTTCTGTTCTAGTTATTTAGACGAAATTGTTCGCGCGACACTATCACTGTCCAATCACAGCTCCGATTCAACGTTGCACTTTTTGCGAAACTCCGGAACACTTTGAAACTCGTCTGCAGGATTTCCACCTGGGAAGTTCAAAGCAATACTAATGGCAAGTATACGACTCATTTACCTTAAACTGTCCCCGTTTTCCATGGATCGTGTAATTAAATTCAATGACATTTCCCGAGTATTTCTAAGCTATATCGAGCCACTGTTACGTACCTTGAGCGCACGCGACTAACTATAAGTAAGCCCGCGGAGGTTCTCGACACTCCCCCACGCAGCCAGACATTTTTTCTTATTACAACGAGATTACGTGTCAGTATATTTACTAGTTTCACAGAATGAATTGGCACATAAAGACTATCGATATGTTTATATAGAGATATGTAAAGTTGTTGCATGCAGAGCGATTCAGCTAAATGTGCCACATATATCAGTTACACGGGAACTTAATATAAATTTAATATATGAAAGTTTTGTGGTTTCGAGAGTAACATATTGGAAAAAATAATCCCAATTGGGATAATTAATTATCGATCGTAAATGTTCGATATCTAATTTAATGATGCTTTCGGCGCTACCGTTTCGATCAATTAATTAATAAATCTAGCAATTTTGCAAAAATCTTATGTTCTTTCGTAACGTTTCGGTTCAGTTTTGAACCTTTTTCAAAGGTAGAAATTGCGTCTACAAGACTTTCGTTGTGTGTGAGTGTTTCGCCATCCAGCGGTAGCACCGAAAGCATCATTAAATTAGATATATTAAACATTTACGATCGATAATTGGGATTATTTTATCATGGATATGGCGAAACACTCACACACAACGAAGGTCTTGTAGACGCAATTTCTACCTTTGAAAAAGGTTCCAAACTGAACCGAAACGTTAGGAAAGAACATAAGTTTTTTGCAAAATTGCAAGATTTATTAATTGATCGAAACGGTAGCGCCGAAAGCATCATTAAATTAGATATGTAACATATTGGGTTAGCAAGAAAGTAATTTCGGTATTTTATGGTGAAATAAAACCGAATTTCTTTATACAAGCGACGAACTTTAACGAATAAAATATTTTCTTATTTATTCTGTTTGGCAAAAGATCATCGAACAAAAGGGAAAATATCTTATTCGTTAAAGTTCATTGCTTGAATAAAAAAATTGGGCTCTCTATTTCATCTTAAACTACAATACAAATGTAAAAATTAGTTTTTTTCTGATGAGATATATAGGTAAATTTTAATTTTGAGACTGAAGAGAGAATTAGAAAGAGAGAATACATCTTTTATTATCCGAGATAGCACGACGTAGAAAAGGATAGTGATTGAAAGAAAGGGGGACTGCAGTTCGCGAGTCACGAATCGCGACGTTTCGACTCTCTATCTCTTTTTAATCTTTATTAGAAACTTTAATCGCTTATCGCAAATGTTTTTATTCATCATGTGATCTCGTCGATGTCTGTATACATATATTAAAGTCCAAGGTAACTTATTATAACACTTGAATCAGTTTATATGAGTAATTTCAATGAGAACAAATTTCGTAACTCGAAACTAAAGTAATCTAGGAAAAATGTTTAGAAAATAGCCTCTTGTTTGCTTCAATGTGTTCTACCGAGAGCTATATTACTAATATCACTAACGACAACGTTAATGAAATGTTTATTGACAAATATATATAGTCTACTAATTCGTACAAATGAATATGTAGTTATATGTATACTAATATGGGCTTATTATTGCTCCATATATACATATAATAATCGAATTTAATCAAATAGAGCCAATGAGCACTCGAGTAGGAACAATTATGTATAGTAAGGAGAGTAACTGATTCCACACACTTTAAATCAGAATAACTTTTATATGAATGGACCAAACGACTTCAGTTTCTCTGTAAGGCTAGAAGAATTAGTTTAGTAAATGACGTCTAATAAATAAGTTCAAAAAATGCATTTGGTTGGAATTGTGAAAAACAATACTAAAACTTGATTTTTACAACTTTTTTAGCTGGCACAATAACGAAAATTTAAAAAATGTGTTTTGTCAACTGGTATAAATTATATACGCTTTGAAAATTTCATTGAAATCGGTTAATTGGTTTACGAATTATAAACGACCAAAAATGGTAAAACTTGCCACTTTATGGTACACTACAAATTACCACTTTTGACCGTTTATAATTCGCAAACCAATTAACCAGTATCGATGAAATTTTCGGAGCGTATATAATTTATACCAGTTGACCAGACACATCTTTTGAATTTTCGTTATTGGGCCAACTAAAAATGTTGTAAAAATCAATTTTTACTATGGCTTTTCACAATTCCGACCAAATGTATTTTTTCAACATATTTTTCACACATCATTTACTAAACTAATTCTTCTAGCCCTACAGAGAAATTGAAGTCGCTTGGTCCATTCATAAAAAAGTTGTTCTGATTTAAAGTGTGTGGAATCAGTTATGCTCCTTACTGTATATCCATGCCGAATCTGTTTATCAAGGCTTAGATAATCTTGTTCCTGCGCGTTCGAACCTTTATTATTAGGCGAATCGTTATGCTCGTATAAAGCACCATATTGCCGTTACAGATACACAACGTGCAAAGTTACGTAACTATGGTTATGCAACACTGTATAATCGTTTAACGTTACTGTACTGTGAATGTTTCTGTAAACAATTAACCCTGGGATGGGTTCTTTCAACCTGATAAACTAGGTAACTTTATTCGCAAACCAACCGTAGAAGCATTTGTAACGAAACAATTCGAACAAATTTTGGAAATATAAAAATGAGTAGGACAAACGCTTCGATAGAAATTTAATAGTTGATGAAAATTTGACGGGGTTATTGAATAAATTAATTACTAAAACGTTTGAATAGTAAAACTTTTTGTGGTAATAAAATGTTAGTTAATAGCAAACATTTTATGAGAATAGTTCATGGGAAGTGGAAGTTCTTTGTTTACACAAAAAATATATATGAAACAAACATTCCATTTGATCCATTGCGTTTTATACATAACAATTATCCTGGCACAAAATTAAAGTTACAGTCGGTATATAAAGTATATTCGTACACATTAAAAAAACGAATTACTTTTTCAAAATTGGACCCAACAGCTTCAGTTTCTTTCCGGACGTTAGAAAGGTTAGTTTACTAGCTACTGTGTAAATAATGTTTTTTTTTTTAATTGTTATTGGTCGCAATTGCGAAGAAAATAGTAAAGTAATGAAAATTTAGAAGGAGCCTTTGGTAGGTCTAAGTAAGTTATAAATTTGTACAAAGTTTCATCGAGATCGATCAAGGATGTTACGAAATATAATTGATTGAAAATAGCAAAAATCGTGAGAATCTGCGATTTAAATGAATCGCAAACCGTAAATTCAAAGATTTTTAAATCTTACAATGCCCCTAGCTTTTTTATCCGTCAACCCATTTCAATAAAACTTCGTACATATATATAACTTACTTAGATTTACAAAAGGCATGTTTTAAATTTTCATTACGGGCACAGATAAAAGAATTAAAAAATCGTGGTTTTTACTGTTCCCTTCGTAATTGCGACCAATAACAATTACGAAAAAAAATTATTTACACATTAGCTAGTAAACTAACGCTTCTAACGTCTCAAAAAACCTCCAGCTGCCGAGTCCAATTTTGAAAAATTTATTTTTACTTTGTACACCGACTGTACTTCATTAGTAATTGAAAATTTGAACAGGTTCGTTCGACCTGTGGTCAATGCATCGAGGACAAACGATAACAAATAATTTTTCTTGTAAATATAATTTAGTCGAGTGAATATCGGCATATTTGTAATATTTGAGAACTAGTTGGCTCGTGGAGCCTGTTCTTCGCTTTTGGTAGGGTTACCGAACGTCTGAAGGAAATTTTTACGAGTCGATCGAAATAAAGGCGGACAAGGTGAAGTCAGGCTCCGAACGCGAAGCAAAAGGTGAAATATATCTGTTAAAAATATACTTACAGAGGCTATTGCATGTTCACGGAGAACGTAGCGAGAATAGGCTACAAGGGTCGGGGAGATTGAAAACCAGAAAAACCGGTCCCTTCCTTTTGGCCCCACTCTTCCGTAACGCTCACCATTCTCTCTATGGAGAAGTCACAGGTAAGCCCCCGTAGCAGCTGATGTATCGAGTATCGTGCCACGTCGACGCCTACCCGCAGACCACAGGTAAGAGGAACCTTTCCCCAGTCAAAAATTCGTCGTCGGCTCAACGGAGATTTCTTCCACAGAAATCGAGCAATCCGGAGTCAAATTCGAGCAGAGGCCATCAACCACGCGCAAGTTTATTGCGGACCATCCACACCAGCTGCAGTAGCGGAACAAAACTCTATGAAAAGCAAAATTCCGCCTGTAATAAAAATACTACTTTTCCATTCCATCTATCCTATCGGTATCGTAATAATAAAATTTACGGATCTTTATGCAAAATAAAAATTGTTTGCGTCGATTGCGAGATATACAGGGTGGTCCATTTATCTTGAGACAGTCAATTATTACGGAAACCAGCAGGAATATGAAAAAATGTTTTATATAAAATATTTTTCATATGAAGGGGCACATTTAATGACGCTACGCACGTTTTTCCATAATGGCCCTTTAAGGGTCAGATGAAGGGCAACTTCATTTTTTCAAATGGAAACCCATATTCTTTATTTCATATTCTTATTCTACATCGAAAAATAATATTTCGTATAAAACACTCTTTTCTAGGGTGCACGGTTGTATTAAACAAATTGTGGTGAATATCCCAATATTTGTAATGACAAAAAAAGATACTGAGTTTGATCTGAAGTCATAAAAATCTAGTAAGCGATGACAGGAATACGTGTGTAGTACATTGAGCATCATAGGTAAGAAGTTTATGATAAAGGTTATCGGAATTCCAATTCTAGTTTCAAGTCTCATCTCGACGAGGCAGTAAAGTACCAGCATATGTAAGGACATATACCTTAGGCAGCAAAGGGCTGCCTACCTGAGAAGGGTAACATCAACACTGTCGCGCTCGAGCGGCTATGTTTGTGTTTACGACTATTGCCTCGTCTCGTTGGAAGAATACGGATACGAACATTGTAAAGTGAGAATAGTACAGTCAGTAAACTATAATATTTTACTATATTTAATTATTCAAGAGAAGTGGGAAAAATTGGATCAGAAAAGTATTACAAAATTATACCCAGTCAGCCAGGTCATAACCCTCAAATGGTATTTTAGAGTTATTTAAGTTGAAATATCTCTTGAACTACTAACTTTTCGACATACATAGGTTAGTACTTTTTTATAACGAATGTCCAGCTGCATCGATTGATGTATTAAAAAATACCTCATTCCACTTAAAAAAATGAAGTTGACCTTCATATGTCCTTTACGCGTCCGTCTGTAAAAAAAAATAAATACACTAAATAATGTACCCCTTCAGACCATGCAACTTCTGTATACAACACTTTTTCGTGCAACGCATACTTTGGAAGTTATTATAGGTGTGCAAGTTGCGTGGACCACCCTGTATTTTACCGCTAGTTTTATCGCAAGAATATTAATTTTGTAAAATAAGACAGGTCGGTAGAATTCAATCTGATTTTAATTGTACATAATTTGAAACAAATCTCAGTTGCAATGTCAAAATGAATTAAAATCGCGTAAATCTGAATGTGTGCTACCTTTTTACCCCGGACTATGCGAATAAAAGTGCCGGGCTAAATGCAATGGTAATTTCTCGTAGAAATTGAAGAGTCAGCCGGACGGACACCTCTCGGAGAGCCAGGTCAAATAACGCTCGGGCATTGCTATCCGAGGGTTGACGGATGATCACTCGGCCTGTTTCTACGGTGGTTTCCGCTTGGACGTCCAAAGAACTAAAGACTCAATTACACCGCTAATGAAACCGCAACGACTCGGTACCCGGCGGCAGGACCGGCCGAGATTTTGCCGATTTCGCCGTGTTTTTCTACGCGAACATCCCGACGCTCGCCTTGATGGCCCTTCTCAGTTTACGCATCTCGCAACCGGTTTCTAGAGTGCATACTGGGTTAATTTATTTGACCCACCGACTACGCTCGCCTCCAATTAGTTACCACCGGCATTAAATACGTATCCTTTTATATACGTACTGCCCTCGGCAAAATTCAGGATCGCGCACTCGAATATCGCCGCTATTAATAGCACAATGATTCCCCCACAGATGGTCGGCGATTTTCTATCGAGTCATCCTGCATGGTAGGCGTGAAACGCATTACTATTTAATCTCGCGAGAAAGAGAGGGAGAGAGAGAGAGAGAGATTCCCACGCGTATTCGCATTCCTTTCCCAACCCGTTTAAACCAAGTTTAAACCTTCGATCTTTCAGCTGGCCAAATAGCCGGTGCTAGAGAAAGTACGGCCAAAAGCCATTTTCACAGGAAGGCCGACTGTTTCGGTGGGAAAATTTCGACCTGCGTTCACGTGCACCTCTTGAGCCGAACCGTATCGGTCCCTTAATTAAGCCTTAAGGGGCTGGCTTGAATTTCCAAGAAACGAGAAAGAATTTCCAGAAAACAAGAGAAGCACTACTTCTGAGGGATCCCTAGATAAAAGATAAACCTAGCGCACGTCACTACAAATGTCCTATTTTTGCATTCTCTGGAAATGGTTTACAAAATTTAGCCTGTTAGAGAGAAGGTTGTAGAGGTCCCTCAAAACTATAATTATTACATTATACATACCAGTTAATGTCTAACGACTTCTGTTTCGAACATTCTTTTATGCAATATGTATAGGCTACGAGTAAATTCAGGTGGTACAGTTCAGTGACCCACTCTGTATATTACGAAATCAGAACTTTCTGAATCTATTCCAAGAAACAAAGATTAAATAAGAATGAATCTCTTAGTTTGAGCATTTGAATCAGTCGAAAGGAATGAATGAATTTACATGAATTTTTTTTATAAATCCATCAAGTCTGAGCATAACTGATTCCACACACTTTAAATCAGAATAACTTTTATATGAATGGATCAAACGACTTCAATTTCTCTGTAAGGCTAGAAGAATTAGCCCTTTGCACTCGGTTGTCCCCTCTGAGGCACCACTAAATATTGCTGTACCATTATTCAAACTATTGTTTATATTATTAAATATATTGGTATCTAATCAATTACTAAACATTTAGATATTGTATGAGCTATTATACCAATTTCATATCCATAAAATTTTAAAAATCATACGAAATGGAAATATTCTAGATCGGAAGAAATGTTTAATTTTCAAGTTAAAATAGCTCCGAGTACAAAGGGTTAGTTTAGCCAATGACGTCTGATAAATAAGTTCAAAAAATGCATTTGGTTGGAATTGTGAAAAACAATACTAAAAATTGATTTTTACAACTTTTTTAGCTGGCACAATAACGAAAATTTAAAAAA
Organism: Lasioglossum oenotherae; assembly: GCA_028455765.1. Lineage (NCBI taxonomy): Eukaryota > Metazoa > Arthropoda > Insecta > Hymenoptera > Halictidae > Lasioglossum > Lasioglossum oenotherae. Next base: position 7,419,347 of record CM052300.1, on the reverse strand, counting down.
TGTGTTTTGTCAACTGGTATAAATTATATACGCTTTGAAAATTTCATTGAAATCGGTTAATTGGTTTACGAATTATAAACGAGCAAAAATGGTAAAACTTGCCACTTTATGGTACACTACAAATTACCACTTTTGACCGTTTATAATTCGCAAACCAATTAACCAGTGTCGATGAAATTTTCGGAGCGTATATAATTTATACCAGTTGACCAGACACATCTTTTGAATTTTCGTTATTGGGCCAACTAAAAATGTTGTAAAAATCAATTTTTACTATTGTTTTTCACAATTCCGACCAAATGTATTTTTTCAACATATTTTTCACACATCATTTACTAAACTAATTCTTCTAGCCTTACAGAGAAATTGAAGTCGCTTGGTCCATTCACATAAAAGTTGTTCTGATTTAAAGTGTGTGGAATCAGTTATGCTCCTTACTGTATATGTATGTATAGTTTTCAGCTGTACTATATTCTTATATTCCTCAATGGAATTTTTACTTTAGATAATCTGGGAAGCAGATACCATGTGAACCACCAATGAAAAAATTTGCGCTAGTAATTATTTTAATGTGTCTGTAGATAAAAACTGTGTTTACAAGTAAACCGAACTTGAAAAGTTCAAGCAACTTTTGAATAGAAGCCTAATCAAACCTTGAGTTTAAAATGAAAACGTTAATTACGCTTTCCTATTTAACAAAGTAAATGTAAAAAATATTTTTCACGGAAAAAGAAGAAATTCCGAAGAAAGTATGCCTGCCGAACTGGGAGCCTGAGTCACCCGAAGCTCAAAACGGAGAAGTTTTTTCTATTGGTTCTTCAGATCCTCCGGAGTGGGCACACTCGCAAGAGTATGGTCTTACTATTTTCGTTGGACGAAATATCCTGGCTGTCGAACCTGTTTGCTTCTACCTGTTCGATCTTGTCTTCGAACGGTGTGAACAATCCCTAAAGGTACGCATACCGGTGCTGTGAATATGTTTCTCACAAGAAACGTGAGTAAGCGACAGTGTTAGTCAGCGTCTTTTCTTCACAATAACTACAGTACTATAAATGCCAAGTGTAATAGTAGATACGCTACTAATCCGATTCTAGCTAGATACGATACTCGAACGCAATGGAATCAATAGTTGCAATTACAACGATTGCTTTTGTACATTTCTTTTATCACAACTGTTCCACACTTTTAAGCCGCTTTATGTAACATATTTATGGAATTTTCAATTTTCTTAGACAAATTTAAAGAAAGTGGAAACACATAAAATCTCATTTCCAGTGAGAATAGCAATTTTAGAATTTCAGATTTTTTAAAAATCGTTATAAACCATAAATGCATAAAGATCCTCAATCCAACGAGTAATGCTAAACTCCGGATTTGATGCATTTATGGCAAAAGTGAGTAGGTGCGATTTAAAACAGTGGGAAGATTAAAAAACTTTAAGGGTATCAATATAGTCGTAATATTTATATTATATTATGTTAATATTATCCGTGACTGATATAAATTTCCACGAAGCTCGCGTGTCTTGCAACTGATGCACGAACCTTTTATTTTGCATAAATAGAAATCAACAAATTAAAAAAGTCAAACCCTGGCTTATGTAGTAGGGAATGAGTAAGTCACTATTTTTCTAATATATCCGGCGGGTTAACAATTATCATTAATTTTCCGGTCAGAATCATGTGTAAGCAATAACATTATCCAACGAATTGGAAAAATTTTCGAAAAAAATTGTTCACGATCCTGCCAGGATTCGAACCTGGAATCTTCTGATCCGTAGTCAGACGCGTTATCCGTTGCGCCACAGGACCGAGCTAGGGGTAGTATTTTCTAACATTCTATGAGACAATTATACATACGGTGACTATATGTTTAAGAGTTAAATAGGGGACAACAACAACAAAAAGTAGGTATTAATACAATGCACATACAGCAAAAAATAAAGCTGCGTGTAAATTTTTCTCAAAAATCATGTTTCAATTCAATTTTCCAAAAGGAATAATTTTCTCCAAGAAATGTACACGCTGCATTATAGGTCTCAAGAAACGGTATAACTTTTCTTTAAATAATTTTTTTATATCTTCTGTTGTTTGCGACTTATAAGCATGTATGGAAAGGCCGGTTCGGATAGAAGGGTTGATATCTCGCTTAAAACGAAAAACGGGCACGAACGAATTATAGCTATCTTCTTAGATACGTCTAATAAATATTTATGCAAACTTTTATCAAAATCAGAGTGTATCAGTCCCCGATGTTTCCTTATCAGCTAATATAATGGAAACGAAGACTAGGTTCGGTCGGTGCTGCTCCCCCTTATCGATTTAATAACACTGTCCAACAAATGGTAACCTTCTTGCGCTTCAGTTACCCGTAGACGATTTTTGTAGTTTTCGAGAAATCTTTTACCGAACAATTTTTCTCAGGGTAAACAATCAGCGGCGGACCTTCAATGTTGGAGCCCTGGGCTAATACTGTTTAAGGGGCTACCCAGTTAAATTAACTCGAGTAAATACCAAACATTTTTGTAGAATTTATTTTTTCTTAAGTTTTCAATTTAAATTGTTTTTATTTCTTTTGGTGTCGCGAGGGGCAACTGAGCGGGGCCCTAAGCTGTAGCCCATAAAGTCCATACCTAGATCCGCCGCTGAAGTGAAACAACAGCGTTGGAAAAGAATTTATTTTTTCTTAAGTTTTGGAATTTAAATTGTTTTTATTTCTTTTGGGGTCGCGAGGGGCACCATTTGACTGAGCGGGGCCCTAAGCTGTAGCCCATAAAGTCCATACCTAGATCCGCTGCTGAAGTGAAATAATAGCTTCGTAAAAAAAATGTTAAAGCTTGTTTCATGGTCTTACGGGTTAGGTTTAATTATTCAATTATTGGCGCAATCTTCTAATCTAACTATTATAAAAAATTAATAGACTTAGTTTTGTATAGAAAATAGTAATAAAAAGTAATTTTAATCTCGTTTGTACCCGCACGGTAGCGGAGATGAGTATCGAGTAATTATACCTATTTTTCTTACACAATGATTCGCTTTAATAGATTCGTAATTAGCGAATCAAACCTTCAACTTAAAAGCACATTATCGTTCATGCGATAGAATGAGGCAATCCTCGTGACTCATGCTGTAAACAGATTTACTGAGTTTGGTCGTAACTGTTTCACGAATCTTCACGTAAATTTACGTTCTTCTATGCGTTGGAACATTAAAACGCTAATGAAACAAGATTTACTAGATTTTATTATGTCGAATGACGATATAAATAAGTTTATATAACTTTAGTAAATTAATACAGAGGAAACTTTCATTTCCCCTTCAATATTTGTCAACCTTCCACGTTTCTTTGTCTTAATATTCGTGAATGTTGAAAAACCAAGCTCGCGTTTTAATTTATCAGTGATTTTGAAATTTTTACGGAACACTTTCTCAAACGTACACATAGCGTAAGGCAATAAACGGGTCCAATCAATCTCCAGGTAAACTACGGTAAGCAGTAACACAGTAAGGGTACCGTGATATAAATAAAAAAATCGGGAACGTTATCTTTTCACGTTGAATGTAACTGAAGAAAAAAGGCGATTCTATTCAAGCGAACTGCAAGTAATCTATCGCCAGATTGCAGATAAGAAGACGATCCAAATGAAATTAAGGTGCGAGTCGTTTTAAATAGAATGCAACGTCAGATGAATATCTATTGATAATGGACGCGTTAAGGAAAGGATTTGAATGACAGTGCTCGTGATATATCTAGCTTGGCAAACGTGTCGCGATATACATACTCGTAATACTTGCTCGGTAATCCAACACTCGGGGACGTATCGCGTTTCAGAATTCGTGGTGATCACGTAAGAATTGTTCAAGAGTTTAAACGTTTGGTCAAGGATTCGACCGTATTAACCAACAGCAAGATCGATAAGAGGTAGCAATTATTTATCAACGATGATTGCTACTCACCGCAATATCAATCTAGAATCGTCTCGAATTTCAAACGTAAAACGATACGTCAAGCTTGGCATTTGTAATGCGAAACGTGATGTAGACTTTTCAATTATCAGCATGCGTATAACTAACACACAGTGAGCCACAGTAATATTCGGACACTTTTTATATATCAGATCGTACGATTTTTTCGCGAAGTTGGAACACTTAATTTACTACACTGTCGTAATTGGTCCGAATTACAGAGAAAATGATAAAAGCTGTTGTTTACAACCTTTTTTATATGTCAAATATCTGTGTTTAAATCTGTGTCAATTATAGACAGCGGATTTTATGCATTTATGACAAAAATGAATAGTAATTTAAAACAGTAAGGACATTAGAAGAATTTAAAAATACTGTTACATTATTTTCAACCTATTGATCATATTAAGAAAGAAGATAAATTCCTATTTCACTCCAGTTTGTTGCAATTCGAGTAGAAAATTTTACATAAAGATCCGCTGTCTAATTATACATCTTCAGAACATTTTATTTTAAAATCGGTTGATGCGGGGAAAAAACTAGAGGCACTAGAGAGCAAAAAATTTATAAACTGTTACAAAACGTCTGTATCGTGTTGTCTCTCACTAGCATGGAAACGCGACAAGTGTAGACCACTGAATATAGCTACTAGGGGTGTGCGAGAACCCGAAATATCGGGTCGGGTCGGGAACACGAAATTTTTTCGGGATCGGGACGGGTACCCGAAAATTTCGAGATTCTCGAATTTATCGATATTCCCGAAAATTTCGAGAACCCAGTAATCATTTACATTCATTTCAATGAATACATTCATAGTTTCGGATTTTTTATTCTACATGTTTTCGAAATTGAAAGAATGTTGTCCATCACGAATTCTTTTCAAGAGTGTCTTATGTCATATTCTGGAAATTTTCGGGAACCCGACCCGACCCGACTCGACCTCTTCTCGACTCGTCCCGACCATCGGGTTCTCGCACACCCCTGATAGCTACAGAGGGTACAGTAGTCGCAAAAGTTTAATACAAAATATACTCATGAATGGCTTTCATTGCCATGTATTAATGGATTTCGAATTTCTTGTACTTTTGTCTCCCATTGTACCTCCAGAACATCCTTAAACGTTTGTAGCTTACTGCAACATTGACCGATTTTGATTCAGTCAACATCAAACGGACGTATGAACAAAAAACCTACACACGTCTCCTAAATGTCAAAATGTGTTTACATATCATTCGCCTAACAGTGTACGTATAAAATGCACGAGAAAACTATATTGGACTAAGTATATCGTATATTCAAATTTTGAATCATCGACCACAATATTTTGGATGAATGGAATAAAAGATGGCGTTGTCAGAAATTCATCGTTAGTCTCAAAATTCCGTTATCACCTATCGTACGTTGAGTGACACAAAATGACAGACTGCTCGAACTGGAACGATTTCTACATACAAGTAAAATAGAGAGAGAAAGAGAATGAACTATAGTTACCGGTCAGAAAAGTCGTTGTCCTGTCAGAACTGCACAACCGTTCGAACGAACGCGAAACGGTTCGCTGAACGGGAAGGTTAAATTCAAAAAATCTGAAATCTCCGCGAATACAGTGGTAAATCCCACGAAGACATCAAGAATCGTTCGAGAAGTACGAAAAAATCCGCTGGTGACCGGGAAAAAGTTCGAAATTCGAAACTCGAGAGAGAGAGAGAGATTCGAGTCGAGACGCATACATATTTGCTGGTTATTTGCCGAAAATCGTGGAGCATTGTTCGCGAACGTAAGTAGAGAATCGGGGACCTGTGAGAGGGGTACGCATGCGTGCCGAACGGAGGGACCTGAACCGACGGTATCCGATTGTGGACGAGGAGAGCCGACACCGGGCCGAGTTGCCTTTGCGATCCGTTGCCGGCGACGGAAAGTGGGGTTAGGTCTTTGGTAGAGGGACGCGAGTCGACGCGAGAGAGGACGAGTTTTTCTCAGTGCGGTGGAGTGGGGATAGAATCTCGGTTCTGTTGGTGTGTGCAGCAGAAGCACAACGTATAGTTTCTCCGAGTAAGCTGTGTGTACGAGCTGTAGGTCAGAGCGAGACGAAGAGTGCCGCGGCGGGTCGAAAGAGAGAGGGGACGAGCGACGGTTGAACAGGCTAGAACGAGAGGTGGTGAAAAGGGACGACGAGTGGCTTGTGGAACGAACGGCATGTCCTCGCGTGCTCGTGTCGTACAACGTTTCTGAACGCAGCCATTACGACAGAACCGCTCTCGGTGACGCTTTGCTGCTCTCGGTAGAGCGGTGCTCACGCGCGCAGTGATCGCGGAACGATCGAAACGGGACGCACACGTGTTTCGCCGGAATTTCAAAGAGAGGATTTCGGTGACGGAAGCGCATATCCGTGTAAGGTGAATCGAAAATAAAAGGGGAAAAAACTATCTACGTTTGGTCGCGTTCTCCTATTGTTCGATTACCGGTCTCTCAACGTACCTGTTTTGTTCTAGTGCGTGTACGGAGGTCGAGAAAGAAAGAGAGAGAGAGAGAGAGACACCTTTTGACGCGTGGCGTCGCGTCGCGCATACCTTCATCGCCACCCTGCGGTTCTACCCGACGACCCCAACGACTCCGACGACTATCCACTCGTCCACGAAATCTGGATATATTTTTTTCAAATATAGCTCTTGTAATTTCGGAATTGAAAAAGAACTAAAGCTCCACGATGTTTGACGTATTCGGCTCGGTGAAGGGGCTGCTGAAGCTCGATGCCGTCTGCATCGACAACAATGTGTTCCGGCTGCACTACAAAGCCACCGTGATCATATTAATCGCGTTTTCGTTGCTGGTCACCTCCAGACAGTACATAGGAGATCCTATAGACTGTATCGTCGACGAGATACCGCTTCACGTGATGGACACCTATTGTTGGATATACTCGACGTTCACGATCCCGAATCTGGTCGGCACGATCGGCAAGGATCTGGTGCACCCCGGCGTCGCGGCCTACGTCGAGGGCGAGGACGAGGTCAAATATCATAAATATTATCAGTGGGTGTGCTTCACGCTGTTCTTCCAGGCGATACTGTTCTACGTGCCGCGTTACCTTTGGAAGACCTGGGAGGGCGGCAGGATTAAGATGCTGGTGTTGGACCTGAACTGCCCCGTCATGACCGAGGACTGCAAGACTGAAAGGAGGACACTGTTGGTCGATTACCTGGTCGGGAATCTGCACATGCAGAACTTCTACGCGTTTCGGTTCTTCTTCTGCGAGTTGCTCAACTTCGTCAATGTGGTCGGTCAGATCTATTTCATGGATTTCTTCCTCGACGGGGAGTTCACCACCTACGGATCGGACGTGGTCAAGTTCACGGAGATGGAGCCGGAAGAGAGGACGGACCCGATGTCCCGGGTGTTCCCGAAGGTTACCAAGTGCACCTTCCACAAGTATGGTGCGTCCGGTACCGTGCAGAAGTTCGACGGCCTATGCGTGCTACCGTTGAACATCGTCAACGAGAAGATCTACGTATTTCTCTGGTTCTGGTTTATCATTCTATCGGTGTTGAGCGGGCTGACGCTGGCCTACCGTGCCGCGGTCATTGCCGGACCAAAGCTTCGCCTGGTGCTTTTGCGCGCTCGCTCGCGTCTCTCGCCGTCCGACCACATCGAAATGATCGCGGAGAAATGCCAGATCGGCGACTGGTTCGTTCTCTATCAGCTCGGCAAGAATATAGACCCGTTGGTCTACCAGCAGCTAGTCGCCGATCTCGCGATCAAGTTTCAGGGCAAACAACACGTCTAGTACCCCCCCGAGATATCACAATTTGTTCTCATCTCTTCTTCTTCTTCCGCATGTTTGCTCTCCGAACCTTTACCTTCGATCAACCGAACCAAACGGCTAACGATCGCGACCGACATCGAGGGGCTTGTGTCGCCTACCGCCGCGATCTAAGACACTGCCGCATGCAAGCATTCCATTGTCGTCTTTCCACGACAACAAATTTATTCCAGTTCTCTCGTGTTTACGTTCGCGACGAACAGTCCCCTCGATCGCTCGCGAACACGCTCGTCTTTCGGCGGATCTGTGGAAGGGTGCCCAACTAGAACCGATTCGAACATTAAAATTCTACTTATTTTATATTCTTTTGATTTTTTGGTAGAGCCACGCATTCATTCCCTTTCGTACCTCGCCATCTTAAGCGAACGCACGATTCTGCGAAGATCGCGGGAGGATTCTGGTCTTTGAACACCCCCCACCCACCATCTCGCGACCATTAGACATGCTCTTACTTTAGATATCCGTGTGTATCTATTTCTTTTTTCCGTTTGTTTGTTAACTCGTCGATAGCCGCGGCAGCGTACGCGACCGTTATCTAGATAGCGGATTCGATGCATTTAAAAATCTTGTTTCTGTACATTACATTCGTCTGATTGGAACGATCGAGAAAATAAACGCAAATTCTCTATCTCGCAATGAATGTAGACCATTTTTATTCTGCATAGAAATCCGCGATCCAGCGAACGGTGATCGATCGTCGACGCGTTAAGAAACGTGGAGAACGCCTTTGCTTCTTTCGCGGGCGAGTATGAAATTCGATGTGGACGCGTCGAAAGTTCGCGGCGAGTGACAGTGCCAAAAAAATGCACGATTTGTCTGGAGATAACAGCCGGGGCACCGATGATGGTCGACTCTCATTTTTGTTGGGCCGTTTCGCTGTTTTAATCCGAGGGTAACAAGTGGAGAGATAAGGGAACGTTTCGCACCTTCTCCGGCTGGTATCTCCAGATACGTTTGTCGAAGCATCAGGCAGCAATGACGAGGAAACATTCGTGAAAGAGCTTAGTATTAAATTCCTCCGAACTGACTTTGGAGGTCTTCGTAGACTCTGATTATGTGATAAAATGGGGGACGACGTTAGTGCTTTTCTCTCTCTCTCTCTCCCTCTCTCTCTCTCCCTCTCCTAACGCATTGCCCTTCTCTTCCGTTCTCCTCGCCGAGCTGTATGCATCCACTGAAGAACAAAGAGAAATTTTTTTTTCCAGCCGATTTTTTGATTGTTTAGATTTCTTTTTATCAAGTTGCTCGCGTGAAAGATCGTTCTGTCCTTCGTCAGCTGTATTGTAATTTACACTGCCAATCCCCAACTTAGACAAAATAACTGTGTTTAGACGTTTTACGATAAAAGTAAGATATTACTGAAAACAGGTGCTCCGGTCTGGACAGATTGTTTCTGCAAATGTTCTTGTCAAAACTAATGATCGCTTCGAAAAGAATTCCTCCTTGTTTTTCACGCGGTCACGTAGACTTAGTTACTGTAGGATTTCCAATTGCGTTATTCGTGATAATCAAGTAACGAACATAACCTTGTTTTTGAAACTTCGTCGTTCTCCCAGAATCGTAATTTCACTGTCTTACCAGTTACATTTTATATCGTAGACGTAGGAATTACATCTGTATATTGTAGACAGTCTTATTAAATCGAAAATATAAATTTACATATATATATATACATATTTTATATATATATATATATATACATAGACACGGATATATAGAACGAAATAAATGAGAATAAAAGAGAGAAAGTGTGTGTATGTGCGCGCGTGTGTCAGAGGTGAAATGAATGAGTGTTGAGAGTAAGAGAAAAAAATAAAAAAAGAAAAGACAGGCAGGTAAACAGTTTAGATTGCTCTAAATTCTCTGAATACGTCTTTGCTGAGCGATCGTCTATTATAATATTTCGTCGAGGGACCAGGAAATAATACAAATAGAAAAAAGTAGGAGAAAAATGGACGGAAAAGTGTTGTTCGTCGTTGAAAATTTTTGCCGATTTCTCTGCAGACTCGATGCCCGCGTCGTTCCCGCCGTTTTGCGTAATCGATGTAAGCAATGTAATTCGACGAGAAAGTTCGCGTAGCGGCTACTAAAAAGACAATAAAGCGCCTAGTGATATAAGTAGACTGCAGATGTTTGGGAAAAATATAGATACATTCTTCTAGCAACGTTTCACCTTTCGGTAGGTTGTAGTGAATATCCCTAACAGCCTCGACGCGGAAGACTTTGTTTGGGTCCGTTCAGATCTCTGTTCGATCGACACATATTTCGGATTTTATAAATCTTTTGCCAATAGTTCGATGAGGCTTGTAAAACGTAGATTGAACAGATCCAGGCACGGCTCTGACCGAAGGGGTTCCGACGCGTAGAAACATTCCAAGCGAAATCAACAATTGAATCGTGGCTTTTTCGGGGGCATCTCTGTGGTATTGTGTTTCGAACAATTCCACAACAAGCGCGTGACATCCGCAGTCCGACGATAGATAGATAGTATCTGCAACGATTCGCGAGAAAAAGTCCATGCTCAAAGTAAGACTGCCAAGTATAACCGAGACACTCCATATCATCGTGATTCTTGTATTTTGTATTGTTATTTAGGATCATCCACGTGAATAGAATTTGAACACCACCCCCCCACCAACGACTTTATCGCGTTTTATTTTCCCCCTCTCATTCCATCCCGGTTTCACGTGAGTTTCGTTCCTGTTCGATCCTTTACGAGCCACTTGCATAATATATTTGTTTTTATTATTATTATTCATCTCTTGTATTTTCTTTCTTCGTCTTTTAACGTTACACCCGTTAATAATTGTGGCCGATGCGTATTTATAATTCGGGCCCGATCGTTTCCGAGGAGCTTTCGTTCCACCGTATGATAGATGGCGTCAAACAAGTTGCACAGAGTTGATGGGGGGCGTCGTGTTGGTTCTAACGCCTTCGCGTGACGGAATAGTTGTTTCGTAAAAAGCTGTAGTGTCTTACGCGTGGAATTGTGCATTTCCAAGTCTCATCATGTGAAACGGCAAACCCGTCGGAGATAAATCAAGAGAGAGTGAGAGAGAGAGAATATGAGTGAAAAAGAAAGACAGAAAACTGTAACTGATTGTTAGAAGTGCCGATTCTGCGAGCATATTGATACGACCAATGAATGGGAGCTACGAAATCTATGTATTCGTAGATAGTGATAGTGTACTGTTAGTGCAGCGGTCCGATGAATTTCCATGCTGACTAGGAGCAACATATATTTTAATACACATACGAACTCATACCATGCACGCGCCACGACGTACGTGCTTCCTCGCGCCTTTAGATGCGATATATATATATATATACACACACATATATATAAAATATAAATATATATAAATATAAATATATTTTATATGTATACACGAATATATATGTATTAAGTATATGCATACCATATGCAGGGCGGAGCACACAAATGGACACACCTGAATCACTTCAATGTCATATCGCAACTCCGCAAGAAAAGCGACACAACTTAAAAATGCAGCATTTGAGAAAAATCAACTTAAAGAATACTGTAAAACCTATATTGAAATAGTTTAAGCTTCTTTTAAATTTCAAATAGGTATGATAAATTGCGAGATAGAGATGTGACGGTTTTCGTGCATATTTTTCAACGACTTAACCTCAAAATCGTCATTTTTTGACATGCGTCACTTTTCTTGCGGGATGCGATATGATAAGGCTGTTCGAAGCAAAGCGAAGCTGAGTAAATTCTTTTAGTTTCTTTTGAGCTTTTCCTATTACGAACAGTTTGATTTTACTTTTAATAGTTTTTCCATATAGCCTAAGGATAAATATGTTTCTTCTATCGATCGTATTTGCTGACAATAAATTTTTAAATGTTTTCGGCGCAACGTTCGATCGTTCACTACGAATTATAAAGCAACTTTGCTAATTGTCAAACAAAATCAACGTTTCGATCCTAGTTTGGATCTTTTTCAAGATTTATTTGAATCGCGACTGTAAATTAAATTAGCAAAGTTGCTTTATAATTCGTAATAAACGATCGAACTGTTGCGCCGAAAACATTCAAAAATTTATTAGCCTAAGGATACTCGGTTTTTTTCATTTTTGTGCTCCACTTCGTGTAGAGTTATTATATATAAATATATATATATAGTTATATTAACGACCCAGCTAGATGAGAATTGCTGGACGAACGAGTGATAATCGGTTAGTAATGACAATTTTATGCGTTATTCTCCTACTCTATCAATAATGTACTGTTCTTTACTCGTTGATACTCCTAGCTATTTTTTACGAATGAGGGATTCGTAATTTCCGCGATCGAACGTCGCTAACGAAATTGTCAAGTTTATTGTATATGAGTCGCTTCCGCGAGAGAGAAGAACTATCGAAAGGCAGTAGCCAGCGTTATATTGTATGGCTGGCCGTTCATACGCCTTTAAAACACGCTTTCTGAGGACTGACAAATACTGCCCGAGTATCCTATATTTTCGTACGAATGTTCTATTGTTAAACTGAACAAATAAACGTCAGCGAGTAATCGACCGTTCCAATCACTTCTTTCAGATCTGCTTTCCTTCTTTTCTGGGCCTGTTCCTACGTTTTCTCCAAAGATTGTACATACATATCTAGGTGCACGGTAGTGCACCAGACAAGTTCTCGCTCTACCTCCTTTTACACGAAACAACTTAGCCGTTTTTTAGTGGCTTATAACTCGGCACTGGAGACAGATGGAGAGATGTAATTTAGTACACTTGTTGAATGTGTGTGTGTGCTATCATGTCTCAATATTGACAGAACATTAATCTTACAACATTAGTAGGTTCCGAGATATAGGACCTCAGGGTATAGCCGGATAAGATAGTTAAAAATGCCCGTGAACCGAATTTTATCGACGATGTGCCATTCGATAGAGCACCAAGAAAAAACATACCGTGCAGAATGTCAACCCTGTATCTCGATCGGGAGGGTAGTTATGGGGTAAAATTGAAAAATCAGTTTTTGGCCTATTTTCCCTAGTTAATGACGTTTGGAAATTCTGAGAAAAATCTGACACATGTCAAGAACCCTAATACATACTTTGCAATTGGTTTCAGATTTTTAAAATGAAAATCCTGCTTGTAAAAAATCAAAAACATTTGAAGGGAGGATCAACAATTTTTATGAATAGACTGCAGATGTTTATGGATTTATGGCTTACGAAAATTTCCAAAAAATGCCGCAACGTAAAATTCGATAGGATTCAGTACGATTTTGATTTGTTTTACATCTACAAAGGCTATTCCCATGAAAAATTGGATTTCATTCCAGTCCACAACCTTAAAATTTGTCTACAAAAATTGGAAATTGTATAAACAAAGCCTCAGTCTCTATTTACGAACTACACAAAGATCAATTTTCAATGAGCACTATATCTTGCAGAATATTGTGTCAGTCGAATAGCAAACACAATTTTCTGAAACTTCAACAATAACAATCAGATTTGTGCATTAATCTCGCTCGATCGATGTCGGATAACTTTTAATCCGTTGATTAAACTGTTAACATTGAGTGTTGAGTGCAGCAGCGAGGTTGCACTTACATTCATCCTCTGGGCTCACAGTCTTTCTTACCGTCTTAACAGATTCCATTACTCGTTAGATTACGAACATTATTCGACGACGTTTTGTATTGAAAACTATAATGGCAAATCCGAAGCGGAAATTGCCTAAGGAACCACCCCTGTCAAAGTAATCCGACACTTCTTGCACACCCTGTATACTTAAATCGATCAAAATAATCCGATTTGCATCGTGTATGAACTTATTTTCATCGGCAGAATCTCGGCTGTCAAATGGCACTGCAATAACACGAGAATTACTGAAAATGAAATCTTCTTTATTCACAATTAACATCATACAATTTTCATAATTTCAGCGCACTGGTTCGATCAATTATTATACATAACACTATTTGCAAATTTTCACAATATCTTTATTTCAACGTTTCGATCTTCTTTTAGATCATTCTCAAGAAAATTTTTATGAATTACGTCTGTGTATATATATATATATATATATATATATATATATATATATATGTATGTATATATATATATAAATTAGTAATAAATGCTATATTTGAAATTGTGTGAATTTTGTGTTCTTTGTTCCTCTTGTTTTAAATTCACACAATTTGAAATGTAGCATTTATTACTAATTTACAGACGCAGTACTTAAAAATTTTCTTGAGAACGATCTAAAAGAACATCGAAACCTTGAAATAAAGATATTGTGAAAATTTGCAAATAGTGTTATGTATAACAATTGATCGAACCAGTGCGCTGAAATGATAAAAAAAACGTTCTTAGCAACAATCTACGATCGACATAAGGAAACATTTAATTTTCACAATGTTTAATAATGTAATGAATTCATTATTTTTGTACTTCTAGCATTTCCCGGAAAGCAAAATCAAAAATGTCTCAATCATTCATGACATTTCCTACTGTCCTCTGATTTCATTTGGTGTTTCTAATAACAATCAGTCTGAGATGTCGACAAAGCTGTTTTATAATTAGACTAATTGCAAAAAAATTGCGGACGCTTTATCTGACCTGTCGCGTGACATTGAAATGCAGCACGCGTTCGAGCATACCGTTGTAATCTACATCGTTTGCTTCTTCTGTGTATATGTAACAGTCGCACGTCTCGACTGTGAATAACCAACGGGCGAAAATGTCAAATTTCGCGCGATCAGAAAGGTGGAACACCTACAGGGTCTGTCCGGAAAGTAATGCGACCACATTTTTTTTTTTAAATCTATTGAACATATGAGTACAAACCTTTAAAATCCTTAAAGTAGGATCCTTGGGCGTTGACACATTTTTTCCAGCGCGATTTCCATGCTTCGTATGCTCCTTGAAAGGCGTTATCTGGACCCTCAACCAAAACTTTTCCATAGATTACGGGGAAAACAGTAAACGGTACTTCTTAGTTGGATCACAACACTTCCCCAACCCCCATACAGTCCTGACTTGCCTCCCGCCGACTTCTTCTCGTTTCCAAAAATTAAAAATGTGCTAAAAGGACGCCATTTTGAAAGCGTGGAACGCGTCAAAGAGGCTGTGACGAGGGTACTACGAGAGGTTCCAAAAAACGCCTTCCAGGGAGCATACGAAGCATGGAAATCGCGCTGGAAAAAATGAGTCGATGCCCAAGGATCCTACTTTGAAGAAATTTAAAGGTTTGTGCCCATATGTTTAATAGATTTTCTTTAAAAAATATAGTTGCATTACTTTCCGGACAGACCCTGTATAACACGCAAAAACTCACCGTCATCCTTTCTGACGTGCCAGTACTGACAATGAGATAAATACTGTATTCCCCGCATCTAAAAAAAACCTTCTGCCGAGTGTCCAGATAAGACGCGGTGTTTTTCCTTATTTCTGATTTCAGAACGATTGCAAAACTGTCAGCGTACTCGTCGCAGATATGAAATTTACCGTGAAGGAGGTTTCCGCAACGGTTTTATCAGAGATTTACTAATTTTATAAAGTTTATTAGACGAAATATAAAATTGACTTCGAGTATGATTATTCTAGGTATCCGTGTGTACCCGTGCGAAATTCAATTTCCGCTTAATCCCGACCTTTCGTTCAACTTTATACCGATGACCCTGCGCAATGGCGACTAACGCACAGCGATGGAATTTATTAAATAGCCTAACGACCGCAGGGGCTCTTTGCACACGTGCATGTGTGCTCCGATTAGAGATTAACGATCAGTAAAACGAACCTCGACGCTTGTTCGAGGATATTCGAGGTCCAACCAATTTCAGGTCCCCCGATCAGCGCTGCCGCTGGGGGACACGAGCAAAATTATTCTCATTTTGCTGATTAGTAAACCGACCGTGCAGTCTTAACGTCAATGTGCCGTGAAATCGTACTATTATCTTGCGAGTGAATTATCTAAATCAGCTGTGCAATTATTTTTCGTGGGATACACTATTGTTTATACAGGGTGATCCCGCTAGCGTGCCATACAATTATGTACTTGTAAACTGCTCGGCAGAGGTGGGCATTATTTGGCGAAACAAATATTTCAAATACTATTTAATATTTTAGATTTTGTTTCGCCTAAAGAATTTTTAAGTATTTTAAATAAGGAAAAAATAAGGGGAAATCTCTTCCTTTAGGACACGGCTTACATTCGAAAGCCTCAACAGAAGTAACTGTATTTTAAATACAATTTTAAATAAGATATACAATTTCGAAAATGAAATATTTCTGTTTTCATAATGTGAATCTCAAAATAAAATATTTCTTTTTTCAAAATTTTACTTTTTGCATTGTTCTGAGAAACCGCATAAACATACAATTTACCTTATCGTTAAGAAACGATTTACACTCATAAATGTACTAAATCCAATCCATTATTTTCAGCAATAATATTTAAAATTAAAATTGAAAATAAAGACAAAATACAAATATATTTGCAATATATTCTCCAAATAAAATACTATTTTAAAAAATTATTGCCTCTCTCAAATAAAATATTTTGCTTTCAAAAGTTAGTACATTAAATAAAATATTTTGTTTTCAAAGTTGTACGTATACCTTAAAATAAATAGGATTATTTATTATTTACTATTTAAAATACTATTTTCCCCAGCTCTGTGCTGCTCGATATGTGAAGAAATTATTAAAACGAAAGTTGTACTAAATCACTTGTGGAAAAAATCAATAGTTTAGAAGATATTTTGATTTGAATAAAATATACTATACAGATGTTAGCACTCACTTTTCTAAATTCAGTATTCGAAAGTTATATGTTATACTATCGTTTTTTAAGTACAGCATTTTTGGGACACCTTGTACGATAATGTATAACTTCTTTTGCTCGTTACTAGACATCAGGTCGAATTTAACGAGCTTAAAGACAAGCACTTTATTTTATCCAACGGAATAATACGGCGAAAATACCATTTAGAGAAACTACCATGGCTTAATGAGCTTCCATTAACTTTTTATCTAAGCTCTGTAGTGATTAGTTTTAGCTGTTAGCCTAACAATTAATATTCTCCTTATTTACCATTTATTGTGGGCATTTTCTCTGGTAATTGATTGATAACATACATATACCACTTAATAAGAATCTTGTCTTACTTGGAAAGTTTTCAATCAAATTATTCGTTCGGAGAAATATTTACAAATGTGCAATTCGTCCAATTGTGGAAATTAATAAAGTATGGGTGTTCGTATAAAGTGTTAAAAAATAATTCTATAAATTCATAATCTTTATCTTTAAAATATTAGTTTTTCTACTGTATTTCAGAGTGATTATATGAAATCAATTTTGATATTCCTGTCCCCTGTTCGAATCATAAATCACATTTATAGTTCCCAGCGTAATAAGAATTGATGGAAGCGACACTTTGGTAAGTGGATTAACCCCTCCTACTGCAATTTATTCACAGACGATGCATTTATACATTAACTAATTTGAGAAAGTTACGAAGGAAAATATATATAAACATTTTCAAATATGTTTGCTCTACTTGTATGCACTCTTAATGCAAATGTCACATTTTAATCGATTATGTAGATAACAAACAACATATTTATTGGGTATACATTTTACTTAAAAATCACTAAAAATTTCGATACCCGTGTAAGTTTTGTATATAACATTTTTTCATATTATTACAAATAACAGCAGTATTCATAGTGGACATAGTTGTTGCCCTAGTATAATACTGCAGTCAAAAAATGTATTCATACAATTCCCATGAGAACACCTTTACAATCTCGATAATTATCAAACAAAAAATCCTCGTGGTAGGCTTAGTGTTAAATCTACAAGGAAATATAAGCTGCGTTGTTAAATTGTACATACTATTTACTTTGTTTGAGGGCCTGCGGTGTGCTAGTTGCCACGTAACTATAATATCATGGGTTGCGTAAAATGGTTGCTGCTGGAGGGCCCGAAATGACACGTTCCAGGTAAACGAACTCGGCGAGAGTAAAACGAGGAGAAGGGATGGGTCTTCTGGCTTTTATGGTTCGTTCTAAAATGCAGACAATAACGGTTCTACCCAGTCCCATCTATTCGAAGCGTTTTCCTAACTTGCAGGAACAACGCGTTCGAAACCTACGTTCGAGGCCTGCTACAAGCTCCGAGCAGCGTCTGAATCAACAGGTAGCATGTTGCATACTAACGAATCGGACGATAACACAACGAAACTAATTTCTTTTTAATAATAACCTAACCTCCTCCTTCATCGTAGTCGGTTCAAAAGAGAAATGCAGCTTGTTCCCTTATTTTAGGAGCTGGTTTCTCAAGTGATAAAGGAGAAAAGAACTCTGCAGGCGAACGTTTCGTCTAGCGACTCCACAATGGCTGCTGGCAAACCGTAAATAGACAGGTAGGTGTACCGGCGTACCTGAGAATGATGAAACCCGCTGTATACGTATACGTACTATGTACAGGAATGAAGAAACCAGAGGACAGAGTTTTCTTTGGAGGATCTGTTCGGTTTGCAAGCCGGAGGCAACCGCATCAGGGGCAACGGCCGGTCAAAGTCCTACCTTCGACATTCTATCCCCTCTTACTCCTTTGTTCCTGTCCTTCTTGATCACCGTTCCTTCTTTCTTCGTGACCTTACTCCTTTTCCACCTTGGTTTCGTACCTGTTTATCTTCTTGTCCCCTTGCTTGCGTACCTTCTTCCTCGCCCACTCTCTTCCCAGCCATCCGAGTTCCCTAAGTTCTGCAGCCGGGGTTTCAGGTTTGAAAAATTCATGATTAGACTCTGCGGACGTTTATGCAATTTTCCATGTTTATTCTAGGGTAATCTTGACACCTTGAAATTAGAATTGGAATATGCCGATAACCTTTATTATAAACCTCTTTTGGTTTATTAATTTAAAACAAAAGAACAATGTCCTATGTATTAATTAATCAGTCGGCCAATAGACAGTTGGCGCTCCGGGCCGACTGTGGCAACTCGCGTCTAGGTCGCGCTCTGATTGGTCCGAGTTTTTCGTTAATAACTCCTAAATAAAACCGCGGATAACATTTTTGCAAAGGAAAATGTCGCTTCGAATGGTCTCGGGAACAACCCATTTCCGGCTGTTGAAGGAATTTTGGGACACCCTGTATAAGATAGACCAGTAATTGTGGAACAAAGTTGGACAGTGTTATTGCTCAACTCTAATTCTTAGTAGGTATAAAATTTTCTCTTTCTTTAGGGTATCTATAGATTCCGTTAAATCACTGAAATGGTAGTTTCTCACTATTTGATAATATAAGTTCCATATCTGACGGATGTGTGTATCTTTGAATAGAATAAAGCTGCTGTCAGAGAGTGATCGTCAATCGAGTTAATCATCGTATTTGTCTTGCTATCGATGTGATTAAGTGAAATCATCGGGTTGATATAGATTGTCGGAGGATTGTTTCGTAACTTAGGCCGGTGTGCTAGATACGATGATCACGTATATCATCGATGAACGTGGAACACCCACGTACCCTCGCCGTGTATGAAATTACTCTTACCACATAGAATAATGTAGATCGATCTTTTCCCTCGTTATTGCCGATTCCAGTATAAGATCTTCGAGAAGTATGGAATTTCAGGTTGAACTACCGTTAGAAACAAATTTATTTTTATCCATAAATGAGTAACATTATGTTTCGAATGGAAATTTCATTCAATTTTAATTGAACATTAGAACCATGTTATCTTAACAGGCTTCAAATTGTTCAATTTCCCATTGTTGAGGTTGTAAAGATGCATTTGTGGGGAATTAATTCCATAAGTTTATTTCTTAAGGCATGTATGTATATTACGATAAAAACCCTTTATTATTTTTATGCAGTGTAGTGTTAACTAATAATTAGACTGCGGATTTTATGCGTTTAGAACAAAAATGAGTAGGTGTAATTTAAAATAGTAAGACTATTAGAAGAATTTCAAAGTTCTGTTGTATTATTTTCAGCGTATTCTTCTTCCTCAGCATATTCCCACAAGAGAACGGTCTCGTTCTGCGCAGCCTTTTGAGCTGATCTAGATGGTGAGGGCGCAGCGAGCCCCACTCCCCATTTTCTTGAACCAATTGGGGCGAAGATGCGCAGCGAAGAACGAAAACTGGTTGTTACACAAGTCCGTTCTCTCGTGGGTTAGAATATAGCTTTCCATTTCACTCTGGTTTGTCGCAATTCAGATAGAAAATTGTTATTTTTCATTAAAGATTCGCAGTCTACTAATAATTTAGTGTTCTGCAGATCTAATGTTAAGAAAACATCGTAGGTGTTCGTATGAACGAACACAATAGATCAATCACTATAAACGGCCAGAGAGAAATGAACTTTTCCTGTAAAAATTGCTGTTAGATTAAGTTATAAAATATAGTTTTTGAAAGCGAAGTAATAATGTAGTTTAATTTTATCAGAGTCTGTGTTTTATTGTGCAATGGATAAACTATGCTCGTTAACTCATGGAATCCATAGCCTACATAAGCCATAAGTCAATAATAATGGTAATAAAATAGGTTTATCTTGTAAGCAAGAATAATAACAGTAAACGTGTAAAATGACGAAGTGCAAACAGTCCTTGGTCATACAATTAGAATTACTCACATTTTTCAATATAAAATAATATTAAAAACATACTTTATTACAATAGCGTGATAAATCATTACTTATTGTTAGAGAATATTGTTATTCCACTTCCCACTTACTGAATTCTCTTATTTGCATGGTTTCTGCAATGTTATTAGCATGGTACGTACTCGCGCATGTCTTTTTTAGTGCTTTTTTCAAGACCTAAAAACAATTACCGCTGGTTATCCTTGAATACTCATTTGAATAGTTCTAAATATAGCGCTATCCGCTATAAATGAAAGAAATGCCCTACACTTGTATTCAGTTATGCATCAATACAATGTATGCGTTCCTTTTTTTGCCCCTAATTAATTCCACAAGCTCTGAATTGAATTAACAAAGTCTATCTGTGACTCGTCAATTTTTGATGAGAAAGATATTTCTTCCTGTACTGAATATTGTTAAATTTTAACTGGGATTTTAAAATTAAATCAATTTTCGATATGATACTTAAATAACAAGAATTTTTTATACTTATTATTATTTTTTGCTGTTAACAAAACTACTTTTAATGAACAATTTGTCCATTTAAACTGTAATTTTTAATGAACAAATTGTCAATTTAAAATGTGATATGGCTGGCCCTGGGGGTTAATAGGATTTTCAATAATTGTGTTGTACCAAAAGAAAGCATAGAAATTCTCTTTTACTCTGCGATCTTAAATGGGAAACTATTGGATTACGTTATTGAGGGTGATTTGTCAGTTCGCAATGAAAACTGCTGTTGCTATTGAAGGTTCCATTAAAAAGTGTTCAGCCATGTGCCATAAATTCTTCAAAATTATGCAATCAAAATAAAAATGAAATAAAATTATTCTGATAAGCAGTAGGAAAGGAACTGTTCAGTGAATTTTTTAAATGTTGTAAATACTAAAATGGAAGATTGTTTACAGAATATCAGTTCTCATAATTATAGACTGCGGATCTTTATGCAAAATAAAAAATGTTTGCATTGATCGCAGGACACAGGAGCCAAATAAAAATTGTATTTTTGTTTTAATTATTCTACGAAGCTGAAACTAATATATTGATGTCCTTAAATATTTTTAACATGTCCACTGCTTTGAATTACATGTGCTCATTTTTGTCATAAATGCATAAAATCCGCGGTCTACTCATAATATATAGATTTGTATAATCTTCGATATAGTCTGCGGTCCGTTGATTTCTGGACTCGGTTACATACGCTGCCAAGATTGATAGAGGGAATGATTCGAGGTGGAGTCACGGTGTGCCGTTCCACGTGATCGCATTATATTCTTCACTCCAGTTTTTGATGTTATCTAACGTTATCAGCGCGAATAAGTGCCTTCACAATAATAACGCTGACTCTTTCTAGTTTCTTGAAGCGTTGTCAGTCTTAAGCTACTGCGCAATCGTGGCTGGTGATAACAAGAAATGAGAATTCTTCTGGCTCGAGGAGTTCAGTGCGGATTCGATCAACATTCAATTGGTGTTGTGGAAAGTCTCGCTTGTCAAAGAGAATTCACATGGTTGGCAGCGCCGGAAGTTGTCGTTTTGAAATCCGTACAGCTGGAACCTGGACTATCCTCTGTGAACGGATGAGGGTATTGTTGCTCTAATAGAACTGAAACAAGTCTAGCACAAGTCTAGCAGACATGGCTACCGTGCTAGCCACGTTTGCGGTCCTCAAGGACCACGTGAAGTTGAAAGTTACCCAGGATGCTGTGGCCATCGACAATCTCGGTAACGAAAACCTATTCACACCTCGTGCATCGGTTATTTCTCTTACTTTTACGTTCGACGATATCATTTGTTCGTTCTTCTGTGATCAGTTTTCAAGCTACACTACAGAGCCACGTTCCTCATCCTGCTGATCGGCTCGCTTCTCGTCACGTCTAGGCAGTTCTTCGGGGAGCACATCAGGTACAGAAGCAAACATTTCGATGGTCGCAACTAATCATGTGTTGACGCAACGAAATGTAACGTACAATACATGAACAATTAGACAGCAGATAGCCATGCAAATGTGACCGAATAGGACATTACTTCTTATAGGTCAGAGGTTCTTTAACACTAAACCTACCGAGCCGTACGAGAAATTGGTATACATGTTCCCTTATAAAAATGACCAGATTGATTTTATTTAGACTTTTTGTAGCTCCTATGTTGTAATATGTGCTCCACTAAAGATATCTATACAATGATTTCTTATGAAGTTATTTTTATCATATCAGTAATCGTAAAATATAAAATCTGGAACCGCGGTCATTGTGACCGGTGATGATGACAGGTGTTAAGGAGGTAGACTCGGTTTTCCCACAGATTTCGGTAGTCAAAAGTGCTGGATAAAAGATCAACCTAGACCGCGAACGCCCTGAAAAGTCCTATTTTTACATTTACGAGGGGTAATTTGCATTATTCGGAAGCATAAATACAGGCTGAACATTATAAAGCGTTACAGACGAATATCTCCAAAAATATTGATTGTACGCAAAAATATTTCCGATAAAAGTTGTTCAGTACCGAGGGGAGCATCATGTGGTGGGATTTGTATTTTTTCTCGATGGACACTCCAAGGTGAGGTAAAGGTCACCTTAATTTTTTTTAATGGAAAGACCTACTTTCTGTATCATGAATCGATTGTCTATCGAATTCTTTTATCAAGCGTTTTTGGCTATACTGAAAAACCCTATTTTTGTGTTATCGAGAAATAAGAACGCGCATTACGCACCCTTGCAATCCTGGAAAACCGAGTCTACCCCCCCCCCCCCCCCCCTTCAGTATCGGGAGGCACAGAATCTTTGTTGTGGTTTGTTGAAATTTGCTGTGCAGAATGTATAGATATTATATGTCGCGACTATCGTAGCGAGATTTTACACCCTCGGCTTGGTGGAAATTTATGTACGAAAGCTGTCGCAAAATTAACTTTGACACAAAAGACCAACAATGTTTTTGCGACTGCATCGTATTCTATTCATCATATGAATGCAAAGCGCAAGAGGAATCAGGGATCACATAATTAGGGATCTATATCAAAATCAAAGTCGGACACTTGGGGTCCTTCCCTTGTTAGTTAATTTCTAACGAAACTGTTCAGCTTCGACCCATGGTTCCTTTGACAACTTTGACCCTTGCGATGCGTAGAACAGGATGCGAGAAAAAAACAATTTGCCCTTGAATTTCAAGGTCAAGGTCAAGGACGTTTTTTTAACAGATCTCCACCGATCTGGAGTTTAGTAAAACTCTGCTATTTCGTATAGATTATGAACCTTTAACTGTATTAACTACACATAATATAAATACCATGATAATGGTAATCATGATAAAATACACGTCAAAAATATGTGCAAACTATTGGGTTGGCAAATAAGTTCGTTCGGTTTTTGTGATTTATTCCACTGTAAACAACCGAACGAACTTATTTGCCAACCCAATATTTGGGTCACTAGAATGCAAATGCTATTTTATCTTGACTTCATTATTTATTGTCTGCTAAAGACATATATCTTGTTAACATTCTCTGCTATCGCGAATATGAAAATGGTGAATGACTTGTCAGTTACTGCTCTCGTGTTACAACAGTATTACAGGATTTTATTGTTAGATATGCTTACTCGTCAATTCATTCGCCTCATTTTACACAGTTAGCGTTCGTTGACTATTTTATGGTTTATAGCGAAGCGCTGATTGATTCATTTTATTGATATTTCATTGCATTCAAGTTTAATTTTTGTAATTTGCAAATAATTACAACACATTGCACATTGACAAATAATTAATTTTCGGCATTTTTCAGTAAACCGCTCTCTACGTTGTTCCGTTTAAACTAATTATTGATTGGACAGTTAATACGATTATTAATTTTCCCATGAAAAGATCGATTTATTTACAGGATAGACCACCCTGTGCACTATACATAATACAATATTTTGTCGTATGTATTACTTTTTTTCCGTAAAACAAACGGGTTTCCGAGAAAATTGAGATAATTGTCTGATCGAAATCATATAAGATCGTTCCCATTAAACGTGAACAATATGAAGGAACTGTAATCATCGGTTTTTCTTTCATGGTAAGGTGCATCAGCGGTTCGGGCGTACCGGAAAATGTGATCAACACTTTTTGTTTCTTCAACTCTACATACACAGTGGTAAATAGTAAATACCAAAGTTACTGAATGGAACAGATATAGTGGCTCTTAAACGCTGGGAACTGTTGCATGTTCCCACGGTGCAAGAACGAATGAGTTGTACCGTAAAATGTTTGCAAAATTTATGAAGAGAACGAGAGCGCACTCGATCCGAATTCTGACAGCTTTTCCACGGTTCAAATCAAGGCCATCCGTTGAGCAAAAACACAGGCAATGAATATTACCACGAATTACGTTTTCCCAAAAAGCATTCGACGGCGACTATCACTGCATCAACTACTTAAAAGAGAAAGACCCGCAGTGTTCGATTTTGTTTGTGATGATTGTATATGGATCCCTAATTATGTATGAAAAATATTAGGTGTAGTTACTCAACAGTTTTGAAGATATAAACAATTGAACTTCTGAAAACTTGAGCTGCAAATCATGGTGTATCAACAACGTATGAAACTTTAATTGTTTGTATCTTTAAAAAACTATTGAGTAACTACACCTAATATTTTGCATACATAATTAGGGATCCGTATACCATCAACTCACAAAAAATTATCAAAATCGAAGTCGGACACTTGAGATCCTTCCCTTGTTAGAATGATGCTCTACAATTCTGACTCTTTGGACAATGCCTACGTATTATTGTTATTCACACTCCACGCAGTCGTGATTCACGCGTTGAGTCAATGCTTATCATTCCAACAGTTTACTAATTATTAAATTGACTCAATTTAACGAGATATGTATGTCATACAAGCATAACGTAAGCAATACATCATATTCTTGCAAGTAATACATACAGTGGGTGTAGAAAGTTTTAAAACAGAATAATTTTTTTATAATTTTACCAAACGACCTGTAAATATACAGGTATATTATATTACTTGTGCAAGTAATGTAATCGATGTAAATATGCAAAACATACGCATTATCCAAACAGTACAAACAATGCAGTTTTTTAAAACTTATTAATGCTTTAAAACAGATGGAATCGCATAACTTCGAAATTTTTAAAGAACATTCACACTCTGGGTCAGAAAAGAGCCAAGTCTTACCATCCGAGGGTTATCATTTTAATAAACTAATTACAAGAGTAATACAACAGTATTTTTAAAATTCCTTAAAAGTCTTCACTGTTTTCCGTTTGACCAATTCATGTAAATGTTACACACACTAACATATTTGTAGTTCGAACGTTAACTAACAAACAAAAAACAAGTTAATCTCATATAATAGAGTTATTACTTCGTCCACTGCGAAATTACTAGTTGCATTCGTTAATCTTCGTCGGGCTAGCACCGGGTCATTTGTGACCCATATCTTCAGTGTAGCGGAGAGGTCGTGCACGTGTCCGTAACACTTAATCTCTTACATTTGTTTAATGTCTTCCTTTCTTTCTAGTGTGGTGCAATACTTAAAACATTGAAAAGATTAAAGGACTTTAAAAGTATACATTAAATTATTTCTGGAAGATATAAATTTTCATTTAGCTTCTGTGTCTAACGATTCATGCACAAACATTTTATTTTGCATAAAGATCTGGTGTCTAATAATCAGGGACCATTTCAAGTATTTCATCGACTAAAATCTCTCATCGATGACTGCTTTGAGCAATTGAAACAGTTTTCCTTCATCGATAACAGTTATCGAGAAGGATCCAATTTTTTGGACACTAATAACAGTTATTTGTAATCACAAAGTATGAAAATCGATATTTTTTAATCATTTTGTTCTTCGATTTGTTTTCTTTATATTTTGTGTACATTATCTTAAATTTCAATAATAATCAACTTTCTATCAATGATTTTTATCGTAGAAAATTTTATAATAACTGTTATTTTCGGTCCCTGCTAATAATCACTGTCAATGGAAAGACGTTTACAAGACAGTCGTATACAGTCGCGTACACTCGTATTCAACCAACGAAAAGCTGTCAGAAAATACAGTAAATCGTCTATAGTCGCAAAAAGGTCGTACACGATGAATGGAAAAAAATATCGGCTTGGGTAAATCGGTGTGAACCACTACCAATGCGATGCGGAGAGTCGCAGTCGCCGGCACAGTCCAAAGGCCCGTGCGTCATCACAATGTAACACCAATATTTAATCTTCTTTATTTTTCATTATCTTTTTATGGAACTTTCACTAATATATTTGTGGCATTTTTCTGATTAAAATAAGACCAAACACGATATAGTAATTTCAACTGTATTTAGTGGTTTTTCTATGGTGTTTTTTTCTACGTTCGGCTCAGTCTCTGAAGCTGAAAAAATAATGTCCGTCAACGAACTTTGCAAACGAACCTCCCCGAGACTTTTGCAACTATAGAGGATTTACTGTAGTTCACTATAAACTAAACAATATTTTACTCAAAGACAAGTTGAACAGTGCAATCATTTTAACACTAGGTTTACGGGACTCGTCAAAATGACTGGTTCTAATATTCTTAATTTGCGATTATTAATATTGTAAAGATGCTAACGTGATAGAATTATTTAACAAATTTATTTCTTGGTGTATACTGGGTATTTTACATAACTTGACCACCTTGAATATCTTTGTTGTTTTTAAAGATACGTCAAATGTCTGCAGGATAAAGTTGAATGGTAAAATGGGGCTCATACGATACCAAAAAAATTTTTGTTTTTATGTAATTTTTCTTAGAGATATGAAGGTGAATAACTCTAAACCACCATTACTGTCGCACTAACAATAAGACGTTACACTGTAATTTAAATTGAAATATCTCTGAACTACTAACTTTTCGATATACATAGGTTAGTACTTTTTTATAACGAATGTCTAGCTGCATCGATTGCCGAATTAAAAAATACCTCATTCCATTTAAAAAAATGAAGGTGATCTTCATATCTCTAAGAAAAATTACATAAAAACAAACATTTTTCTGGTATCGTGTGAGCACCATTTTACCATTCAACTTTGTCCTTCAGACATTTGACGTATCTTTAAAAACAACAAAGATATTCAAGGTGGTCAAGTTAGGTGAAACACCCGGTGTAATATTGAAAAAATGGCCAAAAATTTGGATAGACACATGCTCGTTATATTTACAAAATAATGTGAAATAGTTATTTCTAGACCTCCGTGAACCAAGTGTTAAGTTCGAGAACCGTCCACGAAGTCACTATACTTGTTCCGCTAAGAATTCGGGGCGTGACTATGCGAAACGAAAGAGTAAATGTTGCAGGTAAAGCACATGAACATGACGTTGGTCGAGTCGGGCCAGTTGCCACATCCAGGAGTAGGTCCAGCCGGCAATGATGACCCCATCGTCCGCCATGCCTACTATCAATGGGTTCCTTTCGTTCTGTTTTTCCAGGCAATCTTCTTCTACGTGCCTCACTACCTATGGCGATATGCTGAAGGTCAGTTTCTCCAATTGCAATTTTTGAAAAAATTTCTTTTCACATCCTGTAGTAAACTAATTGCTCTAGCTTCCCAAAATAGTTCAAATCGTATAGTACAATTTTAAAATAACTATCGTCTTTTTTAGAGTATCCTTAAACTTTTGTCCACTACTGTATAGAGCTGTGCATTTTGTTTGAGAAAATCATTTTTAAATGTATACATCGTATACCGGTATCGTGTGTGAAATAAATAATTTTTGCCAGTCCAGGTGGTCGTCTGAAGTTCATGGTTTCCGGTTTGCAATTATCGACCTTGGCTCTGCGCGACGAGCCGATGAAGCTCGACAATGATGTAACCATTCCCTCAAAGAACGATCGGAACGAGAAGATCCGACAGATTCGCATCGCTTTCGTGAATCGCATCCACTTGAACCGACCATGGGCTTACTATCTAGGCCTCTGCGAGGTTCTCAACTTCATCAACGTTCTAGTACAGATATACATGACCGATCGGTTCCTGGGTGGTGCTTTCCTCGGTCTAGGCCATGCAGTGGGCGACAAGACCCACGGAGAGATGGATGTCCTCGACGTTGTCTTTCCTAAGGTATTCCCAAGGCTATCTCTCTATGAAGGGAACTGTTAGATCGGGCCTGGCCAACTAGTGCTCCGAGAGTCGATTACGATCTTCGATGGTTCCATCTAAACTTCGAAACTTTATAAACAATCCTGCGGCAAGTTTCTTTTCCAAATATCTACCGATCTAGAGGTGTTGATTCACCCCTACGACGGATGACCATTACTTTTTATACAGCCTGTACTCTTCGAAATGACAAGGCTCTCCAGCGTTTGATACCTTGACTGCCTTAGCAAAATGAACTGCATTGTAATACGATGGTGTAATTTTTCCATCTGGCTACTCGTCGCATTGCTATCCAACTCTAAAGACGATTACGAGTGCCGCGAGTAACTGTCAGCTTCAGGCAGAATCTGACTCAAAACTTTGCATTCGCGATCCAAGGATGAATCGACATGAGTGTTAGCGCGCTCAACGTGCCTTTGCGAAGTCGCCGATATATTGCTGTAGAATGCTTATCTTCGCGGAAATTGTTCAGAGATTGGTGGAAATGAACGTCGGTTATTTAAAATATTTTTTCCGCCTGGTGATTGCTGTTATCGTTCAAGTGAATCGAGGATATCTCGTGGTTATCAGCGTTACGGAACTAGTATTTCAATCGCGGGGCACGTTGCAAGCGTGGTCACACCTAGACAAGGTCGGAAATGCCTTCCGTATAGAAACGTTCAAACATCGTGGAACCAGTTTCGGATGTAGAAATGTCGAATGTCAACGGAGTTGTGTTAACTCGAATGGAACGATTCAAAGCCTCGGAGAACGTTCCGGGTGATCTAGACAGGGTGTCCGACAAACGTTGTAAATACATACTTCCTTGAAAGGAACAATTCCTGGGCCATTTTAAGCAATTTTTTCGTTTGCGAATATCTTCTTCGCCGCTTCGTTTCGTGTTTTTAGTTAATAACTGATTGATAAAGCCACGAAGAACATTTTTAAGGAACCTTTCAAGGAAGTACATTTTTGGGACATCCTGTATAATCCTGTTTGTGGATGTTTCAGGTTACCAAGTGCAGATTCTACAAATACGGTCCTTCCGGGAGTGTGCAGGATATCGACGCCCTCTGCGTCATGGCGTTGAACATTGTCAATGAAAAGATCTACGTGTTCCTCTGGTACTGGTTTATCATTCTGTCCGTGATAACCGGTTTGGGATTGGTATGGAGGATATTGACGATGCTGCTGCATGCCAGGTTACTACTGTTTATACGCCATATGTCTCCATATTTGCGTCGATTGTATATACGTATATACGGTAAAGTCGCGATCTAGCTCCTTGAGGAATCTCCACGATCACTGTCTCTTCGCTTACCCCTTTCACTGGGGGGCATTCCCGCGACGGGCCAAGAACGTTTCGTTCGGCATCCTTTGTACTCTTTCAACGCTGTCATAAACAAATATCAGATGATTGCACAAGTTCGTGGCCGATTTGAAAATATAATTCAATGGTTAATTTTAAAGAATACAGCTTTATCAATCAATTATATAGTCACCAGTGTTTTCAACAATTAGAGAAGAACAGTGACTGCATAATTTTTGTTTTACACTCTTTCGTGCAGGACAGTTTGCGACATCTATGAACGTCAGGCACGAACTTAGGCAATCGTCTAATAGTTTTTCCCTACACGATCTCTGTCCCTGCTCGGAACCGCCGATGGAACCTATTTAGATCGTGACTTTACTGTACAACGTTCTCTCCGTAACTGTCGAGAAGATCTCTACCGTAACTGTCCAAAATTTATCCCCACCACCGCGGGGAATTCTGAATTAAATAGAACCTTGTTCAATAGAAGTATTCTACGTAAAATGACATAATGGTCGAACACGATATCCAAATATTGGGTTGGCAAGAAAGTAATTGGCAAGAATTTCTTGATTCAAGCAATGCACTTTAATGAATAAGATATTTTCCCTTTTGTTCGATGATCTTTTGCCGAGAGGAATAAATAAGAAATTATTTTATTGGCTAAAGTTCATTTTATAATATTTTAATATTTTATTGGTTAAAGCTTGAATAAAGAAATTCGATTTTATTTCACCTTAAAATACCGAAATTGCTTTGTTGCCAACCCAGTATATTTCGCATTCGTAAAAGAAAGGCATTACGAGTGTGTCATCAGCTAAAACCGAAGAATTAAATCAGCTAGAACCGTTGTTTGTTGCATTCGCAGGAGCACGATGTTCAACAGATACATTTTCGCGTTTGCCTGTCCTGGAAAATACAACCCATGGAGCGTGCTCACTGTCACGCACGAGTATCATTTCGGGGATTGGCTGTTCCTCTATTACATCGCGAAAAACCTGGACAACTACGTATTCAAGGATCTCATTCAGCAGCTAGCGGAGGACATGCAAGCCAAGCGGCGGATGCGAACTCAACCATCTCTCCCCGAAGAGGAACCTTTGACGAAGAATCCAGATCCATTCACAATCGATATGTTCAGTGAACCACATAAATCTAAGGAAACTTAGGTTCGATCAAAACCGCGTGATTGCTCTTTTCATTTCCCTTTTTCGTTCGTTTCCAGATAGCCTTTTCGTGGCATATCGGAGTTCTGATATAATCAAAGCCGATGTTCTTTGACCAGACATGTCAGAGTACAGTCCATACGCTTCCCCCTCCACCATCAGATTCACCTTTTGCGACTTTCTGCAAGAGGGGACGTCACGTACAGAGTTCCTACTATACCTCCCCTTCTACAACACTATCCCCCACCAGTGGCGGCTCAAGTCAAGTGGAGGTCCGAAGCGGTAAAAATTTTGGGGCCCTCAAACTCAAGTTAAAAATAGAATAGTTACAAGAACACTCTTATAAACTTATTAACAAGAACGAACATATCCCGGGGCCCCACGCGGCCCCTTAGTCCGGCGGCCCAGTCACGTGACGCGTTTCGTCTCTGACGTGCATGTTTCGCAATGCTACGTGACTGATTCGGTACTGCCAGAGAGAGAGAGAGAGAGGAGGATAAGTGTATTCGCAGACAAAAGGCTTGCGTGTCTTTTTTTACGAAATGTGCCTAATTAAATAAATTCGTTGGATACATGTCCACACAAAAACATGAAACCCATTATTTCGAAAAAACAAAATTCTACTTTAAGATTGACAATCTTAAATCTTAAAGAAATCTGTAATCTTATTTTATGCATTTATGAGACAAAAATGGGTACATACAATTTAAAATAGTGGAAGTATTAAAAAGATTTAAGGCCACCATTGTATTAGTTTTACCTTAATAAGATAATTAAAAGAGGAGTGAAATTTTTATTTGCATAGGAATTTTCTTCTACATTGCTATCTTATTGTTAAATGAAACTGTTAGATGAAGTCGGGGGTGTAGAATCGCGCTATGATTGTCCCCGACGTATAATTTTGTGACACTCTGTACAAAGGATGCCGAACGTAGAAAAGGACAGCATGTAAACACGGACCGCTCGAGCTTCTGGGCCCGTGGCGAGGATGCACCCCAGTGGAAGGGGTAGGCGAAGGGACAGTGATTGTGGAGATCCTCCGGGGGCAAGATCGCGACTTCACTGTAGTAATCTATTACAAGGTAAGTGTCTGTTGTGGAATGCAAAGAGCTAAGCTCGCGTTTCGTGTAAGTATAAATAATTGTATTTCACATGCGGTACACGATTGTTGGCGATCAACCGCCTGTCCTCTCTCCCTCATCCGCTGCACATTCGCTCGTGCGGGGACCACTGGCACTCGCTTGTACCTATACGCGTGTTCACTGTGCAGGTAACGCTATATTGAACTGACCTCTCCAGCTGCTCGACAATAGTCGGGATTATTAAATCGTTCGGAAGGTTGATTAGCTTTGCGACATGGTTTGCCCTCGAATTAGAGCATTCGCTCGGCTAACTGATCCGGTCGTCGTCTGACAATCAGTCACCGCTGTTCTCTCTGGCCTGTTCTCTCTGCGAAATCGGTATTCATCCGACAACTTCCTTCGCCGTTGCGTGGACACTGTCTTTCTTAACCTTTAACTACCCGCGCGTGGCCTTAAAGGTTAAGAGTAGACTCGTTTTTCCAGGATGGCAAGGGTGTGGAATGCGCATTCTCATATCTCGATAAGACAAACAGACAGACAAACAGACAGACAAACAGACAGACAAACAGACAGACAAACAAACAGACAAACAAACATACAAACAGAAAAACAGACAGACAGACAGACAGACAAACAAGAAAGCGAGCTAATAAAAACGTGGTAAAATGGGGTTTTTACATACCAAATTGTAAATGAATGAAATGGATGAAATTTTCAGAGTATGTATAACTAACATAGATCTACAAAACATATATTTTAAATTTTCATTAAGCGTCCAAATAAGAAAGTTTAAAAAAATGCCTTTTTTATTTTTGCATGTAACCTTACAAATTATCATTTTTGGAAAATCATTTTGCATGTCATTTCGTAAACCAATGCTTCTAATTGATTATTAAAAATCAGGCCGTTTAGTACAATTATGGAAGAGTTATTTTGTTTTAAAGGGTGTTCGAATACTTTTGTTACCCACTGTACATTACCCACAGTCGTATGCTTCTGAATAATGCAAATTACGCTGGCGAACAAAGCAAATTACGCCTCATAAATGTAAAAATAGGACTTTCGAGGGCGATCGCGGCCTAGATTGATCTTTTATCTAGCGCTTTTGACTGCCGAAAAATCCCATCTTTGTTTTATCGAGAAATGAGAACACGCGTCTTGCACCCTCGCAATTCTGGAAACGAGTCTACAGCCTTAACAAACGTGTAATGAAATCGAAATTTAATTTCATCTAACTTTATAATTAGACAGCGGGTTTTTATGCAAAATAAAAATTTTCCATTTGAATTGTAACAAACCGGTGCGACGTAGAATTTCCATTTGAATTGTAACAAACCGGTGCGACGTAGAATTTTATTTTCTCTCTCTTAACCCCTTGCCGTATCTTTTCTTTTACAGTTACAGTCAGAGTTGGGCAAAAATTAGATTTAAATAAAAGTTTCGAATAAAGTGAGTTTTTTCCAAGTGGTTTGTAAACCCAGTTTATTCGAAATTTTTATTTGGATAAAATCTTTGCCCAACTCTGGTTACAAAATTTTTATTTGAATAAAATCTTTGCCCAACTCTGGTTACAAAATTTTTATTTGAATAAAATCTTCGCCCAACTCTGGTTACAGTGGTTAAGAACGTCTTTATGCAGAAAATTCGTCATAGAAGGGAAAAGAAAATGTATATTTTTTGTATGGCTACATTTATTCGAATGCTTAAATATTGATTGCAAACGATACAAATTCTATTTCATCTAAAATGAAACGCGTAACATTCACATTTGTTAGACTTTGTTAAAAACGTTCACCACGAGTCTGGCTCGTCAAAGTACGTCAAGGGGTTAATACATGTGTTCCATGGGCTTGAAATAATATGACAGTATTTCGAAATTCGTCTAATGTTTTAAGTGTTTTAGATTACACCTACTCATTTTCGTCATAAGCCCATAAAATCCGCTGTCTATTGAGGACACGATTGGAACAGTACTCCGGAATGTTAATTGCTTTTAGTTTGTATGCTCTTATCAGAAACTGGAGCTGTCTTTTTCTTTGCAGCGGTCCCTTCAATTGTGGACGTTTACTTGCGACCTAAATTCGTGGACTGGAGGCAATACCGGAAAATTACCGAAAGTGAGTGCGACCACGCTTCATTGAATAGTTCTACCGTTAACGTTAGCAGAAGAACCTGATTACTCAACCGAGACAGCTTGTTATCAGCGGCCGGTGTTTAAGAAATATATTTGAATATCTCTCGTCGGATGTATGGCAATTGAAATCGTCCGCAATGACAGATATCGAGTCAGGGAAACGTTGAAAAAAAAAGGAACCGGAATTGGTCGACCTTCGATATCGCCAGACAGTTTCTGAGGAGAATAAAAAATCACGCCATCGCATTTAAATAGGTCATCGTAAGAACATAGTCGCAATCACTTTTTATTACCCATTTACGTGCGATGAGATCGTTGTATTGGAAGCGTTGTACATACATTCAGGAGCATAATTGATTCCACACACTTTAAATCAGAACAACTTTTTTATGAATGGACGAAACGACTTCAATTTCTCGGTAAGGCTTAGTGTTAAGTATATTATTTTGATATTTCTCTGTGTGTGTGTGTTTCAAGAATATGTTGAAAGAAATAATCCTCAAAATAGTATGCAAGAAAGTCGCTTGTGTATGTGACATTCGCTTCAAATATGTAATTGTAAAATAACATATTATTTGTAATAGTATTTCAAGTGCATAATGTTATTTCAGATTTGCTTACAAGCATATAAAAGTGATCCTGTATCGATTACAGAATGTTGCAATAATCAGAATAAGTGATGATTGTGTTGATGCAAGGTCGGGTGAATGTAGCGGATGAGGTATGCGTAAGTGGAGAAAAACAATTATCATTAGCGATTCTGTGACGCTATATCACGCAACAAAGGCATCTTTCGAAAAAAATTCAACTTCATCATTGAGATCTCGTATCTGCTGCAACTATCCATGTAATATCCTTTTAACTCTTGAATGAGGGACTTTTCTGACGACCGCATCGTTTAATTCTAATTCACCATTCGCCATTTTTTGGAAAGAGTAATTTTAATTCTTTAGTAACAAACTTATGCCTCAAAAAGTTCCGCTTTTCCCAACGACAAATAAATAAAAAACTATTAAAAAATTTAATTTTAGTTTTATATTATTTTATTTTATATTTATTTTAATTTTATTTTCATTTTACAGTTGGAGTTTTAAAATATAATAAATTTAACAATAAATTATTCATTAATAGACTACGGATCTTCTTGGAATTATGGCTTTTGAAAATTTTCAAAAAATGCTAGCATATAAAACACAACAGAATTTAGTATGGTTTTCACTTATTTCAGATTTACAGCAGAATAACTGATTCCATACACTTTAAATCGGAATAACTTTTATGTAAATATGGACCGAACGACTTCAATTTCTCTGTAAGGCTAGTAGAATTAGTTTAGCAAATAACGTCTAATAAATAAGTTGAAAAAATGCATTTCGTCGGAATTGTGAAAAACAATAGTTAAAATTGATTTTCACAACTTCTTTAGCTGGCCTAATAACGAAAATTTGAAAAATGTGTTTCACAAAAATTCAAAAAAGTAATTTCGGTATTTTAAGGTGAAATAGAGAGCCCAATTTTTGTATTCAAGCAATGAACTTTAATGAATAAGACCATTTTCCCTGTTGTTCGATCTTTTGGGAAAAAGAATAAATAAGAAAACATTTTATTGATTAAAGTTCATCACTTGAATAAAGAAATTCGGTTTTATTTCACCTTAAAATACCGACATTACTTTCTTGACAAACCCAGTATTTAATTCGTGTTTCTTAAAAGTGTACGAAAATTGCATAAACATCCGCAGTCTACTCATTAAATATGAGAATATCTTTTAGAACTTTTAGCCCCGGTCTCTCCCCTAATTTGTCGCTGAGCTTGATTTTCGAGTTCGATCGCCTAACTTTTGCTCCCCCGGCGATCAAGATGTCGGCGACTAGTCGACAATGCGTATCGGCACTAATCGTTTCCCAGAGTTCGAACCAGGAGTCAGCGACCTTGCCGAGGAATTTATTTCTTATTAAGTGTAAATTGGGTCAATTTGCTTGGGACAATGTTTCGTTGTACCATGGACGTGTAGTGAAATCTAGAATTATTAAGTCCAGGGCTATGGAAAGCTTGCCCGGAGGCCCTTCGTCTGCACAGGCTCGCGTTCTTCGCACATTGCATCATGCATTTTAGAGCAGATAAAGATAAATCGACTCTGTTGAGAAGGGGATGATGGCGAGACGAATGAATAGGTTTCACTTTTGCGGCCGGATTCCATGCGAATCTCGGCGAAAACGATCGCGGATCGCGACTCCGGTGCGGCACGGCGTTTTGCGTTCGATCATCTGAACCGTAAAGCCGAAAGCAAGGCGGGGCGAGATGTGGTAAGCGGCGTTCCACCGCACCGTCCCATGACTTTTTCCTTTTAGACTGTACAAAGGAGTAGCAAGAACCAGAATTCCTCGAAGCCATGACTCGGCAATTATCTCGGCGCTCGATCACGATACCGCTCGGTTACTCCGAGGCGAATTTGATGGAGATGTCTGGGAAGAAGCTGGTCCGAACCGGAGACAATTCTCATGAGAATCAGCGGACTGCACGGTTTTTAATTTTTAAACCAGCGCATCCGTTTCAACGTCTTCAATCGTCTTACTCTTACTGATGGACTGATGGGCGATCCGCGGTGACTGGAAATATTAACCCTTTGCACTCGAACGGCGACTCTGAAGCGCTACGTAGTAAAAATGACCATAGCATTACTCAAAACAGTTTCAATATCATCGAATTCGTCTGTATTCTATGAATTGCAAAAAACTCCATCGCGGTATGAGAAAACAGGTTCAATTTTATGTGCCCAATGTTAAAAAGATTCCATAAAATAATGAATTATATAAAAAAAGCTTTTTAAAAACCACGCTTATATTAAAATGCACTAAAAAGGAACAAATAATTTTCTCTTCGTTCTCCATAAAATACCGAATCTAGTTAAATGATTAATAATATTTTTCCCCAAAATTTTAAGCAATTAGTTCAAAATTTCTTCTGTTGTAAAATTAGTGTCGGAATAGATAGAAAAATTTAATATAAATTTAAATGAAATCATGACGTTAGTGACTATAAATAAAAGCGTGGAGCGCTAAACTATATTGACGTAGTTTTAATGGACGCTCCACGCTATTATTTATAGTCACTAATGTTTAAAAAAATTATTTTCTCCTCCGAGTCGAAAGGGTTAAGATATGATTAAGGAAAGTTTATCAAGATATTTTTTGGATATCATACAATTAAATGTTAATTATCTTTGTACATAGACTGCGGATCTTTATGCATTCATATCAAGAAATTGATTGGGTTTAATATAAAACAGTAAGGTATTAGAAACATTCAAGAATGTTGTAGTGTTGCTTTTTAATGTAACAAAGTCGTTAAGGGATGAAATAAATTTTTATGTTGTTCCTGCTTCCCACAATCAATTATAATCGATCGTTTTAAACTTCTGTTCACCACTGTATGTAAATACACCATAAAACCTGCACGCTATTTATAACACCGCCTAATTGAAAACGGGCAAGCCTTCATATAGAGTGCGCACCTAATTTCTGCGAGTTTGCAATTGTCATTTCCCGGTTGTGAGAGAGAACATAATGAAACGTATTCCGGCTGCGATGACTCCTCCTCCTCCCACTTAAAAAGAAGCGAACAAAGATCACGTAATCAGATTTCACAGCTTATCGCTCGATTCACTGTTTGCGACTGCTCCATTCTTCCTGCTGTTCAATTTTAATCCAAACATCCTTCCTATTGGATTGAATAAGATTAAAGACATTTGAAATCGTCTTATCAATTTCAAATCACCGAATTAATTCGTAGATCAATCTGCAATAAATCTCACACTTCGATTGTACGAGAAAGCACAATAGATTTTTTTCGTTTTCGAACCCTTTCGTCATAAACTTTCATTAACTAATTTTTCTTCTTTCTTCTCAAGAATTTAAAATCAAGGTGGGCCACTTTTTCACGATGAAAAATCAATTTGTCTTTGATAATTATTCGATATTTCGTTACTGCTCCGTTTTTTTAACTTGATAACAGACACGATCATTTCGCTGGTCGTTTAAATATGAACTGTATAAATAATGAAAGAATGTTGAACAAATTATATGTAGTTGGCTGTTACAAAAAAACTAACATGTAATTATATCAAGTGACGATGTTCTGCGGATCTTTATGCAGAATAAAAAATGTTCGCATTGATTGCAGGACATAGGAGCCAAATAGGTAATTGTATTCTTCTTTTAATTATCCTATTTTGCTGAAACTAATACGTTGATGTCCTTAAATGTTTTTAACATGTCCACTGCTTGAAATTGTACGTACCGATTTTTCTCATAAATGCATAAAATCCACAGTCTAATAACATATTATCTTAATGTTTATTATTCAAATAATTTATTTCGATAATACACCAAAGCCTGCTCGAGGTGTGCATAGTACGTGAGTCAGCCTGTACGTTGTATAATCGAGAATGTATCGTCTGAGAAAGCATTCCTCGATTGACGATCTTTATTGTTGACAACGTGCAAAGTATTCTGGAAGCGTTCGAGGGGCAAAGGGGCCAGCGAATAAAAATGCATTCCGTATTTCGATCAGTACCTACATTGTATTTTTCGTGACAGGAATCTTGATGTAGGATATATCTCTGGACAAGCAACGGGAGCTTCGCTGTAATGCCTTCTTAAGTAAATGCACGTTGGTAAAACGAAAAGGATGAAAGAGTGGCTCGAAAGATTTTTCTATGAACGTCGTATACAAAAGAGTGACAGAAGTCACACATTTCACAGTTTGTCAATGTTCTCTAGAGTCCTCGATTCGAAAAAAGCATTAAATTTCCTTCAAATTTCACTGATCGAACGTATTTTTTGACCCAATAGGTATCGAGAGACAGGTGTTCAAAATTAGGAAATGTTTCTCAAAATTACATTTTGAGCCACACACTGTGACATTTAGCAGGAAATTGCAGGTTTTTGGCTCATAATTTTAGTTTCTCAACACATCTACATATAATCTACATACTATGTATACCCCTTACATTGTAAGGCTCACAATGTCATTTTGAGAAACATTTCCTAATTTTGAACGCCTGTCTCTCGGTACCTATTGGGTCAAAAAATACGTTCGATCAGTGAAATTTGAAGGAAATTTAATGCTCTTTTCAAAAATGAAAATGAAAAGTTCGTAGGACCCATAGTTTTTGAGTTATAGGCGAAATACCAAAAACACAGGTAACAAAAATTGTGGTTTCTTCCCCCTCCCCAAGTTGGCACAGGGTCCTCGAGGTCGAAAAACCTCAGATTCGACTACCCAGTGTACCCCCAAATGACATGCCAAAATTTCATTAAGTTCGGAATACTTTCCAGGTAGACGCCCTTTTTTCGACCTGGCGACTGGACTATACCCACAGGGATTTCGAACGGAGTCTCGGGAGCAACAAGTTGTCTGCGCCCGAAACACAGTCGTGGTTTCGTCGAATGCCTGCTCGTCGTCCGTACAATCTCCACGTATTCCCCGGGTTACTCGAAACAGCGAGCAAACAACGACAGCCTTATATTAAGCCTCGGTTATTCAGTGTATGTCTTTCGCGGTGGCGTCGTCGCAGCAAGCGGCCAGAGACCACATATGCATGGATAATGAGGTTAACGTGCAGCCATCGTGTAAGGTATTTACACACCGTGCGGCTGGGGCCCAACTCTGCCAAGCAACTCTTCCCTTATATGCCCTAGCCTTTCCTTCTAGCTATGGACGCGCTCGAAAGTTGACCGACCCGGTCGGCCATTTTGTCCGCGGGACATTTTTATTTTCAACCAAGTTTCTCTAATTCGAACAAGCTGCGACTCCACGTCAGCACACGGACGAGAAAGACTGCGGCTTAAACCTACCACCACAAATGACCGGTTTTATATTTTTCATCTTACAATTATTTAAATGACAAAGTTACTTGTATGGAAATTGATTCGATAAATTTCTTTATCCGAGCACATATTGTAATAAATACAGTGAAACGAATTAATATTCGGACGCTCTAAAAAAGACGATAACCTTTTTAATATGATTTTTTTTTAATAGCACCTTACAGGCATTCAAAAGAAAATCACGCAAGATTATTTGTTCATATCGTACCTGTATTCGTTTAGTTTTGTACTTGTCCCTTCTTATGTAAATTTTGGGTTGAGACTATTTCTTTTTTGTTATTTTTCTTTTCGTTTTTATCAGTTCTACTGTAAACATTTTATACCAACAGTTATTCTAATTTCTTGGCCACCCAGAAGTTTACATTTTAATTTTACCAGTATTCGGCTGAATTTCACATATTATTTTTAATGACAGAGGAAAAGAAGAAATT
Organism: Lasioglossum oenotherae; assembly: GCA_028455765.1. Taxonomy (NCBI): domain Eukaryota; kingdom Metazoa; phylum Arthropoda; class Insecta; order Hymenoptera; family Halictidae; genus Lasioglossum; species Lasioglossum oenotherae. Next base: position 7,378,816 of record CM052300.1, on the reverse strand, counting down.
TTTGGAAATTTGGATATTTTGGATTCATTGTTTGAGCTCATCATATATTTACTATTGAAATAGATGTAGATAAATAACAGCGTGGAGCGCTAAACTATATTGACGTGGTCTTCGTGGACGCTCCACGCTTTAATTTATACTCACCAATGTCATGATTTTATTTAAATTTCTATTAAATTTTTCTATCTGTCCCGACACACTAATTTTACAACAGAAGAAATGTTGAACTAATTGCTTGAAATTTTGAGGAAAAATCTAATCATTCAACTGGATTCGGTATTTCATGCAGAACCAGGAAAAAAATTGTTTTCTCCTTTTCAGTGCATTTTAACATAATGCGTGGTTTTCCAAAAGTTTTTTTAATATATTTTTTATACTAGAAAACTTGAAAACACACAAATCTTCTCGTCACATGGTGTAGGAGAGACATCTTCTCAAGACGAAACCCAGTTCAATTGGAAGAGCCAGAAGGAGGAGCAGACGCTGGCAGAGTCGACATACATTCGTCACAATTGACACGATTGACCTACAGCGGTTCTCAACCGGGCGCCCATGGTTGAAACCGGTTTGACAGGGTTCACGAGTACATTCCAAAGAGCGGCGCGCGGTGCTCGGTTCGGGCTCGCAGCCACCACGCCGTACAGAGGCCACGAAACAACCACAAAGGCGTTCCAGATGTGAAAACCGAGAGTTTTTCGAATATCCACCTTTCCCAGAAATCTTACGAACGCCCCGCCACGTTCGACATTGGAAACGGGAGCCAATCTATTCGGATTTCAAACAAATTTACGTAACCACCCTGAGAAAACGCGCACTCTCGCGACCACTATAAATTCTTTATAAAATCATCTTTATAAAAGATGCAAGGAAGCGTCGTTTAAGTCGCGCGACGCAACGGAGTTCAAATGAACGCTTACAGACAATGAACAAACAGAACGCCTGGCATTATGCAACATTTCGAAGGTTTCCCGAACAATTTTCGCTCTGTACGATTCATCTGCGGTAGACACTGTTATGCTGGGTCCACACTGGGTACACCTGCCCGCGAGCTGTTCGCGAACAGCAACGTGGACCAGGGTGGTTTTTATTTTCAAATTTTAAGGCGGTAGTATACCCTCGGATTGTAACTAGAAAGGGACTAGAATCTTACTAGATTTTGGGTCGAAACCATGTCGAAACATGGGTTTGCGCGCTTCGGTTGTTTGACCTTATTTGAGCAGATTTTGAGCAGATATAAGACAAAAAAGTCTTTTAGAGACAGAAAAATGTATTGAAATCTGCGGGTATTTTTATAGATTTTTTCTCTACTTTAGCCCTCATATTATTAGATATAAACATAATCTCGTTAAAATCATAACCAGTGCGCACTGTGATAAACCTTCTTCTTTAGAATGAGCCCTCACCCAGCCCAAAATCTGCTCCAATAAGGTCAAACAACCGAAGCGCGCAAACCCATGTTTCGACATGGTTTCGACCCAAAATCTAGTAAGATTCTAGTCCCTTTCTAGTTACAATCCTTAACCATTTGCACTCGAATGGCGACTCTAAGGCGCCAGTAAAAATGGCCACACCATTACTCAAAATAGTTTTAATATTATTAAATTCGTCTGTTTTCTATAAATTGTGAAGAGCTCGACTGTTACATGAGAAAACTGGTTAAATTTCATGTGCACAATGGAAAAAAGATGATACGGAATAAAAATGATCTGGGTCGAAAGAAATGATTTTGATTTTCGAATTAAAATTACTTCGAGTGCAAAGGATTAAATTTCTTTTACACTTTTTGCATTTCTTTTACACCTCCAGGATTGTTCCAATTAATGAGAAGAAGATCTGCGCGAAGATTTGTGGCCCATAAACATTAACACTAACCCTACCGACCATCTACAGTATTATAAAAATAACAAGCTTGAATTTATTTATATTTTGTGCGATTTTTACTTTAATATACAGTGTTCCACGTAATACTATTCACGATTTTTCAAGTACTTGCGATAATCTGACGAAACAATTTTTTCAACGAAAGTTGATCAGTTTTCGATTGGCTATACATTGCAATAAAAGAAAAGTTCGAATGTTTTGTTGCAATGTATAGCCAATCGAAAAATGATCAGCTTTTGTTGAAAATATTTTTTTGTCAGATTATTGCAAGCACTTAATAGGAAAACCTGGAAAGTGTTACGTGGGGCACCCTGTATACTGGAGTCAAAAAATATATGTATCCACAATAAATTTCCATGAAAACGCCTTTACGATTTCAATAATTGTCAAGTAAAAAATCTAAAATTGACATTTCACCACTCGTGGTAGGTTTAGTGTTAAAACAATTATAATGAAATGCTGATAAAATCGTTTTTCTCGAACATCTTCGAGATTATTGACCGCATTGAAAAATATGTTGAAGAAAACTTTTTCACGAGAAAAAGTAATGCATAGCAGCTTGTCCAGATCTACAGGGTTTGTCGAACATATTTTTCGAAGAACGGTTTTATTAATGTTTAAAAGGATCGATCTAGCTGAAGCCAGAGTTGGGGATTAATCGATTAAAATTTTAATCAAGATTAATCGATTAATGTGTACGATTAAAAAAGTAATCATTGAAAAATCGACGATTGATTCGATGGATTGATGAAGTTAATCGTGAATCGTTGATTAAAAGAAGAAATCATCGAAAAATCGGAGACAGATTCAATCGATTGATAAAGTTAATCATCGTTTAATCATTTAATCGTCATTGTAATCGTTCATTGTAAGAAGAAATCTTCGGAAAATCGGCGATTGATTGAATCGATTGAAGAAGTTAATCCTCAATCGTTGATTAAATTTTTGTTCAACTCTGGCTGAAACTGCACAGATTTGTTTGTTATTAATTGGAACAATCCTTTCGGGTTGTGGTTGGTGTAAAGGAAATTTTGATAAAACATATTCGTCAAGAGTAAATAAAAGTCACCCTAGTGTGGAGCCTGCATTAGACCACAGTTGGAAAACGGAAGCACGGGCGTTAGTGACGTAGAAAGGAAGCGCATCAGCTGTTAGATGATAACTGCTATCTGATATAGAGTTTAGATATCCTTGAACAGTCTCGCCCGACGAACGGGTTTCTGTAAATATTATCAACATTATCGCGCGGCCTTAATAAATAAACTGTTAGGCCTAAGCAATGTCGAGGACGAAATTTTCGATAGCTTTCGTAGGGGCCGTCTTTCTTATCGCTTGTTGAATATGTACACTCCCGCCTAAGAGTATGTGGACGTTGTTCACCTTTCGCTCCAGGTAATTCGTACAGGAGAACCAAAAAGTATCGTTGAATTTTCGATTACAGAAAAATTGTTTATATTCAGCCTGTGCTGAGCTCGTAAAAAACAATAGTGTAGACATAAATATATTGTTGAAAATCAGTAGATATAACTTAAAACATAGAAAACATTAGACGAATTTTAAAATATTGTTACAATATCATTTTCAGCCCATTGAACATAATTAAGAGAGAAGATAAATTTTAAAAAATCTTCAATTTCGTATAAAGATCCGCTGTCTACGAATAATTATTATAATTTGAATCGCAATTATAAAAAATATATAAAAAAACTTTTTAAAACCAACCCTTACTTATATTAAAATTGCACTAAAAAGGACAAAACAATTCTTTCCCTGGTTGTCCACAAAATACCGAATGCAGTTAAATGATTAATAATATTTTTCCCCAAAATTTTAAGCAATCTGTTCAAAATTTCTTCTGTTACAATATTAGTGTCGGAATAGATGGAAAAATTTAATATAAATTTAATTGAAATCATGACATTAGAGACTATAAATAAAAGCGTGGAGCGCTAAACTATATTGACGTAGTTTTAATGGACGGTCCACGCTATTATTTATAGTCACTAATGTTTAAAAAAATTATTTTCTCCTTTTTAGTGCATTTTAATATAAGCGTGGTTTTTAAAAAGTTTTCTTTTATATATTTTTTTATTTTCTATTGTTTAGTCTTTTGCAAATGGAACGCAAGATATAGTAAAACTGATATGAAATAGTAAGGGAATAGAATGAGGGAATGACTCCGAGAGACGACGTCTCTTGATAGAGTCCGAAATTGTCCGAAATGGAACTGAATGAACAGAACACCACACTAACCAAGCTCCTTCGGTGCGAAATGGGTCAGTGGAGTGGGGATGAGTCGGAGTGAGAACGCGTAGCGGAGTAGGGAGCGCTGGCGCGCGGAGTGGGGATCGCTGGACGCGATCACATATTACCGACTGCCGCGCGACGAGGTGTGACGGACAATATTAAAATTTTTTTCTCCTGAACGCACAATTTCTTTTTTAATTTGTTTTTAATATTGCTTTGTCATCCAGTTCTGAGCTATGTTTAAAGTTTCAAGTCTCTAGCTCATCGGGAAGTGGTTTAAAATTTGATTACAAGATTTGACGCATACAACAACAACAACGACAACTCGGCAAGCTAATATAAGCGTGCTAAGAAAAACTGTGGAAAGCAATAATTGTAAAAACCGCCATGAAGCCAAAATGACGAGTACACACACCTTGAACTAAATGATGATAAGCGGAGAAGGCAGGACGAGGTAACGGCCAGACGTTTGATAAAAAAAAACCACTGCATTTCCAAGTAATCTCACCGAGTGAATGAGTATTTTTAGAATTTTCTATCTCATCGTGGGACACAAACCGCTCGGCAAGCTGCAGGCCCTTTTACGAAATATGAAGAACGTTTTAGGATAGATAACACGACCACACTGTGTGACGAGTAGGTGTATAGGCGTCAGGGACAAAATTCATATCTTTTAAACTAATCCATTTCCGACCTAAGAAATGTAAGGGATTGTCGTAAAGGTTGGAACGGTGTTTCTTTCCACATTATCGTACCATACCAATGTCATGGTTGTCAACTTTATTTCTGTATACAGTAAGAAGCATAAGTGATCCACACACTTTAAATCAAAATAACTTTTATATGAATGGACCAAACGAATTCAATTTCTCTGTGAGAAATTGAAATCCCACGATGTCCAAAACATGTGGTGCCATTTAAAAAAGTCAGGGTGACCTTTACTTTCTTTACGTAAAAAGCATTTTTCCAGATTTATTTAGAATATGCGAACATGTAGCTCACCAAGTACTGACAAACTTTTGTCTAAAACATTTCTGACAGTAATTTAACGGGTAAACCGTGTATACTTATTGCGAAAAATTATTAAATCGCGAAAGGGTTAAATCGATGTTCGATCAGGATGGGTAGACAGGAATAATAATAATAATAACAACGCAAGGAAAGAGTCTCATATGTATGTACTCTCGTATCATTCCTGGACGCAACCTAATACCTTGACCGCGTTACTCTGGTAACACGGGGTGGTATTATTCAATAGGTGGTCTGCCGAGAGGTCAGTTTTTGCTTGTCGCGATAAGATAGAGACGCGCGATTCCAGACGAGCAGAAACGGAGCCGTGGCTGCAAATGAAACGAAGCCCCGGTGGCACGTATGCTTCCCAATTTTTCTGACCGACATGTGGCATAGCAGCACGACAAGACACGAGGAGCGAAGTCGTTACTCTAGAAACCGAGATGTCGGCTGGGCCGCGGCGATATCGTGTTGCGGCGCGTCTGCACAAAAGCTTGGGTTACATCATGTTGCACATTTGGACCAACCACCGGTTGCACTGAAAATGAGACCAAGCCGCGGCGGCGTCCGCGCGTGTCGCGTAGAAACTGGAAACACAATCGGCCAGAAAAAATCATCAGCAAATCAGAAACAGAGCAACCTTTTGAGTGACACCCGACCAAAAAATTCAGGAACAATATTGTTACCTATCCAATATACAGTGACTCGAATTAATATTCAGACGCTCTAGAAAAGACGGTAACTTTTTCATTATTGTACTATACGCAAGTATGTTTCTTCTATCGATCGTATTTGCTGATAATAAATTTTTAAATGTTTTCGGCGCAACGAATACGAATTATTACGAATTCGTAATAAACGATCAAACCGTTGCGCCGAAAACATTTAATTTATTATACTATACGATTTCAACTTTTTGAGAAACTAGAACAATTAGTTTATTACAGGACGTGAAAAGCAATTTTTCCAAAAATTACAATTGATCGGAATTGTAAAAAAATACTAAAAGTTGCATTTTACAACTTGTTTATGTGGGTCTATATTGAAAGTTTTCAAAAATACGTTTTGTAGATCTATGTTAGTTATACACATACTGAAAATTTCAGTATATGAACAACTAACATGGATCTACAAAACATATATTTTAAATTTTCATTGAGGGCCTAAATAAAAAAGTTTTAAAGAAAGCCTTTTTTATTTCTGCATGTAACCTTGTAAATTATAATTTTTGGAAAATCTTCTGTGCATATCATTTCGTAAACCAATGCTTCTAATTGATTATAAAAAATCAGGTCGTTTGGTACAACTATTGGGTTGGCAAATAAGTTCGTTCGGTTTTTGTGATTAATTTCAATGTAAAAAACCGAACGAACTTATTTACCAACTCAATATAATAAAGTTATCCTGTTTTGAAGGGTGTACGAATACTTTTTACACTTACTGTATATACATATAATGTAATTTCGGTTGTAGTAATAAATATACTACAATATACAATACTATAAAATATATACGAGCATTGCCGACATTTACCGATCTTTACCGAATCGAGCTTTAAATTTGTTGTATGGGTTGTCTCTTTCTACAAAGTCGTTTTCTTAGTAAATTGGAAATGTCGCCTCTTGTTGTATCCCTACTCTTTGACGTGGAGTTAAAAAGTCAAGGATACGAGAGAAAGCTGTTCTGAGAGAGCGAGAACCTTGAAATCACTAAGGGATGCTGTTCTCGCGGTTCCATTCTCTCATTTTCAGCCTCGACTCGGTTTACGAACAATTGCGGTAGAATTACAGTACACTCGTGGAAATGTTTTATTACAACGTTCGAATATTTCTTCGAATGCCTACCATACACTATTGAATGAGCTTCTTAGAACCAGCGATTAGCAATCCGAAGCCGATTATTGTTAAACTTTCACCAATAACAAATTGCTCTTCTTCCGATTTTAATTTTTACTGAAAGAAATATCAATGCGCTCCTTATTAACCGAGATTGACATCAACGAAATTGCCAATATCATCTAATTAAAAAGTTTAATATAGAAATATATTGCCAATTTTGTTGATAATTCTAACCAAGAATTAATACAAAATTGAAAATCGCTCTAATTAAAAAGTTTCATATAGAAATATATTGCCAATTTTGTTAATAATTCTAATTAAAGATTAATTAAAAATTGAAAATCGCTCTAATTAAAAAGTTTCATATGGAAATCGTTTTTTTTTAGGTATTCACTGCTGATCAGTGCAGCTTTTTATAATTTGATTGACTATTTCAGAGTAATAAATATTGTAAGTGGGTCAAGAATTAGTAAATAGCTGCTAAAGGAAGAAAATGTCACTATTGCGTTAATTGCCAGACGGCCTTTTAAGTGCAGAAGCTGAAAGACACGGTTTGGGATGCCAATAACTGACTATGTCGAGGTTACATAAAAAAAAGTAAAGGTGAACAGGATCACAGATATTATTTATAGAACTACACACAACTATAGGCAGAAAGTCAACGCTACTAAATGTTAAAAAGTTGAATGTTTTTTTATTTTTCACTAAAAAAAAATCAATGTTTACGTAGAATGTAGATTTTCCACTTGAAAAATGTTTTATAAATCATGCTTTGTTTTTATTATGTAAATAAAATATTATTGTTCGGTAGAACGTATTACATTGGCAGTGATAGTCAACTCTGTGAGTTTCCGTGTAACAGAGGTTGAGTACCACTACCAGCTGTATGTATTGACAAAGAGTAGGGATACAACAAGAGGCGATACACTCCGGGCGGCACGTTTGATGTCGCTCGTTTAACTGTCCCTTTAAATTGATTGTATAGGCAAGCGGGAAGTTTGAATCCACTGGATGTAATATTCTTATTTCGTGTGAATGTCTAGAAATTAGAAATCTATTTACATATTTGAATTTAGAATGTAATATTTATTAATATTTATTAAGATTGGACCTCGAAGTATTTACGTTAATTTGACAAAATTGAAAATGTAAACGTGAAGAAATATAATCAAATGATAACTGTAGAAAATGTACTTTAATGTAATTGTAATATAATGTAATTTTGTTTATAATAATTTGGATATATTATAAATTATTGAATACGTTTTAAATATATTAGACATTTGCAACGTTTTCAAAGAGAAGGCCAAAGTATTCACTATAAAAATTATTGTCGAATTTTAATGTACTGGATGGATGGAAGGTGTCCAGACAAAAATTACGTAATGTGAGGACCAAGGTCCGTGGAGAACATAAACTACCCACCACTTAACAGGAGAAAACAAATTGCACTAAGTATTCGAACCTGATCAGCCTATCGCATCGTGGTCACACCTTAACCCATCAATTTCGGATTGCGAAAATTGGCAAATATCGTGGCACAACGCTAATATGCTGTTGCATATGTTTATACTCCTACAATGCTCTGATTGGCAAGAGAAAAAGATCGACACTCTATGAAAGAGAATTTAAAAATCAATTTAAACGAGTTTACGAATAATTAAAATGTGTGCTAACAGTTTTTTTAAAACTATTGAACTATTTGACTCATTGTGCTCTTAGAAAGTAACTTACATAAACTGTACAAGAATATGTAAACTGTTGGTAGATAGCAATCGCTTATTGCATCACCATTCATGCGATCACTCAAAGATACATAAATACATAAATAAATAATAATAATCACTTGTGACTTCTGTTAGGATGAGAATCCTAATGTATAAAATTCTTCGTAGTGTGATACTATATTTGCATGTATATAAAATACAAAAATGTAGGAACGTAGGAATGTAGAAATGCAGAAATGTATAAATGCAGAATTGCAGAATTGCAGAAATGCAGAAATATAGAAATGTAGTAATGTAGTATTGTAGTAATGTAGAAATGCAGAAATGTATAAGTGCAGAAATATAGAAATGCAGAAATGTAGAAATGCAGAGATGCAGAAACGTAATAGAAATGTAGAAATGTAGAAATGCAGAAATGTAATGGAAATGTAGAAATGTAATAGAAATGTAGAAATGCAGAAATGTAGAAATGTAGAAATATAGAAATACAGAAATGTAGAAATATAGAAATATACAAATGTACAAATATAGATAATTGTAGTGTTAGGAACGGGTACGAGACCAATAAACATTTTACTTTTGAATTTTTCGACTTGAAGTAGTAAGTACTTTGAAATACCTATTATTATGAAGCATTCCCTTTTTCTTCCGACGAGTATCGTTTATATCATGTAATCGATCCTGATTAACCGGTTTGAACAAGTGAAATTTTTATTGTGACTCATGTAACGAGCATTAGAAGAATGTGAAAACTCGAAGTTGAGAAAGTATATCTCAACAATTTCAAATATGTGGTGATTACACGGTTGTACAAACTACTGGGCTCAATTATGTTATCAACTGAAGGATCTCGAGAATTCCATTTCCTCGATCAAATTATACACAAAAAATAAGAAAAATACACCGATTTTCTTATGTACATACAAAATCGTATACCTTTGAAAAAGTTATATACTTTAAAAAAAGTGTGTTCAAATATTAGATGAGTGCATAAGTTCGTGACCGATTTGAAAATAAAATTCAATGGTTAAATTTTAAAGAATACAATTTTATATAATCAATTAAAAATATATAGTCACCATTCTTTTTTAATTGTAGATAATTTCACCATTTTTCTATTTTAATTTAAGCCATCTTTAACCAAATCTTTAACTAATATTTAAAATTTAACCACTGAATTTTATTTTCAAATCAGGCACGAACTATGCAATCATCTAACACTTTCGTGGTTCATTGTAAGTACAGTAGGACCTCGATTAACCGGATCCCGATTGTAAACAACTATGCGTTTAAATATGGTTATATTATGAAAGGAAATCAATTTTCATAAATAAAAAATTTATTACATTTTAATTATGCCGCTTGGGTCTTGACTATCCATCGGGCCTTAATTTATCCGTTCTGTTTGTTTCCCGATCAAGCCAGTTAATCGAGGTGCTACTGTATATGCAGAAGAAACGCATGAGATCGACAACGGCGCGGCATCGGCTTAAAAATAAAAGCAGAAACGGCAGCTCATGTACAAATATTTAGGCGTGTAAAATCGACGGTGACACATGTCACACATATGTTTATGACATCGTGGAGAAAAGTCCCCCGAAGGCGAGACACGGCGAGTAAGTTCCTGTTACAAGCCATTTAACAACCGGCGACGAACCCACCACCGTGCCTGTTAAAATAATATTCCACGAACGAAAGTCATGCGGCTTTAATCTGAAGAAAGCTGATATAGAAACTAGAAACGTCTAATATTCTGCGCCGCTGTATCAATGGCAATCGATAACGCTATTCGCATAAATATTCACCAACGATGTTCTCCAACGAGCCGCTCCGATTGCTTATTTCGATCCGCGCTGTAATCTCTGTCATATGAACCGATATTATTCGCGATACACAACGTCTGCACGCCTCCAACACTTTTTAACACTCACCAAAAGTCAGAATACGTCACAATCAGAAAATCGCTAATAATTCAAGGTTATGTTATTGACAGATGTGCAACCTATAATTAATGCACCGTGCACGGTGCATGTGACACTAGCCGCCATAACTACTGGTTACGCTATCTGATTTCAAACAGCGGAGACTTATTTGTACTCCCAATAATAAAGTTATTATTATTTAAAACGTATAGGGAGGCACGGATAAAAAAATTTTTATTTTTAGGCGTAGTAGCACAAAGGTTGGAAACCGCTACCCTAAGTTCAATGACGAACCGATTGCCATACTTGTGAGCTCGAAATACTCGAATATCCTAAACCGATCGCTGTAGGACGAGAGAGCTTCTGGTATTTCCGGTTGGAGGCGAGACGTGGTCCTTTCAGAACCCTGCACACATTGTACATCGTGCATCGTGCATCTGGTCACGCACACACTGGCATCCGTCACCCTTCGTAAAATGGAATAAAGGCTAGCGCGAGACAATAGGAGGAGGGAATACCTACCACCAAATTGTTAGTATCGATTAACCCTGGGAAGGTTGCAGTCCTCCAAATTCTTCATTAAACTGCACTGTATCTAGACGGTATTTTTAAGGCTGTCGTCTCGTGTAAACGCTGCAAAAAATTCTTTAGCTACTCTGTAAGTGTACGTTTAAAAATCGTATATTTTGCCAGCGTAGATGATTCGAAATCTCAGGGTGGACTAAAACTAAAGAGTCAAGATTTTATTACTTTAATCAGTATGTTTATTGTTCTCGCTTTTACCAGAATAAACAATTTATCATGAAAATTGCCAAGGTAGCGAATACTTAAATATGGCCATTGATAATAAAGATAGGATATTGTAAACCAAGTCAAATTTCTTAGCTGTAAGGCTGAAATAAAGCAATGATGATATTCATGTGCACAATTTAACCCTCGTCCGTCCGTCATTTCAGGAACTGAATCTGCCCTTCGGTGTCAAATTGACACAGTGATAAAAAAATCGATCAAATAACAAGGTAAACAGTCATTTTTCGATGTTTCTTATTCAAATTGACGAGTTAACATTTAAATCTTAAGTTTTTAGGTTATGAGTTTCTCCTTACAAAATAAAAGTCACGAAGATTCGGACAATCTTACCTACAAATAACCGAACAGCGTAACTTATTTCGGAAAAATTGTGTCAAATTGTGTCTAACAAATGAGACTGCCCCCTTACGCGCTAGATCTTTTACCTAGGCTACAGTGATAGAAATTTGAAGACTTGTTGCATTTTGCACGGTGATACGAAGAACGCCAAGACCCTACACATTATTCTCGAGGTGACTGCGGGGTCCAATTGAATATAACGATCGAATTAAAGCGATTTACTTTCATTACGATGTTACCGACGACGTAGAGTGGGGTAGATAGAGAAGATAACAAGAAGGTAGGGAAGAAGCAAGTGCACGCCATGTCAGCGATGTTCAAGCATTTCGAGTGTACCCGACTTTAACCCATTTGAAGTTTGTTCACGAATAAAAATGAAAATGCACGTTTGTTGTAATTGATATTTGTACAGCTTATGTATGTTTTTAACTAAAAAATATAATACAAGACAAATAAATAAAGGAGGAATCAAATAGATATAAGAACCCGTTTTATTTACATTTTTCATTCTCTGATGTCGAGTCAAACTTGACAAAGGAGTGCAAATGGTCAATGAATTAACAACACTATTTAATAATATCTTTTTTTCCAAATACAAAACCCATTAATATGTTTCTCGTGTGGCATATGACAATCACAGTTTCTAAGAAATATATACAAGGTGTGTTCGCGTAATTTACGCAAGCACTGTAATGGTGTCTGTTATTCTTTTTAATCTGCATTGTTCTTTTTTAGAAGTGAACGCGATGTATTTTTTTATAAGCAATTTAATTCGTGTAAAATATATAATGACCTTCGAAAGGTCAGGCAAGGTCAGAAATTGAAGAAATACTCTGAACATCTTCCGCCAATATGTTTACAAGTAAATGTTCAATATGAATTAATTTATACCTAACTCTAAATCTAGTATTATTCAACTGCACTTATCTATCGAGGACAGAATTAGAATTGCATTATTCTAGCTTAAAAACTCCCAATATTATCAAGTGAATAGAACCCGTAAAAGAACAGAAATGTTCAATATGAATCAATTTATACAATTTTATCGGTAGGGTGCAATTGTACTTGTTTATCAAGGACAGAATCGGAACTCAATTATTCCAGCTTCAAAATTCCCAATACATATTATCAAGTGAATAGAGCCCCTAAGAAACAGAAGTATCGCGTCCAAAATCCTGTGCAAATAAGACAACAGCAGAGCGACCGGGGAGATAGTCGGGAATTTCGATTTTCCCCGAAAGAAATCGTTGAAAAACGCTAGTTAGAGGGAGAGCGAGCGAGCCATAGTGCCACATTGCACGGTAGCTGGAGCGGATCGGTCTGCGTCCTGAGAGCATGGACTATGGAAGCAGGGTATATAGTATAGAGTGTACAATGCGGGCTCAAGTTTAGGGGGGAGTTTGAAGCAGCCGTCGGACCCCCACCGTTTCAGAGATCCCCACCTCCCAGGGCCCTCTCCTACTCGTTTCTACTCCACAGCAGTCCCCCTAGCACATCGAAAGAGTTTCCCTCTCGCCCCCCGACTGAACAACAAGCCACTGACTTCTCGTCAGTCGACGTTGAAGAGACTGCTACGCACGTACCACATAGGTGTATATTGCCGACACACCGGATTCGTAAATCGTTCGTTCCCTGCGATCCTACCTGCGCGCGATACGATCCGGAAACACCTAACCGAGAGGAAAGAGTGCCGCGGTCGACCGGAACACAGGGTTGAAACGGTCTGAGTAGGGAGACAGAAGGGAGGAAGACGAAGAAGAAGAGAAGGAGGAAGAAAAAGAGAAAGAAGAGAGAGAGAGAAAGAGAGAAACACCTAAGCGAGAGGAGTAGCGAGCGCTTGGTTGTTATACAATTTTATTTCTCAGCGACGACAACGACGATCCTTTTCGATCCGACTGCCTGCGATCATCATCAAGGATTGACAGTGAGTGCCGTGATGGACGGTTTGAAAGATCGAGAGGGAAAACAGAGAGAGGACCGCATGTAGCGTACGCGCGCGAGTAGGATCACATGGAAAAAAAGGACACACTGTAACACCGCCAGGTGGGCCGGTATTTGTTTACGGCGTCCGAAGTCTGAACGTGTTCCGCGTGCCTACATTGTGTACTGTATACGTATACGATCGATCGTCGAGAGGGAGAGAGAAAGAGAGAGCGTGTGTAGCGTGTGCGTATGCGTGCGTGATAGAGAGAGAGAAAGGGAAGGGGAAGGAGTAGAAGAGAGAGAGAGAGAGAGAGAGAGAGAGAGATAGGAAAGATCTCGTGGTACGCGTGTTTTGTCAACGACGACTGTCGGCTGCGTTCAATTCCTCGGTCGCAACAGACTAAACTAGAAAGATCTCGTTGAGAACGTGGTTCGGTGACCGATCTGCAGAGCGCTTGTCGAGCGAGGGAGACCGAGCGATCACCATTCGAGGAAAGGAACGAGAGGCCCCGGTGTATGTAACTGTGACCCGGTAGGAGAAGGAGGAGGAGGAGAAGGAGGAAAAGGAGGAGCGGTAGTAGGGTAGAAGAAAGAAGGACGAAAGGCCGAAGGAGAAGGAGAAACTGGAGAAAAGGAAAAGAGGGAGGCAACGCCGCGTGGACACAGCCGTACGGTCCGTGTGTCCGTTTCGTTTGGATTCGTTTCGTTTCGTTTTATACCGATTTTCGTTGGCGGGCCCGCGGTAGATGAGAGAACCTGCGGAAGTTGTTGTTGTTTGTAACGCACTCCCCTTTGTTTGTTGTTCCCGTGATTATAAACTCGAGGCCCGGTGATCGTCGCGGGTGATCGGAAAGGGGAAACGAACGAGAGACAGATTTCTTGAACATCGAATTGGAAACCGGGAAACCGGTCACGCCGCTGAACAATCATGTACAAGCTACTAGGGGGTCTCGCACATTACCTGAAATGGCAGGAGATCACGACCGACTCGATGGTGTTTCGGTTGCACAACCATTTCACCACGGTGCTACTTTTCACGTGTTCGGTGGTGATCACCGCCACCCAATACGTCGGTAATCCGATCTCCTGTATCGTTCAGGGTTTACCCACGCACCCTATCAACACTTTTTGCTGGATCACGTCTACGTTCACCATGCCAGACGCGTTCAATCGACAGGTGGGTAATCGACTGTAATTTCAAATTTAGTTTTGCGCGCGCGCACGCGCAACTCCACCATCGCTTTTCGAGCCACCTGTTGACCATGACGCCGCGAGTGTTCTAAGCTGATTATATCTAGCTTCCGTACTCATCAAGTTCAACGAATCGAGAGCCTTTGAGAGGCTTTGTTTCGTTTGTTAACGCGGCTTGCTGCTGACAACATCGAACACGTGTGTCACGTTCACGATCGTGCATTTTTTCGTAAGGAGCTGGTCGTGTGTAATACTCGCCGGAATCTCAAACATTTTTTAGCGCTTTGCACTCCAGCCTAGTAACTCTTATAGTACACCAACAATTCCAGCACTATTTTAGTTACAAGTGTATATATATATATATATATATATATATATATATATATATATATATATATAATTTAAAAAATACGGTTGCTGCAATAAAACAAAATATTTATTTCTTAGCTACAGTATATAAAACAAGTTCAAGTTTATCAATTTTAACAAAATGAAGATTTTATGTTTTGTAATCATTTAAAGTTCATATTTCAAATGTCGCATTATCGGCGACGGACGAAATGCAATGGGTTAGGAAATGTCGATATGTACTCTCTTTTTATCGAAGAATCCCCTTGCTTACTTACGGATACACTTTATACGATCTTTCATCAAGATACAGTTTAAGAATCTTAATTTTTTTTATGGAAGTATATTAACTCACTGAATGCCTGTCGAATTTTACGCAGTTATGCGGAAAAATTAAACGAATTTAACGCATTAATATATTATTTTCAACTCGGCCAAAAGACAGATTTTTAACTGGTTTTTCTGTTTGTTGCAATTGATGGAGGCAATTTTGTATTTTGCATAAATATATTCTAAATAAATATTGATGTTGCTATATCAAAATAGAGATTAAGAATCTTAATTTTCTTTTTATTGAAAAAGGTTAACTTACCACATTCACATTAATTTCTTTTATATATGTACTATAATTTTAATATCCGATCTTTTCATGACATATATTATTTCTGATCTTATATTATTAGAGATTACTTTTTATGGTCTGACAATGAGACGCGAGTCAAGAGTAACTTAGTCTAAAGGACATCGCTTTTTATAATTTTGTATATAAATTCATATATATTTAGGAATAATTTATGCACTTTAATATAGATTTAGTTTGATATAATAGTGTACGTTTAATTTACTAATGCAATGAAAGCAGATTTTTAGTTTTAGTTTACGTCTGTTCAAAGGTATTTATGTAACATCTATATAAAAATTCTAGTTATTAGAAAGAAAAATAAGAAGAATAACGAAACGACGGTTTTTTCCCAACAAAATTAATCTCAATCATGATGCTACTTACAAAATGACCTAAGGTCACCGATACAAAGTTCAGATAAGTGGCAATGAAATAGTCTTTCCTCGAGGTTAATTGCAGCTGCTGTACAAATACTGACAAAATGTTAATCTGTATTAGGAAATTATAGAAATACTGTAGATTTATAAAAATAAGAGGGATAAGACAGGGTTAAAAATGTTATTTGATTCCGAATAATTTCGAAATCTGTATATAAATACTTCAAAAATGGTTACGTCAATTTTCGAAACATCGTGTATGTCATCATCAAAAAATTTGCACTCTAATTACGTGTTTCCTCGCAAATACGGATTCACGCTCGTTTATTTTCGCATCAGCATACGTGACAACATCGTGCAGCGCTCAACACGTTCTTCTGCGAGATTTAATCGGTTTGATTTTGAAGAACTCAATTAGCGCCGGATTTGTTGGAAAAAAATGACGAAGCAACCTTCTTAGCACAACGAAAAACTTAATTCACTATGAGATACATAGACAGATAAACAAGACATGACTATTCGCATATTGCACATTATTACTATGCACTAACATTAAGTGTTACAATTCGTTTTGATTCCTTTGCATTTCTTAAATAAAAAATTTCATTATATTACATTAACGTTTTATAATATACCACGACCGGTTTCACAGTTTTATTTTTTAGTTATTGAAATTATAACTTGCCATCAGAAATTATTCAATAAATTCCTTTATTTAATCACGTATTATTATAAAAATTATAAGGAAAATCGTAAATAAGTTCAGTTTTGTCTTTTTTATAAAACAATGTGTATCCGGCACATTTTATAGCCGGTACGGTTAGTGTTAACACTAAACCTACCATGCGGGGTCAAATGAACCATTTTAAATATTTTATTTGACAATTATTGAAATTGTGAAGGTGTTTCCATGGGAATTTATTGAATATATGTATTTTTTTGAAAGAAAGTATTTATTTGAACGCACTTTAACACAGTATAACTTTTTTATGATCGGACCAAACGACCTGACTTTTTTTGAGCAATTAGAAGAATTGATTTACCAAATGACAAGCGAAAAGGATTTCTGAAAAAATTGCAATTGTTTAGAATTACATGGGAAAGTAAAAGAGGCACTATTTATAACTTTTTTATTAGAGCCCGTAATGAAAATTTAAAATATACGTTTCGTAGATGTAAATAAAAAAACTACACATTTCGAAAGATGTAAGAATCTGTGGATTTTAAGCAGAAACTGATCAAAAGTCATCCAGTTCTGAGCTATGTTTAAAATTTCAAGTCTCTAGCTGATCGGGAAGTTGGTCTAAAATAAATTGCAAAATTTGTACCGAACAAACAGACAGACAGACAAGAATGCGAGCTAATAAAAACGTGGTAAAAATGCCTTTTTTATTTTTGCATGCAACTTCGTAAATTGTAATTTTTGGAAAATCTTTTTTGCAGATCATTTAGTAAACCAATGACTTTTCTTGACTTACTGTACGTTCCCAAGCTAGTGATAATCGAGAAATATGTACTCCCCTTTACTTTTCGTGAGGTTGGTCGAGTGCACGTGCATCGTTTCATGATTAATTATTAAGCGAATATGTCGCAGGTTGGCATGGAAGTCGCGCATCCAGGAGTGGCGAACGATTTCGGCGATGTCGACGCGAGGAAATACTACACTTACTACCAGTGGGTGTGCTTTGTGCTGTTCTTCCAGGTAAGGGCTGGTTTATCGGTAATCTTGCACGCGCGACAGATAAACCTGGGACAGCTGCGCTTTTGGTTTAGGTTTTGTTTCATCAGCCACCCATTCTCACCTTTCGTATTGAATATCCGAGGCTGGTTAGAGGAGCGATTGTACCACCTCGTAAGACCAGCGCACTCGGTATACATATACAGTCCTTCATAGAATACTCTGCGCCGCGCAGTGGTGCCGATCGCGAATCTAGCTGGACAAAATTATTCTAGCATTATTTTAAGACTCAAAGCCGTAGTTAAGTAGGTCATTGGATTCGTCTTGACATCAGCTACAACAACATGTAATAAAAAGTACTTGGTGACATTTACAGAATTAACATGATCATATTTTTTTATTAGAAAAAAAAAAGTTTGTGAAATTTTTTTATTGGGATTTATAGATGACTGTGTATCGATTGACTTTTGTTGGAAACATTTTCTTGCCAGATTATCCGAAATGTTCAAAACATCGTGGTGACGATTGGCCATTTCTCCGCCATTTCTCCAAAAAACATTTTTGTTTTGTGTGATTTTTTTAGAGATATGACCACAAATAAAATATTCCTCGTACAAACGTTGCAATCCCTTTTCACTCCCTTAGGGGTTGAATTTCGAAATATCCTTTCATATTCCTTGTATAGATCACAAAGGAAACATCTGTGCAAAATTTCAGCTTTCTAGGTCCAAGGGTTTAGCCTGGGCGTTGATGAATCAGTCAGGACTTTCTTTTTATATATATATATATATATATATATATATAGAAACGTCCACCCGGGCTTGAAATAAACAATCATTCAGGGTTCGAATGAAATAATTCTAATTTTCAATTATCACGTGTAGATATGAATTCGGGTTATCGCTACGCAGACAATGATTTCACTCGCACGATTTCACCGTCTACCATTTCATTGAGATTTATTAGGTCGTTGCATGTGAAATGTCCGATTCCAGAATGCAAATGTTATGAAGTGTTTTAATTAAGAAAGACTTCGAATTCCTTATCGTCTGAATACTCTTTCCACAAAGAATTAGTGGAACTACACTCTTTACTGCACACTTCAATAAAAATTAAGTTCAGCATTGAAACAATGCAATTCTATTATCCGAACAATCATGTTCCACTAATTATCACGGATAATTAAAGTTCTACTGTACTATCACAGTCTACAGGTTCGTTAGAACCTCCCTTGGTAGGTTTAGCAGAGACACAGAGATCCGAGACTTCTCCCGGAATGTTTGCGTATACTTTTCACCCGTATGCATATACATGTAGAGTTTCAACGACTATACTGATTGGAACGTGTCTATTTGAACAGGCGGTGATGTGCTACGTACCGCAGTGGCTGTGGAACATGTGGGAGGGCGGTTTGATCAACTCGTTGGTCATGGGTATGAATCACGGCCTCGATCGAGACGAGAACATTCAGAAGAAGAAGTCCACGTTGATGGATTATCTAATGACTCACATAAAGGTAAGAGAAACATAGTCGTACAAATTTCAATTATATCACTAGCCTCTAAGTAGAAGCCGGAGGATGGTTTTGGCAACGCTGTCTCTCAGTCCGATTTGAAGTAATCGAAATCGTTCGCGTTATATCACAGCAGTCTCTATACAATGCTACTGTGCGTATGCAGTAGCTTGATCGGACCAGCTGATCGGACTGATGTTCTGTCTGTATGCGGCGTTGCCACATCGCATGTTCCGGCCTATACTATTTAGAGACGGTATACGTATCCTCCTAACAAATTTGTAGGGTAATTCGCTTGTGTAATTAATCTTTCTTTTCTGCTTGATTTTTCAGAGGTGTGTTACAAACTACAAAATTACGTAACTATGTCACGGTAATTACTAGAGTCATGGGTAACTTATAGCTCAATTATATCGCAGTCGAAGTGACAAAAAAATATATGATTAGCATCGTTGCTGTCTCGTGTATGTAATAGGTACCTGGAATTCTTGAATTCTGATACTCTGTTAGGCAAATGAGTTACGTGCATTTAGTATGGGTGTTCCAATTACAGTATATTATTGCAGTATTATTGCACCATTCACAGTCGAGGATTCCGTGAATAACGGCTATGCACGAGTAGACGGATACGCGTAAAAAAACGTTGCCAGATTGTTCCAATTACGTCAAAGCTGAGGGTTAGATGTATCATTGTATTGAAAGTGAATGACGGGTTACAGGAGTTAGACATAAACATGCGAAACCTCGTGAATGTCAATTCTTAAATCTTGTGGTGAAACAATCTAGCGATATAGTAAAGTCTTGATCTACGAAAAACTCTCGGCTCCGTGGTGTTTCTTAGATCCTGAGGTTCTAATACAATCAGTTATCTATTGGGTTGGCAAATAAGTTCGTTCGGTTTTTGTGACTTATTCCACTGTAAAAAACCGAACGAAATTATTTGCCAACCCAATATTTCTGATAGAAGTATTGGAAGCAAGACCAGTCGAAGCGACCGCATCTGGGACTTTAGCTACATCTGGTTTCAGTTGAACTATTTAAAACAGGAATGTTTGCGAATTCACTCGTATCATTTACGAATTTGTCGCGAGACAATTAGCGCAACTGTTACAATTTCTCAATATTCTCGAAGTAGCTGATACGAGTAGCAATGGCAAGCAAATACGGGTGCACTGGCATAAAGATCGAGCAGAAGAAACGGGGGAAACTAGCCGGGGATGTAGAATGAGACGACCGGGTTAGATTCAATTTGCCTTCATCAAGACCAATTCGTGTCAATTCACCCACTGCTTCTTCTTTCAGAGTCACAACATGTACGCGTACCGATACTTCGCCTGCGAGGCCCTCTGCTTGGTGAACATTTTCTTTCAAATGTACCTGATGAATCGGTTCTTCGACGGCGAGTTCCTCAGCTACGGGCTACGCGTGTTACAGTTCTCAGACGAGCCACAGGAACAACGCGTCGACCCTATGGTCTACGTGTTCCCACGAGTAACCAAGTGCCTCTTCTACAAATACGGTTCCTCGGGAACGATACAGCAGCACGACTCCCTCTGCGTGTTGCCTCTGAACATCGTCAACGAGAAGACCTACATCTTCATCTGGTTCTGGTTCACGATCCTCTCCATATTGCTGCTGGGTCTGATGGTGTACAGAGCCGCGATCATCTTTGCCCCGGTCGTCAGACCCCGGCTGCTTCATCTGTCCTCGCGGCTCCTGTCCATCGAGACCTGCCACAGCATCAGCAACAAAATCGAGCTAGGCGACTGGTGGATCCTCTACGTACTATCCTCGAATATCGACTCGCTGATCTACAGGGACTTTCTGCAAGAACTGACTAAGAAGATGAGCGACATGCACTCGGTGGTCTCCGCTTAATTAATCAAGACACCGACGAGAGCCAACGCCGAGACTCGTCGTCCTTCCTCTCACCACTTCCTTTCTCTCTTTTCGTTTCTGTCTGTCCCGCTCGCTCTCCGCCTCGGCTCGTCGAGGACGTGACGAGAGTATCGATAGGAACCATATCCCCGTAGAAAGCCATCGCGCAATTCTGCAACGAATCGCCGCGATTGCTGCGCACGACTGATAGAGAACGTGTTGCAGACACGCGATGACGCTCTAATACCGCGCAACCGACCACTCTAACGATCTCTGTACGCGTGTTGACGTTTCCTAACGGTTTGCAAACCGAGGATCGTTCTACTCCGATTTTTAGCGGTCGTCGTCGTTCCCAAAGTGAAGCTGCGTTTGTCTCTGTCGAGGAAGTAATTGCTCAAAACGAACTCGGCGGACGCCGAGTTACCGTGTCTCGCCGCGACACTGGAATTCTCGATTGAACGGATCTTAGAGTAGAAACACCGTTTAACTGTGCAACATTCTTCCGCCGTGAGATCATACGGTGACACCTAACGCGACACGCGTTCATTGTAATGCGTCCAATTGCGAGAAATTCTATTTTCATATACATTCCTACCTAGCGTGTTCGAATCGCTTCGAGGAACGCGGTCCCATCCCGAAGCAAACTATGGTATTCTTCTCGCGGTGACCGATTACGTAGGCCCCTCGTCACATTCTCGATTGCACTGTACGATAGGCAAAATGTAGCGGCTTGTGAAACCGAAGACATCGTTGTTGAATAGGTTTCTCGAGTCTCGTTACCTTGATCATCAACTACGGACTGCGTATAAGATTCTACGTGATTGTAGCTAACTCGAAACATTTTGTACTGCCTATTTTATCCATTTGTGTTCCATTGACGCGAAAACGGTGTCGAGAAGTCTGTTCAATAGAATACTTGAAGCAGCGTGTAGGAGACTCTCCGTGTTTCTCTTAATCGACGTTTATCTTGTTTGCATTGTACCAATCTTATAATTCGCGTATTCATTAATTCATTACCAAGATATGTATGAAACCTTACTGATCAGTGACCATACTCTCAACATTTATCTTTTCTTCGGGAAAGCCGACACGTGTTCTCCAAATACTCAAAGTCTGAATACACTTTGAGATCAGTGACTGTTTTGACTATTTCGCGTTCAACATGGTTGCTGTCTCGATCAAATACTTTCGTAAGAGACTTTTTTTATCAGAATTTCATACAAACTTGCAATTATTACTTCGATACGCTGCCGAAACTCTCTAACTATATACTTTCAGTTTAGCCATCGTTGACAATTCGGTATGCAATACGTTTTGCGTCTGAGAAAATGTGATATTAGCCCTAGCTACGCACTAGTAGAAAGGATTACGAATATTGTCCCTTGCATCGCACTTTCGTTAATCATTGTCATATCGTTTTCATGAGGTCCCAGGTTCCACATGGATTTGACTTGACAGCTAAGTGGCTAGAATGTCAACTAGACGATCGAACGACATTGATCCGTATCATTTACCAACGTTTTCCCCCCGTTTCATTATCGATAAAGAAATCTCATTGGTGCATTAGTAACGAACTGCGGATCTTTGAAAAGAATCTAGAAAATTTATATATTTTTGTAGGTGAAATTTGCGAAATTTAAATAAAATAGAACTTTATCTTCTGTATATGAATAGTTCCGATAAGTTAAAGGATATAATATAGACAAAGTGAAATTCTATAAGAATTTTCGTTTTAGTTCGATATACCTACACCTATTTTAGCTCACTTTTTTTGTAAACATTTATTCGTAGCGAAATAAAGAGGCTTTGCGGCAGTTGATGCTTGCCGACCGATTATTCCTCGTTTTCGGTCGCGATCTTGCTGTGTTCGGAGTCGCTAGATGAGAGGAGGGAGCAAGGATTCAGGGGAAAAAGTTACCCTCTCTCTCTCTGCCAGTACCGGACGCGTCACGTGGCCGGGCCACGGCGGATGCGTGGGGAATAACGTCGTAGAAGGGGAAGGTAGAGTGGGGACACAAGTCTGGCGACTCTGGCTGTGTTAGCGCCGATATACCTGCCAGGCAATGCTTTCGACGATTATTAGAGGTTCTTCTATCGATAGAAAATAGCCGAGAAAATGATAACATATATTCCGATGTTACGCTTTTCCTTTAGTATTATTATAGTAATATTTAAAATATATATAGAAAGTATTCGACTATGTAAAAATCAAACGAAATTCTTGTTTTTTGTTCTATGAAAGTTAATGAATTTTATTTTGAATGAATTCGACTTGATTCCGTCTCGTATCTTCGAAGGAACTATATAAACGTGCCTAATAAAAATGAAAATATACATGGTAGGGCAATAACTATGTCCACCTTGATTATCTCCGTTATTTGCAATAATATGGAAAAATTTTATCAACAAAAATTGCACGGTACAGGGGGGGGGGACATGTTGTGACAAAAACATTTTTTGCGTGGGTGGAGGCATAGAGGAGATTCCAAGGTCACCTTGATTTTTCTAAATGGAATTTCCTATTTTTTATACCATGTCCCCCCTGTTCCGTGCAATTTTTGTTCATAACATTTTTCCATATTGTTGCAAATAACGGAGATATTCAAGATGAACATAGTTATTGCTCCAACCTGTGTATTATATATTTTCACTCACTGTGAAAGAAAGTTACACTTCTATTTAGGTAAAATAATGTTAAAGTAAGAATAATAATAATTCTGTTCGATTGTGAAATTCCAAAGGTGACGCAGTGATTGAAGGAATCTTTTATTTCTTCATATATATGTTGAATAACGTTCTCGACTATTTTTACTATTAAATTATGGCTTTTATGCATTTGTACCATATAATATTGAAATGTGTAAAAACGTAATAAAAGAACGATTTCAGCAAAATACAATAAAGTTTGAATATCGGTCACATATAACCGAAATATACCAGTTATATCATCGCGTTTAATTTAGCCAATTATGTGTACTCATAATATGTTAGTTAAACTTATTAGTTTATTGTTTTGCTATAAAATATATCGTTATAATTTCAATAACATATATGCATTATATCTTTCTGTATGATTAAAAGAGACGCTGCATTATAATATTTATAATAATTTGGTCACCTATTGTATAGTTAATTATCAGTATTTTATTCTTATTCTACAAACCTGTGTGTAGGATCTGATCCAGGCTAGGATTTTGTGTGGGGGCAGCACTATACCGGAGGCATCGAACGAAACTCTTTTACTCTTCTTTGATATCTGGTATCTGGTAATCAGTGTTAGTGTTAGTGTTGATCAGTGTCACGCAGTGTCACGTCACTGTCACGATTGGTACCAATTGGTGTCATCGGCTGTAAATTGCGAGTTGTGTTCTTATGGTAGAAGTGATTGTTATCAATATTTTACATGTTGCTGCTTTATGATCGGACGGTTAAAACCTTTTCTGTGTACGGTTAATAAACAGGGTGTTTAATCTAAAAATATCTTAATAATATTCAATATTTTGTTGTATTTACTAAAGTGTGATTTAACCTTAGAAAATGTTTATTCCTTAACTACATAGAAAATGTTTGCGAAATAATACATTGATGAAGATCTGGAAATAAAACGCAATTGCCTACTAACAGAGGTATGTATTATAAATATTGAAAATTTCATTTGGTTCACTTTCAAATCAAATATACAGCATATAAACATGCAAATTTTACAGTATTCAACCGAAGGAATATATATATATAATTTTCGATCAACATTGGTAAACAGTGTGACATGGCAACTGAGGAGCAAGATACAAACGGCGATCATTACTTGGAGCTGTCTTCTGATCCAATTAAATTTGAATCGGTCAGTTGTCTTACAAATGTATTTTTCGATGATTCGAAGCAACAAGTAAGTAAACCAAAATAATAATATCAATTATTACCATATTACAAAGACGTTAAAACAAAATATACTGCGATTAGGTATTTGCTGTTCGATCGGGAGGAGTTGCGAGTGTATTGGTCAAAGGACCGAACCATAACTTAAACTTTCGAATGGAAGATAAAGGACCAGTGATTTCTATTAAGTTTTCTCCCGACATGAATATATTAGCTATACAACGTTCCAATGCATCGGTAGAATTTGTTAATTATTCTCCCGTCGCAGGATTAGATAATATTGAATATTCGCAACCATGTAAAGGAAAGAATGCAACTATATTGGGATTTGTTTGGACACATGGAAATGAAATACTATTTGTCACTGATTACGGAGTCGAGTTATTTCAAGTAGGAAAGAAAGCATTTTGTATGATTGACTAATTTGCAATGACTCGATCATGAAAATAGACACAAATGTTTTGTGGATTTGTTAATATTTCAGGTAAATCCAGAGAAACGGAATGTTCGGGCACTGAAATGCCTAATTCTAGGTGTAAATTGGTTTGTCTATTGCCCGCAAAGCTACTTGGTGCTATTATCGTCTGGTACAATGGGCAATCAGATGCAGGCGTTACACGTAACACCTGGCAATCTTCATAAATTGACAAAATTTGAAAGTGAGAGAAAGCAGAGTAATTAATTAATAATCGCAGACAATGTGACAATAAGAGAATTATAATTAATTGTTTTAGTGGAGCCTGGCGCAACGAAACCTGGGAAGCTGGCGGTTTGCGAGCGGGACGTGGCGTTAGCAGTTTTGTATGGAACACCTTGTATTATCTTATTGCGACATCAACCAGGAGCAAATCGTTCAACAGGAACTGCATCCGTTTATGTATACACCGTCCACAAGTAAATATAACATTCGCATGTTTCACAGTAGTGGTTAGCCTATTCGTGTTCTAGCTGATCTTTTATTATCGCAGGATGACAACGATCAAGCGAAGTCATATTTTACAACTCGATGTCAACGGTAGATTTGCTATTAACGTCGTAGACAATCTTATCATCGTCCATCATCAAGCTTCAAAAGTTAGTAAACTAGCATGAGACAAATAATGAAAACTGGGGACAGAAGTGGAAACTAAAACGATGAAATCATCGGTTTTCAGACCTCAATGATTTTTGACATTATGTTGCCGGGAGTGAGCGATGGAACTGTAATGCATCATAGCAGCGTAGCACCAGCGAAACCCATCAAACCGTACAATTTGAAGGTGCCGGGAGCAACTTTATCGGAGCAAGCGTATCAACCTTGCCAACTGTGTATCCTTGACAAAGAAAACGTGTACAATATTTCATTTCTAACTTATAATACCGAACCGTGCATAAATAAGCTGTTGGTTTTCCTGAACGTGTCATAGATTCACCGAACTGGGTTGTGTTTCAGCCAAATATCGTGATAGATGTGAAGCTAGGTTGCCTATGGTAGGTAAGTCCTTTAAAATTCGAATACAGCGTATTACAATAATCAAACGAAAGAAACAGATGTAGAACAAATAGAATAATAATTGTTCGTTAGGTACGTGGAACTGAAACTGGAAGCGTTGGTGAAACTGATCACCGACAAAGTGTTGTTGGTAGAATTTCTAATGCAACGGACGAACGCGAAAAAGGTGTTGGTACAAGAGTTGCAGAATTTCATGATGCAGCTGCCCGTTAGTTTGATGGACATGCCGATTATATTCGATAAACTGAATTCAGTATATAGGAATTATTTGGAAAGCGAAATTCAAAGTCAGGTAATTATATTTTGTGTTAATTGTTTCCTGTATCGGGAACCTTCTTTGCTAGATATTGTTTGCTCATTTTCTAGATGGGAACTCCTCTACAAAACAACGTGAAAAGCATCGGTGCACCGCCAGAGAACTACAAATATAAACTTCTACTCGACCAGAGCGACACTTACAGCTACATATTATCCCCAGAAAATACGATCGAGCCAAAAATGATTGTGTGGGTTCTTCTGGAGTACATCAGGTAAGTTGTGTACTCTCGGTGCTGTTTACCGCTCGCTGAACAATGTCCCTAACGTTTCTGCTATCCTAGATCATTGGCGGAACACGGAATACCTGTGCAACATTACTTACACGAGTTAGTGATCACGACATTAGTGCAACGGAAAGCATACTACCAGCTTCATCAGTTGCTGCAATATCATGTGGTAGCAGATTCGAAACCTCTGGCGTGTCTATTGCTTTCTTTGGAGAACCTTTATCCGGCTGCCCATCAGCTTGCCTTGGACATGCTGAAAAGATTGGGGAACGCTCACGAAGAAATAATCGAAGTCCTTCTTTCGAAAGGTCATATTTTACAAGCATTGCGGTAAGTTGTATTATCGCTTTCCTTATACAGTAAGCATTTGATAAGTAGCTGTCTAATAAATAATGATTACTTACTACTCTGTCGCTTACCAAGAACGCACACTGTCTCACATTTAACTTTCGTCTTTCTGATCACGGAACTCCCATACATATATAATATTGTTTTATTGAGATATTTTCACTTTTTTTTTACGAAAAGTGTTTTATTTAAAAATTGTAGGATATAACAAGGCGACTGTAACATAGCAGTACTAATTTTCTCGTAGGTGCAGAGATTCAGGTATTAATCTAGAAATTATCTAATCTAATCACGTTTCCCTCTGATATTCCTTTCTCGTTATGAATAATAAATGAGGTATATTTAAGGTACTTAAACTTGGCGAGATACCCCGTAAACTGTAGATATTCTTAACCCTTCGACGACGGTGTCCGAGTCTATTCTGACCCAGAGTACTAAAATCGTAATTTAATTAGTAAATTTCTGACGAGTCATTTGAATGAATAGCTGCCACATTAAGAACGGTAGAAAGATTAATGCATCTACAAGAAGTACCTCGAAAACTGTGTTTTAAATAAAAAAATTTATAACCTTAATCGTAAAAGTGCGAAAAGGGTTCGTCGGCCGAGGGTTACTACGTTAATACATATGTGCCCGTAATTATGAAAGTGGTCTATGTCGTGTATAATTTCTTGTTTCGAGATATTTAAAAGACTTGGACCACTTTCATAATTATAGACACACACTATATTATACCTTAATTACATTGTAACCTAACGAGTTCTGGAACTCCTAGCGCAGCCACTTATCGAATGTCTACTATGGAATCTCTCCTTTCATCCTCGTTTCTCGATTATGTATTACATTTTGCATTCTGTTTCAGATATGTTCGATCAGTGGGGATGGCGGACCAAGTTTCCGCCAGGAAAATCCTGGAAGCAGCGAAAGCCACAGAGGACGCTACGTTGTTCTTCTCGGTTTTCAAGTTTTTTGAGCAGCGTAATTTAAGGCTGCACAATACGACAGCCTTCGCGAAGGGAGAACACTGTCAAGCTTACGTTCAACATTTCAAAAATTTATTTCATGGGACTGATAACGGATGTAACTCTGATACCAATTCCAATATCACTACTATCTCTTCTTGAGAAATTTCTTTATACGTTTTTCACGCGTTTCTTTTCGTTGTCGCCTTATTTTATTATAATGTAAATGGCGACGCGCTCGCGCGACGATGACGACTACTACAGGCTACACACATCACAACAATAGCAAACAGCAGAAAAGACTACGATCGGTTGGTGCAGTTCACATTTGTAATACGGAATAGAAGCAAGAGCTAAATTGGTCGCGTCGAAATATTTATTCGCTCTTTCCTTTCGCGATATACATATGCGTAGCATATTTTTTTATCCTTTATTTACACTCATTGTATTTACCAATACAATTTTTCTTCGATATCGATACAGCATTCCTTCTTCGAAATATTTACGTAGCTGTATAGTGGAATGCTAATTGTAATACAAAAGACTGTACTAGGAAAAACAATGGGCGCGTCGGTAATTCGTGTACGGTTTCGAGCATAGAAGCTAGATCAAGATAGAAAGAAAAAAAGATTTCAACGTTTAATAATAAAAATATCTTTCTTTTTTTTACTGTTTTCCCTGTTGCTTTCTTATAGCTTTCTTATGCATAGCGCGCTCCAAGCTGTTCGATAAACGCACCGAATTCACGCACGCCCAACGAAGAAGAACATTGCATTCTCAACGAATACAGAAAAATTACTTTGTGCTTACACTTTAGACGAACAGACAGTCACAAAATATATATTTGGTAAAATTGGTCTGGTGTGTTTGTACGAGAAAGGGAGAAATGCAATCGCATCGCATACATACACGTTGCCAATACACGTGCACGTATTTCAGCGTATCAATACGTATTATACGTTCAAGGGCAATAATTGATATTTGTATCTGCAGCGGCTCGGAATCGACTTACACGGCTGAGCTTCTAAAAGGGAATGCTTTGGCATTGTCTTCCGTATGGTAGGTATTGTTTGCAAGATCCGTGCAAATAGCGATACAATGGAGACGCATCGCGCACCGCTTTCACTCAGTGTTACAGAATTCATCCATTTTTATACTTGACTATCGTTCAATGAATTTTAACTTTGTTTATACGTTTCACCAATTAATTGATACCTCTTTACTTAAATTGAATCGCTGGACGACATTGACCTTCCCCACTCTTTAAAATCCGCTATAACCTAAAATCGGATATAACCGCTCTATTGCAATTTTTTAATTGTTCATTTTCGTCTTATATAGTCATGCAGAGCCACCCCTTAAATTTTGTTCCACTCGCAGACTCTGTATACATGAAACCGTTTCACGCCAAAAGCATGTATGCAGTTCCGACCTGAGCAAATTTGATTAAAAATTAAACATAATATTGATCTGTTTAACATAATAGCAATTTCAGATAGTAAATTAATTTCGATATTTCTTTACTTCAAGAGTTTGTCAGAAGAAATAATCCTCAAAATAATATGTAACAAATGGTGAATAGAATTTTGTAGAACAATTTCGCGATTACTTCGAATTATTCTAAAATAAAATAACAAATAATATGTTCTCTCAAAAGTGATCACAGGCATGGAAGGAATCATAAAATAAAATAATGTTATTTCAGAAGTGCACAGGTCTGATGTAGCTTTTCTAAAATTATTACATGATAAATATTTGAAAATGACGGGCAGAAGCGGCGCGCGAAAATTAAGCAACGCCTTATATATGTGTTTGAAGGCGACGGATTTCAAACCTAAGCTTATTGTGTAAAATTCAAATTCCGATACGCTCGATACGATGATTCCTGTTTCACGTGTGTACACAGCTCGCTCTATTCCAGGATTTCGGTGGATACGTTGTCTTATAGCTTAGCCTTTTCCAGCTGGTTGTCGCTGGAAAAAAGGCAACGTGCCAGAAAAACGCAGACACGAACGGGCTATGTCTATGTACATACAACAAGAGGACGGAGAGGATATTTGTCGGGACACGTTCGGTCCAAATCGCGTGTTAGTCTGGACACGCGCTGTCACCTACGAGCCGCGCGACCGTTTTGCTGGTTTTTTGGAGGATTCGCTGCTGAACGGTACTGTTACAGTGCTTGACACAACCGTCTCTTCTTTCCCCGACTTTGAATCTATTAACATCTCTGACAGTCGTTGGAACATCAGTGCGTTGGAACTTGTTGACAAACTACCTGGCCTGATCGTTTCGATCGGTATCGATACTGTGCTCGAGCACTGCTTGATCGAACGATTTCAACGAGGTCGCGCGATATAACGCTCGTAAAAATGTTGGAGTTACTGCCGCGTTCTCGCGAATCAAGTTTAATTCACCGATTATAGTTGATCGACGGGAGTTGAATGAAATCTTTAGCGAGAACCTTTGTTGCAACAGAGTCGATCAACTTTGTAGTGGATCAAGAAAAGTTTCACCCAGTCAAACTTTATATTGTTCAAGTGACGAGTCATTCGCCATTTGTTTTCAAGTTGAAACATGTGAATAAAATCTTTAGCCAGAACCTTTGTTTTAACAGAGTCTATCAATTTTTTAGTGGGTCAAGAAAAGTTTCACCCAGTCAAACTTTATCGTTCAAGTGACGAGTCATCCACCATTTCCTTTCAACTTGAAAGTTGTCTTAAAACGTGTGTATTTCAGTTGATTATGTCAATTTCGCTTTCAACTGGTCGCTACCACTCGTGCAACGTGTGAAGAGATCTGATTCAAGTCGTATTTAACTGTGAAACAATTAACCTTGATTCGTGAGAACGCGTCGTAACGGAGAAACGTTCTTCGGGGAACAGAACTGCTTGCGAACGGTTTGGGACTGGTAGGAATATTCCGGTCGGATTTCGTCTCTCGAGATCAACGCGAAATCTGTGAAATCGATTCCACTGTAGGTATACCGACTGTCTTTTGTGTTCCAGCTAAGTAGCATCGTGCGTTCTCTCGGGCAAACCTCCGCCACGCCGACGGAAGCTTCTTGACATCCGGTCGAGGTTGCTAAAATCGTTGGACGTGAGTACGGATCGGGGGAGCTTGCGGGATAGAGAGGATTGGCTTCAATTGGCTTGCGAGACGATCGAGTTAGGAGATGTTGCAGTCATCGGTATGTGTATCTCTGATCTGTTGCTTCGTTTTTCGTGAGGCGCGCCTGATCAGGCTACGGCTGCGCGGTTTACTCTTGACCACTTCTTCGTTGCCAGCGTTCGAAGATTGCGGCGTGCCCGTTTGATGAGAATTCCCACCAGGTCCGCCAGTGACAGCCGTTCTACCATGTGGACTGCCGGACCTATCGACGTGATTCTTTTCAGATCGATCACTGTTGCGATTGAACACGACGCGACGGTACAACGACAGAATGCAACGTAAAGCGAGGCGAGGGAACGCAAACCGACGTTATCAACGTTGCCAACGTTACCGCGAATACTAGCCGATCGATCGCTCGGTTAATCGACTCATTGTCGAGCGTTTTTCATTCGCCTTTTGCCGAAGCGGGGCGGTCGGCCAACGGAAATTAATTTTCACGCAGACCTCTGGCGTCGCGTCGTGTCGTGTCGCGCGTCCAGAAGCAATTTAACTCAGCGAGGAAATATAAATCGATTCTACGAGAAAATTTGCGTGACATTGAGCGATGGATCTCGCGATTAAAGTGTATCGCAACATGCACGTATTTATGTATGTATTGTGGTCAGATGACAAGAAGGTCTCTGGCAGCGGAGTGTCCGTTGCAAGATGAGGGGATGAAGCACGAATTGAAGAGAGAAGTTACCCCCTCTCTGCCGATGCCAGACACAGGGCACTATGACGTAGCGTCGTAGAGGGGTAAGGTAGAGTAGGGACACAAGTCTTCCCCGGGGACCTTCTTGTCATCTCGCTAGTGGTGTGCGAGACCGGGTCGGACCGGAAACGATTTTCGAAATCGGGACAGGATTTTCAAACATTCGGGATTCCTGAGAGTGTTCCTGAGAGGATTTATTTACTAAAAAACGATTTTAAAAGATTGCGTACAGTATCGGAAATCACGAAGAGATTCACAGGAAGCCCGAACACCCCCGGGAAACCCGAACATTTTTGGAATCCCGTCAAGCATCGGGTTCCGGGACTTCCCGGGATCTCGCACACCACTGCATCTGACCACAGTATGTATGTACCTGCGTGAACCATAGGCAGAACATCTTCGTCTGAGGCCCGATTCGTCCGTTTCACCGGGATGGCTCTTCGGCACTATTTTCGACAGGGTGATGAAACACCGGAAAACGTCCTTGATGTTGTAGTCGTCCTTGGCGGAGCATTCCATCGCTTTCGCGCGGAGCTTCGGCAGCTTGCAGTACAACCATTCGCTCACGTCCTCGATGGTCACTTCCCTACGCGTGGTCGCAAGATCCAGCTTGTTTCCGGCGACGACTATCGGCACTTCCTGTCGAGAACGGCCACGATAAATCGATCAAAACCGGCGCTACAGAGCTTGTCCTTACAGGGCAAGCTGTTATAACTAGACCTACCAAAGGCGCCTTTTAAATTTTCATTACAGGTACAGATTTTTCTTCGTAATTGCGACCAATAACAATTATAAAAAAAACATTATTTACACATTAGCTAGTAAACTAATCCTTCTAATGTCTGAAAAGAAACTCGAGCTGTTGGGTCCAATTTTGAAAAAGTAATTCGTTTTTTTAATGTGTACGAATACTTTGTACGCCGACTGTATAACAATGAAGTCTAAGAGTGGGCGAAGAATCTAACAATAAGCGGGGAAAGGCGCCTCGCACAGCTCGCGAGCTGTAAGTCGGAACTGCCTGATGTAAACAATATTTTGAATAATAGATTTCCTTGTTACAGTCGCGTATCGCAATACCTGAAAGTCGGACCGATTCTCCCTGACTTCGTCGAAGCATTGCTTGACGCACTCGAAGCTGGGCTTCGAGGTGGTAGCGTAGACCAGTAGGAACGCGTGTGCCGTGGCGATACTGAGTCTTCTCATAGCCGGGAACTGCAGGTCACCTGAAATTGCGTGGGTACAATGATTGATTCGGCTAGAATTAGGCTAGCGATAGGTGACGCACAGTCGGTTGTGCTTACCCGCCGTGTCCAGCAGATCCACTTTCAACGTGAGTGTACCCACCACGCATTCCCTCGAATAGAGATCCTCTACGGTGGGTCTGTACCTTTCGCTGAATCCTTGGCCAAGCAAGCGGCGTACGATCGAGCTTTTACCAACGCCGGCACCACCCAACACCACCAATCTGATTCTCTCGAGATCGGCCATGTTGCTGGGGGTAAGTCCCGCTCTTTCTCGGCTACTTTCGGTTATGGTTGCGCAACGCGAACGTAGAGGAGACCGCGAACGCGAACAGCACCGCGATCGCGAACCGATCGACTCAAGAAGGCATTAGCCAAGGGTTAGCCGGTCGTCTCGGCCGTTCGAGCACTCGGAACCGTACAGCCCACTCGTTCCACCGCCAATCCGGATAGTCGAATTAGATAACCAATCTCGTCTACAAATCTAATATCACCTCTGCTATTTTCACTCCTTTTTTTTCCTCCACGGAGCAGATTCTTCCTCGCTGCTCCACCTCGGCTGATTGGACTCGATTCCTCGACGTTAACTCGATTTCCCTTAGACCCTCGCGGTGTTTCGACGCAGCTTCGATCGCTATCGAGTCCACCTTGTTTTCCCCGGGCCGCGACGCTGTCCGAGTTTCTGCAACCGAAGGAAATTTCGCATCGATCAGATATTCGAGAATTATCTTTTTCCAGGGATATCGATCGGTCTCTTCGCCTCTAGTTTCGCTGGAACGTGTTCTCTCTCCCCCCCCCCCCCGTTCCGGTAACTCGACCAGTATCGGATTACAGATTGAATTCGAGTTGAACGCGATCTCGGCGAACCGGGGATAGGTGTG
Organism: Lasioglossum oenotherae; assembly: GCA_028455765.1. NCBI lineage: Eukaryota > Metazoa > Arthropoda > Insecta > Hymenoptera > Halictidae > Lasioglossum > Lasioglossum oenotherae. Next base: position 7,344,307 of record CM052300.1, on the reverse strand, counting down.
CGCGCTAGCAAAACCGGATTGTCTGCACGGTCACACTTGCGCTACCCTGGATGGGAATACGCGTTGCGCGCCGATTAAAACCAGTCGGTACGCCGACAGACGCGAGCACAATGGATCGCAACGAAACGGAAAGGCCTTGCGTTACTACAGTTCTCGACGCGCGCTTTTGTGCCTCCCTGCCGATGCCGGTAGTAAGTATCGGGTTCAATCGTTTCTTTCGATGCTGTTTCGATGCTGCTTGACGCAATACTCCGCGGACAACGCTGCACCCCCGCGTCGATATACAAGGTGAGTCAGCAAACGTCGCCACCTCCAATATCTTTGTTGTTTTTAAAGATACGTCAAATGTCTGAAGAACAAAGTTGAATGGTAAAATGGGGCTCGTACGATACCACAATTTTTATTTTTATGTAAGTTCATTTTTTTTAATGGAATGTCCTATTTTTTTATACCATAGATCGATAGAGTATCAGATTCTGTGTATAAAAGTGTTGATCTTCATATGTCCTAAATCTAATAGTTAACGAGATACTATTCAAAGAAAAAAGACAATTTTTTCGATAATATCTCGTTAACTATTAGAGTTAGGACATATGGAGGTCAATACATTTTTACTCAGAATTCGATAGACAATTGATTCATGATACATAAAGTAGGTGTTTCCATTAAAAAAAATCAAGGTGACCTTCACCTCACCTTGGAGTGTCTATCGGGAAAAATATAAATCCCACCACATGATGACACCCTCGGTACTGAACAACTTTCATCTCAAACATTTTTGCGTATAATCAATATTTTTGGTGATATTCGTTTGTGACGCTTTATAATGTTCACTCAGTATCTTCTACCAACGGAACCACTGTTGCCATTAAATATAAAGAAGGCCCAACAAAATACCATTCACATATTCGTTTATATTATTGTTACTATATTTTACCGCTGGCTTTATCGCAAGAATATTAATTTTGTAAAATAAGACAGGTCGGTAGAATCCAATCTGATTTTACCTGTACAGGGTGAACATTATAAAGCATTACAGACGAATATCTCCAAAAATATTGATCATACGCAACAATGCTTTAGACGAAAGTTGTTCAATAACAAGGGGGACATCGTGTGGTGGGACTTTTATTTTTCCCGGTGGACACTTCAAGGTGAGGTGAAGGTCAACTTTCTTTTTTTAAATGGATTGTCCTATTTTTATACCATATTGTTTGAATGGTCTAGTTCTGAATTATTTTGTTTTTGGATTGCTTGTTCCTATTAACTTTCCCCTATATTTTTCCACTGATTAAATCTTGTGGTTACGTTTCAACAATTTAAGAAAATCGTTTAATGTTCATTAAGTACTGTGCGGCGTCAGCGAAGCAGACGAACAAAAGTAACTTAATAATTAAATAGACATTATTACTTTGAAAAATGGGTCGATTTGTATTCCCCTGAATACTAATTGCATCTCCTATATTTTATATTACTTGCGCATTCTTTGCAGAGTACATTAATATTCATTTCGAGGTTAGGTATTAACCGAATTATAAAGCGGCTAAAAGTTGCCTAATTCGTTCCGTGCAACGCACAGTTTAAGAGTTTGATCAATTTTAAAACGGTCAGTTATAGGATATACAGCGTGTCTGAAAATTCCTTCAACATCCAGAAATGAAGCGACATTTTCAGAGATCATTTGAAGCGACATTTTCCTTTGCAAAAATGGCGTCCGCGTGCTTTGTTTAGGAGTTATCAACGAAGAACACGGATCAATCAGAGCGCGTCTACCATATTTTAAATTCTTGCAATGTTTTCACTGTTTTATTATTACTAGACTGCGGATTTTATGCAATTTAAAGCAGTCGACATATTAAAAAGATTTAAAAGATATCAGCGTACTGGTTTCAGCTTAATCAGATAATTAAAAGACAGAAAATTTTATTTCTCTCCTGTGTCTTGCAATCAATGCAGACATTTTTATTTTGCATGAAGATCCGCAGTCTAATAATTACACCTGCTTATTTTTGTTATAAATGCATAGAATATCCGCTGTCTAATAATCATAATACTGTCGCTCTCGTTGAATTTTTCGTTGGCCGTGTAATCACGGTAACGCCGAACGAAATCTGCGTATTGCTTCGAAATGGGAAATCGTTTCTCAGTTAGTACACCTCGCATTGGCACTTGGCCGATAAACGCAGCTACAATATCGGTTCGGCGTTCGATACGCCGCCGCGGCGCGTATCTCGCGGCCACCTGACCGCAAACCGCGGACCACCAAAACATTTAACAGCGATAGCCAGTCGAGCCGGTTACGCTAATGCGCCAAATAATTCCGTCGAAATTTCGTAGGCGCAACGAACGTTTTTAGTCGCGAGGCAGAGTCACGCCGAAGCGGGAAGCAACGTTGAAAAGTTGCTCGCGAGAGTTTGCCGAACGTTTCGCGCTCAATTGCAGCCGCAACGCACCGAAGTTCCTGCGTCTTGACCTAGATCCTGGCTACCTGGGGTAGACCGCCGCGATTCTCCGATGTCGATTCCGGTGAAACGCGTTTCGATCTATTCTGGTTCTGCTGCACAAGCCGCATCGCTTCGAACCGATGCGCTAGACAAGATGGTCCCTTTTCTTCCCTTTTCAACATTGTCCTAGCGCACAGTGGGTGAGAAACCGACCTTTTTGGACAAAAATCTGCCGACAACTCAGTTTCTCATCGATTCAATTGGAATTCTTTTTTTTAACGTTCGTGAAGGACTATACTTTGATGACGTGCTGCGCGAAAATCGTTAACTGTCACAAGAAATCAAGAATCCTTACCTACAAAACGCAATAACTCCGATACTTCATCCGCCCATTCCATAAATTTGCATGTCCCAGCTGAGTTGCCGACACTTCTTAACCCTAAACCCTAAACCGCACAATTTTAAACTGTAAAAAAAATTTAGAAAAAAAATAAAAAACCACGCGCGGCAGAAGTGAAACTTCTTGCAGTCTAGTAATGTTTAGAAGTAAATTAAGATTGAAAATGGTAAATAATCCTAATGAAGCGACAGCAAGATCAGGAACAATTCTCGATGCAGTATTTGCAAGACATTTAGGCAAAATTGAGTCAAGAATATTTATATCATATTTTAGCTATTACAAGCCAATTGTTTCAATGATAGAATCATAGAAAATCATAGAAAAAATAATGAACGATCAAAATTTGCAAAAAAGAAAGAGTCATAGTTCATAGCATTTCCCATACGCTCTCCTTCTTTGCGTCGCAAAGATAGTTCTATGATTCTATCATTGAAACAATTGGCTTGTGATAGCTAAAATATGATATAAATATTCTTGATTCTTCATTTTACATTCTACAATCTTAAAAATTCATCAATGAAGTCTTTAAAGTTAGTAAATTAATTATGAAAATGTTACTTGTCAAACTACTCGAGGTTATTCGCGAAATTTCGTCACTTCCGTAACGCGCGACCGCGTCACTTCCGTAACGCTAGTAAATTGTAGCTTCCTAAGCAAAGAAGTTTCACTTCAAAAACAATTTTATTAAAAATTTATCCATGGTATAAACTACCTCCATCAGTTCATAAGGTACTGCAACATGGAAGTGAAGTACTTGCTACATTTGAACTGCTAATTAGTTCGTATTCAGAAGAGCCACAAGAGGCAAATAATAAAGTCTTCAGGAAATCACGAACTGCAAACATCCGAATGTGTTGCCGCAAAAATACAAATATAGATATTATACGGTATATGTTATTATCATCCGATCCACTTATAAGCTCTCTAAGAATAAAGGATGGCAAGCACAAGGAAGTTCTTTCTCAAGAAGCGAAAACGCTGCTGTTGGATCAATAAATTAATATGGCGAGTCTCATAAGTGCCGAATGTAATTCTATTCAATTGGAAATTCTCAGGGCCAGATTTACAGTTAAAAATTTTGCGGTTTAGGGTTAAGAAGTGTCGGCAACTCAGTTGGGACATGTAAATCCATGGTATGGGCGGATGAAGTATCGGAGTTATTGGGTTTTGTAGATAAGGATTCTTGATTGTGACAGTTAACGATTTTCGCGCAGCACGCCATCAAAGTATAGTCCTTCGCGAACATTTTAAAACAAATTCCAATTGAATCGATGCAAAACTGAGTTGTCGGCAGATTTTTGTCCAAAAAGATCGGTTTCTGGCCCACTGTGCGCCGTAATAAATTCGGGCGCGCCTGCCGGAAGGTCCTTCTTTTGGGTAAAATTAATGGTAACAAATAAATTGGAGGGGTACGAATCAAGTGACCAGTTCGCATGGTCAACTTTCTGCTATAATGAGCGAGAAGCTAACGTTCGTTAAGTTAACGAATTAGGTGGGCGTTATAATACGGCAGGACGACCGCGCACGAAACTAATTAGCACCTCGGTAGTCGATGCTACGAATCGTGCACACGAGAATAGATCGGCGTCGTTTGTGCTGTACCGGTCGATGACCATCATCGCCTGCAGAAATTGCACGCGACGAGGCGATGCATGCTACGCTATGCGATGTCACGCTGCTATACCGTATACTTACTTTCCGGCCTGCAGTTCCATACGGTTCGATCCACGAGTAACCCAATTCGTTTCGGTCGCGGAATCATGCCGTATAATTCTGGCCCAATTAAACGCGTTTTTCCACGAAAATCACCGACTCCGTAACAGCTGCTGCGTGATGTTTTTAATGACCACTTAATCCGATCAGTAATTCTCCGCAAACTTCACTAACCAACACAGTAAAACAGGGCAATGATGTTGGACATTTACCGAGAATTTTCTTTGCTGTCTCATTATAGTTTTATATTTTTAAAAATATCATTCTAATTGTCCGATCATCCAAGGATGCGTCCGGTCACAGTTCATCAACGGAACCCTGGTAGAGTACCTGGTAGATAGGGTAAGGTTGCTCAAGTCGTACCACTTGAATTTTAAACGAACTACGGCGACAACAGCAAATACAACGGCAACCAAATATACATCTGATTGTGAGTGAACCAAGTTGTTTTACACATTATTGTCTGCCATAAACCAGCTTCATTATAAATCCAGTCATTAAGTAAGTTTATTTCAATTTTCTTATAATTTTCCGCATATGTTTTATTATTCTGCATTATTATCTTCTCTAATCCAATTTTTTCGTGGAATCAATTTAGCACCGCAATCGATTTTCAATAAACGATGAGCTTTTTGCAGAATTAATGTTTGGCCCACAAGGTTTTGGGCGTAATGGCTCCGAACACGCTTTCGCATATTAAATACTAGATTTTCACAATATTTTAGCATAATACTCTATTCACGGTTCACGAGTCCTTTGACAAGTGCCACAAGTCCATTAATGATGATAAAGGACCGTCATTATATTTATTTACCAACTCGACGTTCAAATGTGCCGAGATACTGTCTATCGGGTTCGAGCCAGGCTATTCTAACGTTTTAAATTTAAATGGATGATCGAGTAGCCAATTTTATTCTCTTCAATCAGACCTAGACACATTTCAAATAACATTATTTGAAATATTACTTCAAATACCATGTTATTTTGTTTTAGAATTATTTGAAATAATAAATTTCAGTTGAGTGTGAAATTGAGTTCAGTTTATACTGACAACCTTTGTTGCGTATTATTTTCAGGATTATTTCTTTCGACAAACTTGAAATAAAGAATAAACTGCATATATACACTACTGTGCAAAGGAAAATATCATGATATTTTATTTTAGAATTATTTGAAATAATAGAATTCAGTTAAGTGTGAAATTGAGTCCAGTTTATACTGACACTCTTTGTTGCATATTATTTTCAGGATTATTTCTTTCGACAAACTTGAAATAAAGAATAAATTGCATATACGCTACTGTGCAAAGGAAAGAAGCATCCAGTATAATTATCAGATATAATAACAAACAATAGCTTTATGTAGAAATTTTATTGTACAATTTATTGCATTTAAAGTATTAGATAATCCGCAATAACACATAATTCTCAGAACTATTCAATTAAACAGCGGAATCCTTTTTCAAAACTGATTGTGGTTTTATTTTCTTTTTTACGCTCTTCTATTAATATGGCCGGGTGCTTCTTTCGTTTGCGCAGTAGTGTATATAATTAATTCTTGGTCACTTTCCTACAAACGTGATTTCCCTCTCCCTACGATATCAAAAAGCGAACCTGCGACGGTGAAACGTAACAGTATAATATATTATAGTGGTTGGGGGTGAGGGCTAACTTCTAGGATGCAAAGAATTTTGCTTTTGGGACAATTATTATAGTTCTCCCGAAACTATGTATACCGACCATACCTGAGCATTCCGTAGTGTCATCCTTTGTCTCTCTACACAATTCTAACAATTTCCAACAGTCTGACAATTACGCTTTTTAAAGAACTCGTAAAATCCATAATTAAGTGTAGGAAGTATTAGTACGTTCATTGAAACTTTTTTAAAGCACTCGTAAATGTATCCATAGTATGGATATGTATACATATATACATATATATATATATATATATATATATATATATAATGTATACACAAGCAGAGTTGTGTAAGCACATTGCAATTCAGTCATATTGTAATTTATGATTCAGATCTTCATTCAATTAAATTACAATGTAATTCGTAATTGCAATTGGAGTACAATTATAAAATGCTATGTGATTAAACTACAATGTAATTCGTAATTGCAATTGGAGTACAATTGTAAGATAGCGTTACGACGTATTATGAACGAGGACGAGGAATAGAAACTACGCCGCATAAACGGCAAACAAGTATTTGAAAGAGAAACAAAAATATAGCCACTTCTTCAAAGTTCTGGGCTATAATTTGGAGAGCTGTATTTGAATAATATTGTATTTCAATTACACATCTGATTAAAATACTTAGTTATTGAATTAATTGAAAGGTTTGTATTATGTAATTCAGTTACCACGTAGTTGGATTAGTATATCATTGAAATACAATTTGATTCAATTGTGTAATTGAATTAGCACAACTCTGTCCATAAGTAAGTGTAAGAAATATTAGTATGCTCATTGAACCTTTTTAAAGTACTCATACATGTATCCATAATTAAGTGCAGGAAGTATTAGTATGTGCATTGAACCGCATCAAAGCAATCCAAGTCGTAAGAAAAAGAAATCATTGGGTCTAGATATCCAATACTGCTGTATCCCCTTAAGAGACGACTGTTGCGCATAATATAGTAGATAGAAATGTTAGTTCGACATCGAGTTCTAATCGAATTGGGATCCAAAGGTCATAGAAGAAGATACCTTGTGACCTTGAATGACCTTGTGAAGGGACTGTCATTGTAGATGTTTAAAAGAGGGTGGTTCCATTTTTAAAAAATGAGCCCCCCCCCCCCCATTTTACCATTCAACTTTGCACTCGAAGCAATTTTAACTTGAAAATTAAACATTTCCTCCGACCTAGAATATTTCCATTTCCTACGATTTTTTAAATTTTATGGATATGAAATATAGGTACCTCCTCTATGTATCTTTGAAGACAACAAAGATATTTGAGGTGATAACGTTAGACGATACAACATATCCTATTTCAAAGTTTATAGTTTTATTGTTTCAATTTTTACGTAGCGTTGCATTCGAGTATTTTCGAATACTGTGAGAAGATTCGATTCGAGAGCAAAGAAGAAAGCGTACCAGGTCAGCGAAACATGTGTGCGGAGATTCGAAACAGACTGCCGGAATATTGCGTTTTGAACTGCAGCTCGAAGAAATAGCGCTCTCGCAACTCGCAATACGTCTGCCATGTTATGAGGAACCGCGAGTAGATACAACAAAAGGGACTCTGCCGAGCAGCTTGTAAACGCGGGCTGCAATCCTTGTCCTCCATCGAGATAAATCTGGATTTTTTCGGGTAGCCTCACAAATTCGTTCATAAGGTGCAACTGATTTTGATAATTTTTTGTGAGACGATGGTATATGGATCACTAACGATGTCTGCAAAATATTAGCTGTAATTACTCAATAGTTTTGAAGATATGAACAATTGAACTTTCAAGTTTTGCGAAACTTTTTCGAAGTTCAATTGTTTATATCTTCAAAACTATTGAGTAACTACAGCTAATATTTTGCAGACATCATTAGGGATCCATGTACCATCGTCTCACAAAAGATTATCAAAATCGAAGTCGAACACTTGGGGTCCTTGCCTGTGAGACGAATATAAACAATAGAATTGTTGACAAGGTAACTCACTACATACATAGTTACATTTTACTGAAAATTTCATCGATATCGGTCGACGCAGAAGAAAAGGACACGCATCGAAAGATGTATGATTTTAAAGTCGTGTAAAACTACGAATTTCACCATTTTTAACCGCTTGTAACTCGTGTGTATGTTAATCGATCTCGATGAAATTTTCAGCGTGTTTTCAACTATAAATGTATACAAAATGTATACAAATATAACTAACATGGATCTACAAAACATATATTTTAAATTTCCATTTATACGGGCCAAATAAAAAAGTTTTAAAAAATGCCTTTTCTATTTTTGCATGTAACCTTGTCAATTATAATTCTTGGAAAATCTTTTTCGCATATCATTTCGTAAACCAATGCTTCTAATTGATTATAAAAAATCAGGTTGTTTGATATAATTATAGAAAGTCATTCTGTTTTAAAGGGCGTTCGAATACTTTCGTGGCTCACTGTACCTTGAGGACCATACAGTGTTCCACGAAACTGAAACGAGACGGCGACGCGCCGATGACGCGACGCCGAGAGCCGATCTTCGCGACGGATATCGAAAGCCGTTCGTATCGTGTTTATCGGGGATTCGTGAAAATCGGAGAAATCCCCGGTGTAAGTCGCGCCGCGACTTTTCGAAGATCCGATCCCGCGACCCTGTTCGCGAATTGTTCACGCGAAGCCGGCAACTTTACAGGTCAGGTGCACTGCATTTCCGAGTGTGAATCAATCCGCGCAACCAACTCTCGTGGAATTCAACCGATAAGACCGAGTAATCATTTCTCCGACGCGAAACCATACGTCATCCTCGTTCCAAGCTTGGGAATTATCGAAATAAGTTGTTTAAAATGCCATTTGAAATAAATCATACGTTAGTTTATTTCGACAGCCAAATAATTTTTTGAACGTTATTATTATTATTTATAGTTGATCAAGTAATTCGGTATTCTCGAATATTCCATTTACTTATTTTAATATACATACAGTAAGGAGCATAACTGATTCCACACACTTTAAATCAGAATAACTTTCCTATGAATGGACCGTGAATGTTCAGTGAACTTACGGTAAAAGTAAAACTTGAAAAGATTGTAATTTTGGTATAATGGAACTGTTCAATTCAGGAGGTTGCGCATGGATAAATCACTTAGGTATTGAAATATTAACCCTTTTGCACTCCGTTGTCGCCGATAATGCGACAACGGTGTTTTTGCGAGAACGGAGGATGTGAAATATGAAGATTAAACATAAAATTTTCATTTTGTTCAAGATTTATAAACTCGACCTTATTTTATATGTATAATGTAGCTAATGAATAAATATTTTGTTTTATTGCAGCAACCGTATCTTCTTTTATCATATATTGCAGATTGTGGCCGGATGGGTGTTGCAACCGAGCAAGGGATGTAACTACATGTGAAAACAAGTCGAAAAAAAGGAATAACATTTTTTCGTTTGATGCTTCGTTTATCGGACGCTTCGTCTATCGGATAATTGATTAATGATTAACTGCTGAAATTTCGAAGTAAAATACGGAATCAAAACTACTACATATGAATACTGGAAAAAATGTAAACTGAGATTAGGTGCATTGTCATTTGGTCTATAATACAAACTCTGTTTACGTGCTTTTATGTTTTTTTCCGATGATTTCTTCTTTTAATCAACGATCGACGATTGACTTCATCAATCGATTGAATCAATGGTCGATTTTTCGACGATTCCTTTGTTTAATCAACGATCGACGATTGACTTCATCAATCGATTGAATCAATGGTCGATTTTTCGACGATTCCTTTGTTTAATCAACGATCGACGATTAACTTCATCAATCGATTAAATCAATAGTCGAGTTTTCAATGAATACCTTTTTTAATCGTACACATTAGTCAATCAATCTTGATGAAAATTTTAATCGATTAATGTTGTGAACCAATGTCCAACTCTGTAATACGAATATCGTCAATAAAACATCGAAAGGTGTTCGCAGGTTCATAGCTGACAATGAGTGTGGGTTAGAGAATGTGTGTGTGTGCTCTTCGACACGCCTCTATACATATAAGAACGGGACAAAGAAAGAAGACGAACAAATCTCTACACAGCAGGCAGTCTCGGTTCCAAAGAAAATACTGAAGAATAGCGAACGTGATACGACGGACGCCCTCGTCGTTCGTTTCTTCTGAACTGTCGCGTTTCCTTTTTTATGGAATATTCGACTCCTCCCATCGAACGAATTCATCGAGAGCGAAGAAACTGAATACCCACTGCGTTTACCAGAACGCAATCACGGCTCTCTGTTTCTATTTCTCTCTTTCTCTCCCTCCCCTTCTTCTAGCGAGCCGAGGGTTGCGCGCCATCAAGGTTCCTCTTTCCGAGATGTAATCTAACGTCGAGTAGAAACCAATAAGAAGAGGAAAAGCTAAGAAGAGGCAAAACAGAGGGAAAACGAAACGAGAGGAGAGCAGACGATCGATCGCGTTTGGTAAAACGATTCGAAGTGACGGACAACGCAACGGCCGAACGATTTCATGATATGAGAATGTTTTTTTTTGTGTTTTTTTTTTTAGTAGAACCACATGTTATAAATTCCAACGTAGCTGATGAAAAAGTTCCGGAACTTTTTCTAAACTCTAGCAAAACAAAACTACGTGGCGATTTGACCGACAACGTGTTTCATGCAGCGGCGCACCGTTAATTATGGGGCCCTAGGCTAACACCGTTCCGGGGCCTATCCAATTAACCCCTTGCCATTGGATGTCGATGTTTAATCGCGATTATTTTAATTACACTGACCAACACCAAATTCGTTCCACAATTACTGTTGGGTGGTTCTTATGGAGTTTTTTGCGCTGATTCCGAATCTGCCCTCAATTTGTCTCCTAGACGCACAGTTCTTGAGAAACATGACTTTAAAGAAAAAACGTATATTTCAACTTTAAACAAATATTCTGATGTTATTATAACAGATATTAAATTGTTCTTTGCAGCAAAAGATTCTGTAGACTTTCCCGAATATAGTGATATCCAATATTAATACATTATGAATGTTTAAACTTGTTTAAACAAGTTTTGAGGGAGATAGCACCCTCGATCGATCTTTTATCTAGCGTTTTTGACTACTGAAAAAACCCCGAGTTTGTATTATCGAGAAATGAGAGGGCCAATCCCGCACCCTTGCGATCCTGGAAAAAGGAGTCCACCCCCTTAAAAAGTACCTTGTAGTAATCCAAAAAAAAACTTTTCTTTTCATTGTCCTATATGATCGTTTTGACTTTTCTCCCATTTCCGATAAATTGATAAAAAAAGACAAACATGCTACAAAAGTCGGTCAGTAATTGCACAGCAGTAAATTGCAAGGAACGAGAAAAGGTCAGCTCGATGATTACAGCGAAATTGTATCACCAAACGATGCATTTTGCACTCTGTTCAAGAAAGTATTAGAGATCCTAGGTCGTGAATGAATGAATTTGTTTATCGAACAACGTGCAACGCTTTCGGCGATCGCACATGTTTCTCGATCGAACCTTGAACAGAGGAGAAGCGGAGGAGAGACATTGATCGGCCAGCAAGTCTCTGCTTTATAATGAATATCCGGACATCTTTTATTTTTTACTGGACAGCACGATTTCACGGACCGGTGACGAAACATCGACGGGACGACGAGCACCTGATTTCCACACGAACTATTACGTTCACGCGTAGAATCGCGTAAAGCGGTCCGCATTTTTTTTCGCACGCTTACTGTAGAGCCGGCCGACCTTGGGGATTCCACGAGATCGATTTATCTGGCCCTTTCCATTCTACAGCATGGCTGTCATCGGCTCTTTTCTCTGAACTTATTATTGTTTCGTGATTTGAGTTGATTCGAAACTGATTTGCTTATCGATAATCCAATGAAACAGCATGTGAAGTACATAAATCCCAACAAAAACATCCTGTGAACAGGAGCAAGTTCCTATGGCCGTAAAAAGTTGTGAGATCAAACAAAATACGGCCAAATTCGTTAGCTTAGAAATACCTCTTGCGATATTGAAAAAAGCGTTTGTAAAAATTAGTTTAAAAGAATACTATTTAATTTTTAAAGAGTTACATGGAGGGCTAAATTATTCGAACTTGGCCGCTACCTAACACCTTTTACGGCCATTGGTTTAAAAAGTGTAACGGCCAGGTTTGAATAATTTAACCCTCCATGTAACTCTTTAAAAATTAGATAGCGTTCTTTTAAACTAATTTTTACAAACGCTTTTTCAGTATTGCAGGAGGTGTTTCTAAGCAAACGAACTTGGCCGTATTTTGTTTGATCTCACAACTTTTTACGGCCATAGGAACTTGGCTCCTGTTTACAGCATGTTTTCGTTGGGATTCCATCAATTTTTGTTGAAGCTACATCAATTATCAAGTAGGTATCTACGAAAAGAAAATCCTTTTCTAATCTGCAAGACAAAATCCAGATTCAATGTATCGAAGAGATAACACTCTGATGGCGACGCTCGGATCCGTTTGCCCCCGCCGATAAAGACGATGCTCGGTGTAGTTTCTTTTGTTTACGTTAGAGCGATTGTTTTTTCATCAGTATTTGTTGCGACTTCGAAGCTAATAAAACGTATACTTATGTATGTTATGCTGCTATGTTCTATCCTACGTACCTATTTCGTAATGTTTCTTTTCAATACAACCCCTTTAAGGTGTAAAATTTCAAACTTTGATAATTATTCCTTTGAGTGTTTGTTATGGTGCTATGTACCAAATTTCAAGCTTGTAGGTCAATGGGAAGTACCGAAAAGGTTTTGATGTTCTGTCAATGAGTCAGTCAGTGACAAAATTTTTGAGGTCCTACATCTCGGAACCTACTAATGTTGGAAGATTAATGTTCTGTCAATATTGAGACATGATAGCACATTTAACAAGTGTACGATATTACATCTCTCGATCTGCCTCCAGTGCCGAGTTATAAGCCTCTAAAAAACGGCTAACAATAAGTTGTTTCGTGTACAAGGAGGTAGTGCGGGAACTTGGCTGGTGCACTACCGTGCACCTAGATCAAAGCACAATTAGGTTTCCTTTTTATTTCGAGCCTGTCCTCGAATTAATTTATAATACTTGATGAGGCCCTTGGTAAAAGAGTTTGACATGCCTGGCCTAGATTGTCGTGCGCGTTGAACGGTTGCCGATCGTAGGCTCCGTTCAGAGGGAATTGAATGCGTTTCGCTTTCGTTGTATCGGAAGGGCGGCCAAGAAACGAAGGGACTACTACTCGGTAGGAGAGTACAAGCCAGAAAGAAGCAGAAGCGAAAAGGTCGCGGTTCGAACGTACGGCGCGGCGCGCGGTTTCTGTATAGGTTGAGGGGCAGACGATCGAACCCGATCGGATATTCGTGAACGCGAGGCCGTATCGGATGGCCGATCTACCGTAAAACGATCAAAGACGAGACACGTGCCGTTGCCCGATCTATTTCTACGTCGGTCGAGCCGACTTCCCTCCTCTGTTCTGCATTCGCGTGGACGCCTCGCCTCGCCTAGCGTCATCTCAACCCGTGCTATCCCCTTTTTGCATCGTCCTCCCTTCCCTTTGCCGTTCTCTCATTCGCGAAACATTTTCAAGCTGAATTATTACGAAATTTTCTCCCACTCGAATTCGGCCGATCGTCTCGCTCCGAATCCGCTTGTCTTCTATCAATCGAATCCTTTTTCCAGAACTGCAAGGGCGCAGGATTTCTCGGTAATACAAAAATGGGGTTTTCCAGTAGTCGAAAACGATAGATAAAGCATCGATCTAGGACTCTATCGCCCTCCAAAGTCCCATTCTTTCCGTTTACGCTGCGTAATTTGCATTATTCGGAAGCATACAACTGTGCATGTAGGTTTTACGTTGTAAAAAAAGAAATGCAGGATTTTGTTCCTTTGTTGTAATTGCAATTTTATAACAAGAAATATTTACCTTAATTTAATGCGTTATATGGCATTTTGAAGCTTGTTTCACGCTCTATTTAATTACACTTTTGATATTTAATTTTATTCAAATTTTTATCAAATTATTTGGCTTTTATTTCAGGATGTCGAAACGCGATTTTCCCATTATTTTTTTTTTTCTACGAGTATCAACCATTTATCAATCATTTTTCTCGGAATATCAACGAAGTCTGGGGCGAAGGCAGTACCAACGAATGCACAGTGCAGCGCTGGTATCAGAAGTCTCGCGCTGGCTACGACAGCGAAATAATTTAAAATATCAAAAGCATAATTAAATAGAGCGTGAAACAATCTTTAAAATGACATATAATTAGCAAAAATTCGATAGATCGTAGGTAAATCCTACCTGCTGACTTTATTTATAGCATATTTTCGATATAGAATTTCACGGGCGAAGAAATAATTTCCAAGCGCTCCGTTAATACCACGCTACAAATGCAAACTCCATCCGGCCGAGCAATGAGAATATAATATCAATAAAATCAGATTGATAACGTTAATATCATCATCATACGTTTTCAGAGAACGATCGAGTTTTCGCCGATGTTTCTTTATTCACTTTTCATTCATGTGATAAATAGAATACGATGCAGTAGCAAAAAAAATTGTTGACCTTTTCACCTTGAAATTCAATCAATTTCAAATATAATAATCCACAAGTTTTTAGTTGTAGCAACGTTTCTAACGTCTGTGCAAGACGTACGATATTTAAATGTTGGTAAACATTGGTTCGCAACAAAGTAATTTTGGTATTTCAAGGTGAAACAGAGAGAACCCAATTTTTTTGTTCAAGCAACGAACTTTAATGAACAAGATATTTTCCCTTTTGTTCGACGATCTTTTGCCAAAGTGAATAAACAAGAGAGTATTTTAATGAATAAAGTTCGTCGCTTGAATAAAGAAATTCGGTGTTTTATTTCACCTTAAAATAGCGAAATTACTTTCTTGTCAACCTAATAGTATTATCATACGTAAATTTTTTGTTAATTAACAACTATAATAATTGGAGGACCTATGTTGGGCCTAATATACTCCCAACCGTTGGCCACCTGTAGCTAATCATAAATGCTACTAGGAACGTCACTGAATCACTGCATGGTCAGATGGTCTGCGTGCAACGAAGCCTTTCAGTAGTACTGTCCCGTTGTGGTCAGACCGAGACGCTGCTACTACTGAATCACGTTTACCGATCAGCCAATGAGCTATACTGTATGTATACAAAGCAGAGTTGAGCATTACTTGACTAACATTTTAATCATGATTGATTAATTAATGTGTACGATTAAAAAAAGAAATCGTTGAAAAATCGAAGCTTGATTCGATCGATTGATGAAGTTAATCGTCAATCGTTGATTGAACGAAGAAATCGAAGAAATTAATGCAATTACCAAAGTTTGGGTTCGATTCACTGCACCGTTTAATAATTAAAGCAACTTAAAGTTTGCACATTTTAACACGTCTTCTTATGGAGAATTCATAAAATTCCACTTCAAACCCTATTTAAACCTTGAAGAAACGCAACTCGTCTTTTTTGGAGCGATCCGAATATCAATTCGAGTAACTGTATATGGTACGTGTAATACTAAAGAACAGACATTCTGTCAATTTTTCCATTCGACTTTAAGCTTAAATACCAACAAAACAAGTTGGTATATGTATTCAGCAAAAGTTCCGGGCAGTTTTAAAAGCTACGTTTAAGTCCATCCCGATCTTACAGTTCGAATATTCGACTTTTGTCCACTGGATCGAACGCAGGTGCGACATGTCGAACGCAGAGTCCTTTCGAATGGCAAGTGTCGCTTTGCACCGACGAACTGTATTCACGTATACCGGCCGCTTATTCGTCGGAGTTTGCGGCATTCGTGTTTTGAAAGTCACAGGAATTAATTGGAAAAGCGTTCTACTATTAACGGCAGGTGGGTGGTCGCCGAGTTTCCCTTTAAAATGGAGTAGAGTCGGGGAACATTATTTTCTTTCATAGGAGGGAACGGGCGGGTGAGGAGGTAGAGACGGTTCGGAATGACGCTCGTTTCGTTGCCGTTCGTTCTCACGCTTTCCGTTTTAACGAGAGAGACACGCGCGCGGGCGAATATCCCACAAACATGCAAATCCGCGATTGTATCGGCCGATTCATAGTAGAAAGTTTCACGAGATTCAGAAAAGACGCAGATGGACTTGTCCTACACGGGAATGCTGAGACCATAAGGGGTGACCAGGCCGAGGGAGGAAGACAGTACCGAAGGACGCGAAGACTGAGTCGAGAGGAGACAAAGAAGAAGAAGGAGAGGCGAACGACGCTTGTTTCGTTGTCGTTTGCTTCCACGCTTCCCGTTTTAACCCTTCCGCCCCGACGCACACTGGTGCCGAACGCGAATTTAGCTGCACAAAAATCAAAAATAACATTTTCGCAGAAGAACGCGAAACATGTTAGGATACAATTACATTGTTTC
This sequence comes from Lasioglossum oenotherae, assembly GCA_028455765.1. Classification (NCBI taxonomy): domain Eukaryota; kingdom Metazoa; phylum Arthropoda; class Insecta; order Hymenoptera; family Halictidae; genus Lasioglossum; species Lasioglossum oenotherae. The sequence continues at coordinate 7,327,668 of CM052300.1, read as the reverse complement.
AGTGCTGAACTTAATCCTTATTGAAGTGTGCAGTAAATCGTGTATTTCCACTAATTCTTTGCGGAAAGAGTACTCAGACGATAAGGAATTCAAACATCACAGTACGCCCGGACAATCGAGGTTCTCTACTGTATTTCTGAATTAAAACACTTCATAACATTTGCATTCTGAAATCGGACACTTCGTATGCAACGACCTAATAAATCTCAATGAAATGGTAAACGGTGAAATAGTGCGAGTGAAATCATTGTCTGATCATTGAAAATTACAATTATTTAATTCGAACCCTGAAGCTGATTGTTTATTTCAAGCCCAGCTGGAAGTTATCGACAATAAAATCGGACTGTTCGGACGAAAGTGACAAGAATCGAGGGCCGCGGCGCAAAATTGAAAATTTTCCAAATGACAGATGTTGCTGATTATGATTTCATTGGGGTAGTTTCATTGAGGTCATCAGTAGGTGGGTAGAGAAGATACATTATAGACTGCGGATCATTATGCAAAATAAAAAAATCAATTGCAAACTTTGTACCGAACAAACAGACAGACAAGAAAGCGAGCAAATAAGAACGTGGTAAAAATGTTTGCATTGATTGCAAGACACAGGAGCCAAATAAAAATTTCATTCTTCTTTCGATTATCTTGTTAAGGTGAAACTAATAGACTGGTGGCCTTAAATCTTTTTAATATCTCCACAGTTTTAAATTGTACGTACCCATTTTTGTCATAAATGCATAAAATCCGCAGTCTAGGTGTATATGTGAAAGCATGTAGAAGAATTTAAGAATTTTCGTAATTTCCAGTGTCGAAAATTTTCAATTTTGCCCCGCCTGCGAAAAGATTGTATTGTTTTCAAGTTCTTTTAGTGCGTTTTTTCGAAGTCGCTTAAATTTTCTTTTATAAAATTTATTTATTTCACACTTTTTAGTGGAACGAGCAGAATTTGTAGAACACCGCAGGATGATGTTTTTCGGTCTTATTCGCAATAAAAACCACGAAGAATGAAAAAATGCAAAATTTGTTTTCAAGGGACCAATCGGGAGACATAGCCCACAAAATGCAGAAGGTCTCGTCCTGATTGGTCCATCCAACTCACTAAAGATTTACGAATAAAAATCAGAAAATGATTGAGTAAGATGATACTTTTTATTGAAAATATGTATCGTAGAATAATAAAAAGACGAAAATTCTTCATTCGTCCGCACACGATAGATCGTGAGGACGAACTCCGCACAGTGGGAATTTTGGACCAAGCTCGATTCAAAATCAAAGAACTTTCGATAGAAATGAGGTAGAGCGATGAAATTTTTTTTTAAATTAAAGCTGAAACTTTGCAGGATATGGGATAATTTTGGAGATTGTGGTACGAACGTTTTTTAACCTTGAAAGAATTCGTTAAACTTGCATAATTTCACGAAAATTGTGGTTTTTTCAATACTACCTGCGAAGCACTAACTTCAAACACAGCTGCCATAGGTAAAAAATTGTAGCAGCGAGTTCATGGGGTACTCAATCGAATCGACAGAATCTCTGCTTCAACCTGACGTTCGGATCATGCTCTACCTCATTTCTATCGAAAGTTCTTTGACTTTGAATCGAGTTTGGTCCAAAATTTCCACTGTGCGCCGTACGTCTTTCAGGCCGGAAGGGTTAACGAAAGACAGCCGCTCGAATTTCCCACAAACATGCAAATCGACCGGCGCGATAGTATCGGCCGATTTGTAAGTTCGTAGTAGAAAGTTTCACGCGATTCAGGAGAGACCGGTATGGACTTGTCGCACACACGAATGCGGAGACCGGAAGGGTGACCAGGTCGAGGGAGGAAGACAGGACGCGAAGTCGAAAGGAGGAGAAGACGAAGAAGAAGAAGAAGAAGGAAAGGCGAACGACCGCAAGGATCGCCGGAGAAGTGGGTGCTCTCGTCGAAACGAGTTATTTACGAGGGAAAACGCAATATCTCGGACGGCGGCGGATTCTCCGGACTCAAGGAAGGAACGTCTTCTCTACGAAACGTGTTTGACCTTAAGCACCGGAGGAGTAGTCGCATAGCTTTCACGGCATCGATATCGCGATAAACCCGTCGAATCGATGCCGGCCGATTCCTCTCGACGGGTATCTTGCTCTCGCAACAAAACACCACCGATCACTCATCACTAGACTGCGGATCTTTATGCAAAATAAAAAACGTTCACACTGACTGCAGGACACAGGAGCCAGATAAAAATTGTACTCCTCTTTCAATTATTCCATCAAGCTTCAGCTAATACATCGATGTCCTTAAATATTTTCAGCACGTCCACCGCTTTAAATCGTGCGTGGCCATTTTTGTCATAAACGCATAAAATCCGCAGTCGGATTCATCACGTTCAAATCACGTTCGAATTTCAATTTGCCATGCGATTCGTTAATTTGTTACATCGACTGCAACCGGGGACTAAATAGACTCGCAATTTCGAATCTCTGGATCAAGCGGAGCAAGCTCCGTTCCGGAGCAACAGTTGATTCCCTCGCGCGTGTGTGTTTGCGGGAGGGAGAGGGAGAATATGGGAGTTATTAAGCGGTGGACGAATAATTCCATGTAAATTCGAGAGACAGAAAGAAAGAGAGAGAGAGAGAGAGAGCAATCAAACCGAAACCGGATCGCGTTGCGGGATCGAAACGCGAGGTTTTGGGGAAAAATTTGGAAGATCAAAACGACTCACCGAAACCAGCGATCAACGAGAGAGAGACAGACAGACAGACAGACAGATAGCGTTGGTCGATGCCCCCGTAAGCGTTCGAGTGGTTTCAACAACGTGGAAGTGCGAAGCGCGAACAGAACGCGAACAGATTTCACTCCGGTCGCTGCCTAGTCGCCACTGAATCTCCTTCACGATTCCTGTTGGCCGAGTGAGCGCAACCCATACGCTTCGTGCCGCCCCAACCACCCCAACCGCCCGATTCACCCTAACCGCCCGTCCGACAGCCGCGTACAACGAACGTCAACCCACCCTCAACGAGCGTGCGCAACATTATTTATTTTCTGATAATACGGTCGATCGCGGCTAGAAAGGAACGGTAACTTTCTATTTCGCGACGATACCTCTCCTTACCCGTAACCTCTGTGTAATCTTGTATATCGTCTGCCGAACGCCGCAGCCACCAATTAAAGCTTCTCGGATGATCAGCGGACGGTTTCAGCCTCTTTTGTACCTTACCGAACGAAAGGTGTTCCAGCATCGTCGCGTTTGCTCTTCTTCCGCTTTCGCAGGACACGTCCGATGAAACGTTTGCCCTCCTTTGCACGCAACGGCCATCTTGAACAGCACCTGCACATAAACGGCAACCTGCGGTTTACTTTTACATTCGATACTGGCAAGAATTTCATTCGTACTCGACGGTTTGCTTCGCCGGTAACGGCGACGGTACATTCGATCCCGACAGCGGAAACGCTGCTGGTGTCAGCGGTTACAACTGAAGAAATGACAGAGGATGTCCGCCAGTGAGATACCCGGCGCGCATTAGGTACAATATTTTTGGAATCTCGGGATAGCGGTGAACGCTCAATTCAATTCGCTTTAGAAAATGAATTGAGCCCAGCGAGGACACCACAGTGTAATGGGGTAACACAGAGGGGTAAGAGTACAATTATTTTAAGTGGAATGATTTTAGGATGTTCTGGAGGTACAATGGGAGACAAAGGTACAAGAAATTCGAAATCCATCAATATATTGGCAATGAAAGCCATTCATGAGTATACATTTGTTTTTGAGTGTATTTTTTTTTCTTTTCTGGAGTTTCTAGTTGCGTTTTTTCAGGATTTAAATAGGGTTTGAAGTGGAAAATTGCAAACTTCTTTAAGTTGCTATTATTCTTAAACGGTGCAGTGAATCGAACCCAAACTTTGGTAATTGCATTAATTTAGTAAGAATTATATCTTGTCAAATTTGCAACAATTTTGTTGCGGTTTTATATACCTCCAGAACATCCTTAACGCTAAACCTGCCGACCATCGAAAGTGACTGATGTGTATAGTATTGTCACGTCCGGCGGTTCAGCCATTAATAATATAATTGGTGAAATCAATCATGTATAATATACATTTTTCTGAATTTCTTTTTTACACTTGCTCCAATAATGTTTTGAACGGGAAACAAAATATCAAATATTATAATTATTAATTGATATTAAACTGTCGTATATTATACCACATTGCGAGCGATAGAATTAAGGAAAACACGTAAGATATATTTCGCGTGTGACCACATGGTCAAAATTGAATTTAAACCTTCATTGAACAAAGAATACAGCGGAATCTATTTTATTAAACAGATGAATTAAACAAATTATTTCAAATTTAAAACTCATCTTGAATTTAAACCTTCATTGAATAGATTAAAAATAATAATGGAGCGAATGATTAGAAGAAGCATCCGTTGGAGCCTGTTCATCACTGAATAACGTAAAGATAGTCCAGAGGAAACTAAGAAAGTCACTACGTAAAAGAAATGGACAAAAGAATCGATGAACAATAGGTTGGTGGATGCTAGGAGGCTAGGAGGATGTGCACAGAACAAATCGAAAATTATACATCCGGTTGAAGTGCAGACGATTCAGAAGAAAAGCGATTATGAAGAATTGGTGAGGATGCACTCACCTTATGAAGATTAAGCTTAGAACAAGGAATTGACCGATCAGTAATCAGTTCAGTGAAGTTTAAAGGCGTGTTAACCCGCCGGAACAACATCATCGGCACCACCATCATCGGCATCAACATCATTGACATCAACATTATCTGCAAAAGCGTGTGTTGAAGCTGAACCTTCACGTTTGTGAAGCTGAAAGGGCCGGTTGAAACGTAAGCGAAATCTACCATTACGGTAAATACTAACAATTTACAATAAGATCCTAATAACTCCGAAGTTTGTTACTCAGAACATATTCTTATCTATTTTTACTTAAATCGAAATGTCAAATCATTTTTGAAAGAGTCACCCAACCTCGACTGTCAACTTTCCAAATCCTCAAATACCTGAACCACAGCCGGTGAATGAAGGTAGGTTCAAAACTGAGTTTTATTCTCTATCCAAATCTTTAAATTGAAATATTAGGTTGGGGAAAAAGAAATCCATCATTTCTCCACTTAAAAATAATGGATTTCTTTTTCCTCAATCTAATATATCTCCTAAAACAGGGAGTTCCAACTTATTCCCCTCCGAGAACTGCAAGGTCCCCACCATCGAACCCCTTCCCAATACTATATACAGCCGTAGAGTTAGTGAGTTAGAGTTAGTGTGCGTCGTGAGACGCGCAGCTCTCGTGGCGAGAGCTTCTCACTACTATACATATAACAATGAAGTCCAAGAGTGGAGGAAGAACCTAAGCGGGGAAGGTGCCTCGAATAGCTCCGGAGCTACTAGTTGGATAACGCGCTACTGTTGATCCTTTATCTAGCGCTTTTGACTATTAAAAACCCCATCTTTACATTATCCAGAAATGAGAAGGCGCATCCGCACCCTTACAATCCTGGAAACGAGTCCATCCCTTAACTGTGCACCATTGTATTCCAGAAAAGTTCTTCCAGAAATAGAATCTACAAGGGCGTGAGGCGCATCTGACCAAGGGACATACAGAGGCACACACAATTATCGAAACAAACAACAACCACGTAAATATTTTCACGAGATATTTACGTGCGCCAATTTTCTCGTTGGACTGCTCTAGAGAAGTAGGTTGCCACAATATTTATCTTCCATCGTTTATTGCATAAATATATGTATATATATATATATCACCATTAATGCGGAAACATCGTCTCCGCATAACAAGGAAAAGAGAGTGTAACGAGTCGAACGGAAAACGTGACGAAAGGACGATAAAACGCTCTAGATAAGGTTTAAATTTAACAAATCCGTTCCTCCCGGTCTCGTTCTGCTCGCAAAGTTCCCGCGAATCCTGCCAAGCTATCGGTGAAAAACTGACATTTCTTCAAGGTTCGAGCGCAAGAAAAAAAAAGAGAAAAGAAACATGTATTTTATCCTGTCACCGTCATCGTCATCTTCGTCGTTATCGTTACGAATGCTTTTCGCTGTTTTTATAACATATGAAAAATATACACGTGTATGTATATAATAGATAAATCTGTTTCAAATTTCTATGTAATAGAATCGTTACAACTAGTATCAAGTTTAATCAGTTCGTGTAATAGCGTGGGTGGCACGATCGGGAGCAGCGTGCTGCTTGCGCGTATAAAAAACGGACGCTGCTCCTGCCGATCGATCTCTCGTAACTTCTATCCGCGTAAGAAATAACATCGCGTAACATGATCTTCCGCGCGCGCGCTCGCGTGTATGTCTCTGTTTGTGTATATGTGTGTTTACCTCACATTTTGTATATTTGATTGAAACTCACTTTCGTCGAAGCATTTCTTCGTAACAAAGCTACACAGAGAGGACGATAGAAAATTTGAATGAAAGCCTACGTGCTACGTTGCCTCGAGGAAGGGTTTTCTCGCTTCTTCGAGGCGTACCGACGCATTTCGAGACGATGTTCGAGGAGAAATCGATACGAGTCAAGAACGGTGTGTGTGTCGTTCTGAAACACGCTTCATTCATTACCTCGTTGATTCGTGTGTCAATTCCGCGATAATATTTACATCGTTCCCTAATTTCTTCGGTTTTTCTTCTCGTGTTATGGCAAGTACGGAATGTTCGTCGCGCGAACGTCCCTGATCGAACCACATCGGTGGAGTAGGAAGGAAAAGAACAGGTCGTATATCGTAAATTCACCATTTTCGGCGCGTCGAGGGTCGATAACGCGTTCTTCCTCGAACGGGAAACAGGCAACAACAAAAAGAAGAAGAATCGCAATGTGATTCGCGTGTGTACGTGGTACTTATCGTTAAATATAATAACTGATAGAAGGAGAAAGTACACAGGTGGTAGAATAGAAGAAGAGGAAAAGAAACTTAACAACCGGCGATCGTTAACCCTTATTCTACCGTGACACCTAACAATGACCGTTCGAAGTGATTCTAAACAGTAACGATGCGATCGTTCGAACGGCTGTTTCCTGTTCTCTCCAGGCAACCGCTTAAGTCGATCGGCGAGGAACGAGCACGATCGTATCGTCGCACGGTGGTCGGAAAGCGCTAAAACCTCGCCAAAATACCACGAATGAATTTTTCGTTAGCCGAACGGCCTTCGTTTTGTGTATTTTTATGTATGTATTAATTTTTTTCCTGTGCACGATGGATGTTTATAATCTATAAAGATAAAGATTTTAAAGATGTATACGAAAGGTTGTATATTCCTCAATGTTGTCCAAATATTCTTGTTTAGACTTGTAGCAGGTACTTTTATCTTACAATAATTTTGAAAAAGTAGCTGCCACTAGGTGCCACTTTGGCCATGCAAACGAACATGTTTTATTTCAAGAAATGTAGGAGATACAACAAAATTTGTTAACCCTTATACGATCCTCAGGGTAAAAATTCACCCATTTACTATTTTCACGTACTGTAAAACCATCGATTCCTTTACGTCTACGTTGTGAGATGTATTTCTTTAAAATGTGACGTTATAAATGGAACATGATTTGTTGTTTTCACGTGCAGAGCAAACATGGGTGAATTATTATCCTAGTCTCTTTTATGCAACTATTCTTGACGAGCGTATTAGGGTTAACACGTTCGCTGCCAACAACTAGTTATCTCATAGGTCGAAGTTTGTGTTTAGGTTTGTCATAACACATTTTATCGCAAAAACCGACTACGATATAACTCGTGTAATTAATAAAGCAATTAAAACTCATCTAAATTCAATATCTTTCCCATAAATACATGTTTTGTATTTCTATTTTACAATTAATTAAAAGTTGTTGGCGTGGTGGAACCGTTTTTGAAAATGTCGCTCAGCAGCTAATGTGTTAAATAAGTAAATGTTATTGTTTCTAAGGAAGAAACAAAAATTTTCACGTCATATTAATGTCAACGACGCGAGAATTATGGGTATACTAACTTTGAAGAGAGTCTAATAATGTTTTGGGTTACGAATCAGCCATATCGAATCAGTCTTTTGTAATTTTTACATTAGATTCATAATTCTAGCTAATTTTGAATTGAATTGAGGTACACATTCCTCCCTATTTTGGCTACAGATCGGCAATTTCCGAGCACAGTGCGTCGCCACGTCGTTCCCGTTATCGTTGTGCGTACATGCAAGTAACAAGGGCGAGAATTGTACACGCCATGGGTAGAAAGCGAAGAACAGGAGAAAGAGTAGTTCGTGTAGCGAGCCGTGTGCATGTTCCTTCGGGAATAATAAATAATCGGAGAAAAAGAAAAGCAAACTCATTTCACGAACAATAATTCTAGACAAGATCGAACAGACGAAACGCAAGGCACCGGGCGCGTTCTTTTTAGTTTGGGAGTTCTGAATTCTCTTTTTCTCGGCTCGCGATTACTATTTTCGGATTTTCTATCACCAAGGTAAATTTCGTGAACTGCCTTTTGTCTTTTATTCGGCGAAAGACGACGAGAGGGAGCGAGACGGCGGACGGCGTTAATATCTGATAGGTTGCCAGACACCGGTGGCCTCGTCCCGACGATAATAGTGCGGTCTGTTGTCCCGAAAAACGGTCACGGCTGGAAACTGATTGTCCTGGATATATTTGAGCGTCGCACGCACCTGAAACGAATTCAACGTTTAGTTATGTTGTTGGTAGAAACGCGGATCGAGAGGAGAAGCGTTTAGCGTACCTGCGACACAAAGTGTGGCGGTTCTACCTCCGGCGCAGTCGAGAGGTGCTGCAGGATAAATTGATCGGATTGAGCCAACCAAAGGTCGACACCCCGCAGAGGGTCGTAGTTGAACGGACCGATCCGCAACAATCCAAGCGTACAATCGTAAACGTCCAGAACCTGTGTGGAAATGAACGAACTTTTCAACTTGCTCTCCCCATTGCAGTTCTGTCGGCTTGAGAGCAGATCACTATTCGAGCACACACCTGTTGGCCTCCGGTCAACTGCCTGGCAGCTCGCAACGCTTGATCCGGACCTTTGTCGGGGAAGGTGGCAGGAAATATTTCGCCGGTTTTTACGTTCAACCCGATACCGTAGATCACCGGCCAGTGAATCCCACCTCTTACGGTGGTATTCAGCTCGCCTACGCAGCACAGAGTCAGATCGATTTCCACCGGTTGCTTGTGAAACGCCGCTGGAAACGAAAAGAACAACCGTTTTCAATTTCGATGTTTTTCACCTACGTGCTGCTTCAACCCTTAGCATATCAAGGCCTGGGTTTTTTTTATTTGTTTTTACGTAGCATTAACTGCTATGGTCACTAGCGACGGGATTTACAGTTTATTAAGGCGGGTTTCAAACCACCTTGGGCATCACAGTTTTTGATATCACATGCAATCTTTTCCAGTAAGAAGACTTTCTTTATCAAGGATTTGTTATTGTTACTTTAGCTTGTATGATATTACTTTTTCTTACTACACTCCTCAAAAGAATTAAGGGATCACTTATGCGAACCCGAAAGATTGGTCCCACTTTACGTGATCATAACTCTGGCTAAAATTGCTGTATCGATATCGTTAAACAATGGTTTGAAAGCGTGAAACCTCTAGTTTCGGATGTCCTGTTTCAAATTGTTGCTATGTTGGTTTTTTACAAAGTCATCTATCAAGTCATCTATTCAAGTCGAAACTATTACGGATATGAGAAAGATTTTATTGGAAATTCCATGGAAAAGGGAGGGCGAACTTTTTAGCGGAGGCGTCTGTTTTCTTACGCTATTAATTTTAGCCGACACGTGTACGGGTCAATATTGCAGGATTACAATACTGACACGGGTACGCGAGAAGTGGGTGTAACATATGCGAATCGCTATGGAAACGTGTATTTATATGTATATTTACTTTAGCGAATATCCTTTTATAAATTTTATACGATTTTCAATATTGATTGAAGTCACACCAAAGAGAGACCAATGAAATACAAATATTTAGTTTTAGTAATTTCGTTTACACAATTCACTTGTTCAAACAAGATATACGGTATAAGAACCATCAAAATTCTCTCTGTCATTGTCGTATAGGTCTCTACCGTAATTGTCAAAATTTTCTTCCCACCACCGGGATCAAGTCAAGTGGTAAACGACGACCAAGTCAGCGAGGAGTCGACAACTTTTTAAATTTTTTATTTCCTTTTTATGAAAGCTTTGCTATCGTTTTCGTCTCGTTTTCTTTTTCTAATTAAAATGTCAGCAAAACACGGTATAATTACGATTCTAATTACTTCGTTCGTCATCTTTACCGGAAATATCAAGTCGAAAACTTTAATTGCTCGTTAAACAAGTAATTCTGATCGTAACATCTCTTTCTACAACTTACAAAGAATATTGCAGAACAATTCCTCGGAATAGTTCCTCGGATCGGAATAGCCGCCGACCAGTTGCAGCTCCAGACGACCCTCCGGGAAACCAAGGGCCAGTTCGGTCACCCTTTGGATCATCGCCGCTGCAGCATCATCGGTTCCAGCTCCGTCCAGGTGCGCCAACGCTGCAGCACCCGAACCTGCGCTCACATATAACAACCACTTAGTATCCCTGTTTAGAAGCATTGTAATTAGAAACATTGGTCTATGAAATGATATGCAGAAAAGATTTTCAAAAAATTATAATTTACAAGGTTACGTGCAAAAATGAAAAAGGCATTTCTTAAAACTTTTTTATTAACCACCCTTCTCGATGCTTACCGGAATGTTTCACCACGACGATTATGCAGGTAGTCATGTCGTCGGAGCCGATGATGCTCACGTTTTCTGAAAGATAGAAGAAGATTGAAGGGAAATGGCAGCGTAACGTAAACGCCGGCCGAATGCTCGAACTTCGAACACAAGACGACTAAATATTCATTGCAGTTATTTTCTGATTAATAAATTTTAGAAATGAAAGTGCATATTTATTGGAACGTATCGAGTATTGAATCTCTCCTCGCAGAGTAATGACACCGTTCACGTGTGTCTCAATAAATATATAATTTAAGCGAAATAAATAATTAATATTAAATATTCTTAATGGGTGAAATTGATTTGCAAAAGGGTGAAATTGATTTACAGAATGGTGAAATTCAATTGCAAAAGGATAAAAGGTTCACAGAATGGTGAAATGCACTTGCAAAAGGGTGAAATTGATTTACAGAATGGTGAAATTCACTTGCAAGAGGGTGAAATTAATTTAAATTAGGGTGTAAATTCGGAGTATCAAACCTACAAAATTGTCATCGTCAGTTTCAAAGCTTTTGGTCGGGGCGCAAACTACTTGTTACTTGCGGCCCGCGTGTTTGACATGCCTGTGCTCTGTAGAATGTACTTACTGTCGTGGGGCAAAGTCGCGGCCATCTCTCGCTGTTGAACGTAGAGAAGACCCATCGGTCCGACCAATTTCGCAGGCATCGAGTGAAGCTGTGCCGCGGTTTCGCGATAGACCGGGTGTGCTCCGTACAAGGACCTGCTATCCGTCGGAATGTCCTCCTGGAGGACCCCGTTCACCACCAACACCATCCTACGTAACCGGCAAAAACAGAGATACAGAATCGACTCGGCCGAAATCTCGCGCGATTCGATATCATTCGAACCGTTCGAACTGCAACAACAAAACAGTTTATCGTGTACCGTCCGAACTTAAAAATGGGAGATAAACCGACACGACTGGCCGCGATAATACCGATATTACGCCAGCTCGGCTCGTAACCGCGCAATCGATACTCGGCGAGATCCGCGAAACGCGACGCAAAAAATTCAGGCGAGGAGCGAGAGCGGAGACGTCGCACAGTGGTGGCGAGACGGCAAAAGCTTTTTTGGTTTTGTTCTTTTTTACCGAACAAAAGCGCGGTATTTATGAAAAAAAATAATTCTACAAAGTATACGCATGATAAATAACCTTCTCGGCGAACTTGTAGAAAAGGGTCCCCCTCTCCCTCAGATTTAAATGACCTTGAAATATGTTGTCAAGCTCACCGTTCTGAACGACGCACAGTGGTGCCGATCGCGAATCTAGCTGGACAAAATTATTCTAGCATTATTTTAAGACTTAAAATCGTAGTTAAATAGGTAATTGAATTCGTCTTTACATCAGCTACAACATGTAATAAAAAATACTTCTTCGATGAAATGATCATTGACCCTTTCAAACTGTGTCATTAGAAAGAAGTCCCAACATGTGAAAATGTGATTTTTTATTTTTCTACAGCTAGATTCGCGTTCGGCACCACTGTGCAACGTTTCCCCTTGAAGTTCTTCGTGGTCGGCTTTAGTTAACGAGGTATTCGAAAGAAAATGTACTTGTAGATTCAATCCACCAACATCGTACGCTCGGTATAATGCGGATTGGGTTTAAATTAGGTCTGGGTTAGGCTCAGGAACCTATCTTGGCCTAATCCATGCTTTTACAAGTAAAGCGTTTTGCGAATACGAACGAGAAACGTTGAGCAGCGTGGTTTTCCTCGATCGCGGGAAACGAAAGCGATCAAAGACGCTCTGCCTAAAGCGTGGACAGAGTTGGGCAAAAATTGTATTTGAATAAAAATTTCGAATAAAGCCGGTTTAAAACCCACTTGGAAGAAACCAAGTTTTTGTTCGAGATTTTTATTTAAATAAACTTTTTGCCCAACTTTGACCGCAGACGCTATGAGATTACTGTTTAGCTTGAACAGTTACTCGAATTGATATTCGGACGTTCTAAAAAACACGATAATTTTTTGAATGTTATACTGTGCGATTTGAACTTTTTTGGGAAGTTAGAGCAATTAGTTTACTACAGGATGAGAAAATAAATTTTGTCAAAAATTGCAATTGGTCAGAATTATGCCGGGTGTCCCAGACGACCCGTCTCACCCATTTATAATCTAGAAAATAGGTTATTTTCAAAAATTCAAAGTGTTTCTTTTATAAATCAGATGCGCTCTATCAAATGGTGATATTTTTAACTTCCGGTTTCGGCCGGAAACAGGTGATTGTATCCGGAAGTTACATTTTTCAAACGGAACATGGCATTTTTATTACGGATTCGGATTCTATGCGAAAAGAACAAGAAACTTTTGTCTGAAACAGTTTTCCAAAATATGTAATTTTATGTCCTTTAAGTAAACTTCAAAATGAGTCTTGGCGAAATAATATTTTCGTATCTTTATCTAGATGTTTAAACATCTCAGAAAAAGATAAAAAGATTTTTACTACGATTTTGGCTTAGGGTGCCAATCATTGTACAATTCAGGAGCGAAGATCCAGGAACCAATCCATAGAAGCCAAGTAAAATTTAATTTTGCTCATTAATAATGTCGATATGGTCAAAATACTATATTAACATTGTTAAACTCTTCTAATCTTTTTACTATTTCGAATTACACCCACTCATTTTTATCATAAACGCATAAAATCCGCAGTCTAGTAATGTAATTTCCGAAGTGCCCAGGTCTGTTGCCTGTATTATTACGGCTTACGAAAAGACTAGTACATAGTTTCAACCTAGTTGACGACAAGAAAATGTTCCAATTAATTCCACCTATTCTGTAGCGACGTCCCACTGTGCGTCGACGTGACAACGAGGAAAGAAGATGTCAGATTCGTTGCGGTTCATCTTGCTCTCCGCTTTTTTTCCTTCGCGCGTCGATAAAGCGTGAAACGACGAGATTGCGGGAATCACAATCACAAACTCTCTCTCTCTCTCTCCCTCTTGGAGCAGGAAGGAAAACTTGTTGCTTTCCGCTGGCGAAAAGATTCGCGCGACGTGCCGCGTTTCGTTCGATCGCGGGTTTTAAAATAGATCTTTCAAGCCCAGAAACCAGATGTGTCTCCAGTCGGCAACGCACAAAAGCATACGCGGCAGAAACTGCAACGATTCAGTCGTTTCCACGATTTATGCCCGAAGGATATGTTCGGGCCCATTCAAACTGCCATTACTGTCGCTCGGCTATCGCCTAAACGTAATCGCGATCCTCTCTATCGCACGAGAGCAAAACCGGCCACATAACGCGACTGGTAATCGCGATTTTTTAGAAGAATAGAGAAATTAGTCTGTCGTTACGCATCTGTTAAAACTACGAACCCGGAGAGTGGCGTACGTGTCGCACGATGATGTATCTCAAGGTCTGTTGACGCGAGAAATCGATCGCGAGTCGATCGCGGATGTCGATCGATCCGTCATCGAGCGCGACCACGACTAAGCATTCACGACCAGTTTCATTCAAGCGTTGTCGCGGTTGTTCGATTCATTAACGAGTCCCGCTAATTATGGCTCCCGTTATCGGTCGAGGCGTCGATTGGTCGCCTGGTGTGATCGACGCTCCACTAGTGGGACGGATTCGAATCCACCGGGGACCAATCGAAGCCGCTGCTACCGATCAGATAACGAACCATCATCGTCAACGCCGTCACCGTCATCGTCATTGTACTCGTAGATGTAGCGCGTTCGCTTTCGATTCGTAACACGATTACAGAGTGCCGGACGAAATGATAGGATCTTCGATGTACTTCATTGTGTCGTATTTAACACGAGAAAAAATTAAACCGTCTTCGAAACACACTACCAAAATGCACCGGAAAATATGAAACTATTTCCATGGAATTTATATGAATACACACGAACTTAACACATTACCGACTGCTGATTATTGTATAATTTTGAAAAATCTATGGCACATGGCTAAATAGTTTTTAATGGAACCTTCAATAGTAACATCAATTTTTATTGTGAACTAACAAGGCACCCTCGACAACGTCACCTAATAGTTTCATTTAATACTTTCTTTTGGTGCAGCACAATTATTGAAAATCCTATTAATAGGCTTCCGGTAGGTAATTTTAAATACAGTACGATCTTTTCGAAGGCGGAGCAAAATTGACAATTTTCCGAATGACAGATGTTGCTGATTATGATTTCATTGGAATATGATGGACTTGGAGGTGGGAAGAGAAGGTACATTAATATGTGAAACGGTGTAGAAGAATTTAAGGATCTTCGATGTTTCCGGTGTCGAAAATTTTCAATTTTGCGCCGCCTCCGAAAAGATTGTATTGTATCCAAGTTCGTGTGTATTCGCATAAATTAAATGGAAATTATTTTACACCTTTTAGTGCGTTTTTTCGAAGTCGGTTTAATTTCTTTTCGCAACATTTTTTTATTTCACACATTTTAGTGGAACGAGTAGAATTTGTAGAACACCGTAGGATGGTTTTCCGGTCTTATTGGTTATTTGCAATAAAAATTTCGTTCCTATTGGACCAACCATCTCGGCGTAATCGGTGAACATACATAGAAAAAAAAAACGAAAAAAGGCACACACAGATCGAATTCAGTAACCTCGTCCTTTTTCGAAGTCGGTTAAAAAATTAACAATGAAATAGTGTTTCTCTCACGAAGGACATTCTTCAAAACAGTGTACACTAGGACAGTGTTCAAAACCGTTATTTTCGTCTTTTTAATTTCCTCTGCGGCACCCCGCAAGATTGTTCCAGCATTACAAGACTGAACTTATTTAGATTGTTCACAATTGTGATACGAATATGTGCTTGAATAAATTTTATGTATAATATTGGGTTGGCAACTAAGTTCGTTCGGTTTTTGTGATTTATTCCAATGTGAAAACCCGCACGAACTTATTTGCCATCCCAATAATTTCTAACAGAAACTTCTTTATAATTTAAATAATTAAGAAATAAAAAATATGGAAAATATGGAATAATAACAAAAAATCTGTGCAAAGTTTGAGCTCGATCGGATATAACGGGAAAACGTGCCCCATACATCATATGCCCTTAAACATCAAAGTAATTGATTAAATGCTGACAATGACAATATTTTTTCTGAGGCACTCGGTAAATGTTCGACGGCATTGTAGAAGTGGTGGGGAGTGGAGGAGACGGGGAATCACGGAGGGGATGGGATTCACGGGTAAGAAAACGTACCGCGGCGACCGGCAATCTGGTACAATGAATTTTCAAGAGTGTAATTTTCGTTGGCAACAATGGCCGTAAGCGCGCCGTATAATCTTACCAGTCGGCCCCCGGCTCTAATTTTCCGTTCATCGTGGGAATTTCTAGAAGAGCGTTTGATGCGATCGAGTCCTTCCCGACCGAGAATCGAGACTCGAGTCTCGAAAATAACTCGCTTATCAGCTGTACAAATCAATTCACAAACAGAATTAACAGTTTTACCTTCGACGAGCGGATACAAATGTTAAAAAGAAATTTTTTCCACGCGGGGTATTGGAAAAACCACAATTTTCTTGAAATTATGCAAGTTTAACGAATTCTTTCAAGGTTAAAAAACGTTCGTACCACAATCTCCAAAATTATCCCATATCCTGCAAAGTTTCAGCTTTCATTTAAAGAAAATTTCATCGCTCTATCTCATTTCTATCGAAAGTTCTTTGATTTTAACACAGTTTTCGTCAGTTTGGCTCATAGTGCGACGTCTCTTGACGGAGTCCGAAATTGTCCGAAATGGAACTGAATGAACGGAACACCGCACTGACTGAGAGTTCCTTCGGTGCGAAATGGGTCGGTGGAGTGGGGATGATGCGGAGTGGGAACGCGTAGCGGAGTAGGGAGCGCTGGCGCGCGGAATGGGGATCGCTGAACGCGATCACGTACTACCGAGCGTCGCGCGACGGAGTGTGACGGTTAATATTGAAATTTTTTCTCCTGAACGCACAGTTTTTTTTAAATTTGTTTTTTAATATTGTATTGTCATCCAGTTCTGAGCTGTGTTGAAGGTTTCAAGTCTCTAGCTCATCGGGAAATGGTTTAAAATTCGATTACAAGACTTGACGCATACAACGACAACTCGGCAAGCTAATATAAGCGTGGTAGAAAATAAACAAATTTTGCAATTGAATTGAACACCCTGCTGTGTTAATTGCACCCCTTTTCCACGGCTACCGGTGGCGCCTTTGTCGGCCGGGTAGAAAATTATAAGAAGGATTTATTCGAAGACTTTCCACAAATAATTTAAAAATTTCTGCCCATCCCTGTTCGAGAGCCTGTAGTACTGACACGACGACGCGACGCGACGGAACACAGCGGGTGCGCAACAATATTTTCCATGTCCATCGGTCCCGCCGAATTCCGCGGAAACGAATCACGCTGTTCGCGCTGAAGGGAGAGTACACAGTTTAGAAGTATCATCGGTAAGAGAATTTCGTTCGGCGTGCTGCGATGCGGTAAAGATCGGTGAACGGGTCGGTCTTTCAGATTCCCGGTAGAATCACCGGCCATTAGAATACCGCGCGGCCACGGAGAACAGGCTGATTCGAGGAAAGGCACGCGTTAATGGCTACGGAGCTCTTGCACGCTTAAATAAATAACTGCATCGCCGCATCTCTGCTGTGTAATTACGCGCGCGTGTACGTACACGCTATACATGCAGCCCCGCGAACGTATATACCGGGCTGTGCCGTGCATTCTACGAGTAATCGGTATAGAAAGAAGGTAGAAAAAAAGGGGAAAGAAGAGGCGGTGGATAAGGGGTCTACGGCTACGGCATGCCGTTCTTTCGAAATTATAGCCTCGAAAAGATCGAGGCTCGCGGGAACGAGGAAGACTCGACGCGAATCTACTCGACTCAACTTGACTCGGATCGACTAAGGATAGATACAGTTTTCTTTCGATATAAGTCGATACCTGGAGGCGGCTTTCGACGTATTGCGAACCGAGGATACCTACGCGGCTTCACTTTGCTCTCGAGTAAACCCTGAGCGAACACGGAGAATGAGCCGAAGCAGCAGCAGACTATAAAGTTGTCGACGGAGCAGCGCTGTCTTTCGTTGAAAAGGATAGAGCATGGCATATCCTCTCATTTGGGACGAACAAGGGAAGAACCCCAAGTTTCCGACTTCGATTTTGATAATCTTTGGCGAGACGATGGTATATGCATCTCTAATGATGTCTGCAAAGTATTAGGTGCAGTTACTCAACAGTTTTAAAGATACAAACAATTAAAGTTTTATACCTCGTTGATGTACCATGATTTGCAGCTCAAGTTTTCGAAAGTTCAATTGTTTGTATCTTTAAAACTATTGAGTAACTGCACCTAATATTTTGCAGACATCATTAGGGATGCATATACCATCGTCTCACAAAAAATTATCAAAATCGCAGTCGGACACTTGGGGGTCCTTCCCTCGTAAGCGATCAGGGAAGTTGACTCGAATTAAGGGGAAAAAGTTGCCCCCTCTCTCTCTCTCTCTCTTCTACCAGTACCGTATTAGTGACGTGACGTTGGGACACATGTCCGACAGAGACGAAACGCGTCACGTGACCGGGCCGTAGTAGAAGGGGAAGGCAAGTGGAAGAAGAACAGGGGACAGAGATTTTCTTGTTGCGAAAAAAGAACATCGTCTTTAATTCTTTCGTATAAAAGCACGCCATAAAAATTGAATTGACATATATACAATTGTGTATACAG
Source organism: Lasioglossum oenotherae (assembly GCA_028455765.1). Taxonomy (NCBI): domain Eukaryota; kingdom Metazoa; phylum Arthropoda; class Insecta; order Hymenoptera; family Halictidae; genus Lasioglossum; species Lasioglossum oenotherae. Next base: position 7,309,222 of record CM052300.1, on the reverse strand, counting down.
ATTTAACGTGTGTGGAATCAGTTATGCTCCTTGTTGTACATATTTTCTATCGAAAGAAGACTGTGGTTGTTTTCTGGGCCGTCGCGTCGTCGCGAGAAACGCGTCACGGGAAGAAATTACCCGAGCGGAGTCGGGATGTCGATCGACCAGGTGAACCGATGGAACCGGGGACGATTCTCGGGCAGCGTATACACATAGCCTCCTAGAGCGTTTGAGACCGATAATTAAGGTAATGGCTACTTTTCAAGTGGATTTCCGTGTGGCTTGGTTCTCGTAGCCGCCACGCCGCGCCACACCGGTCTGCCTCTCCACCGATTATGGTCACGAAGGGCGCTCGCCGATCTGCTCGTTTCTGGTCTGGCCCATCCTTCCCACTCTCTCTCTTCCTCCGCCTCCACTCACCCCCTTCATTGCTCCCACTCCCACACCTACTCGTCTCCTTCCGTTTCGATTCAGCCGCTGCACTGTGCTGGTTCACCCGTACCCGTATTCCTCTCCCATCCTCAATAATTGTATGTAGCTCGACTGCTCGACTCGAGCGTCGATCGTTATCCTCGATAATTCCGATAGCAAAAAAGAAATGGCGAGCACGCGTGCTTTCTTTTCGTGATCGGCTCATGGAATCGGGTCGTCTGCTGTGTTTTCCATAATCTTCGGAGGAGGCGGCGCGACGCGGCGCGGAGTTCGAAAAACGTTTCCACCATCCGACGCGCGACGGTATCTTCCGATTTCGACATGAAGAAACGTCGTTATCGCTGCTCCAAATAGCTGCGACACGCGTGAATCAACCGTTATCTCCCGATTCCCTATACCCAGAATCGTGCTCGGCGATCCTACTACGCCATTCAAAACACCGACGATGTAGTTCGGCGGCTGCAGAATTGACGAACCACGGCTTTAACCGGCAACAGGTTGACAACAGCTTTAGCCGAGGCTCCGCGTGTCACCGATTGCTAATCTATTGGGTTGGCAAGAAAGTAATTTTGGTATTTTTAAGGTGAATAGAGCCCAATTTTTTTATTCAAGCAATGAGCTTTAATGAATAAGATATTTTCCCTTTTGTTCGATGATCTTTTGCCGAAAAGAATAAATAAGAAAATATTTTATTGACATGTTATTGCACATCGCTTGAACAAAGAAATTCGATTTTACTTCTCTCACCTTAAAATACTGAAATTACTTTCTTGCCAACCCAATAGGTGGACAAACCTCGGAATTACATAAGTATACATAGTATACTTTGACACATTCTTTAGCTGATACGTTTGGGATCGTAGTAAACATGATTAATAATAATGTTTTCCATAAAAATGAATTGGTTTTGCTTATATAAACACAAATATATTTTCTGTTATTTTACATTACAATTAGGGGCGTGCGGGTACCCGAAATTTTGGGTACCGAAATTTTGCAATATTCGGGTACTCGAAGTTGAAGTTGTATTTATATAAGTACAATGTTGTTTTATGATTTTTCAGTTGAATCTTTTATTTTCACTGGCAGGTACAGAATGATTTTTGTATTTTTAATGTAATCGGTTATCAAACTTCGCGAGAAGAAAAAATATTTTAGAATACGTCATGTGAAATGACAGTACAAATTTTATTCGAAATTCGTGTGCAGGAAGCATAATTGTTCTACTCTTTCCGATACGAGTTTCGTTCTCGTGGCTGTGACAATATTTCCAGCATCGGGAAACAATCGTTCGCTGGATACTTGAGTGGCAGGAATTCCAAGGTATTGTCTTGCTGTTTTTGCAAATATAGGTAGTCGTCACTAGTCGTTTACAATTGCATTTCCACCATTTCCAATATTGCAAACTTCCGGGACCCCGACTCGACCCGACCCGATTACCATTCCGGGTACCCGAACTTTATAAACTTTCGGGATCCCGAACAAATTTCCTGACATGACCAGAACCCGAAATTTCGAGTACGCGCACACCCCTAATTACAATACGTTAATGAATTCGTACCGTGGGTAAGAAGTAGTAATACAAAAATATATGTACATACTTCGTTATATGTATAGATAGATAGATACTTCGTTATTCCAAATTACCAGCAGTATTCGAAATATGCTGGACTTCCTCTACGCTACTAATTGCGATTTGCTATTCCATGCATCGAGATTCGAGCGAGAGAACTAGCGATTAATTAATGGAATTAGCTGGACGTCATCGTGGATAGTGATCGGATAATCGTTTAAAAGCCACATCGACTCGAGATAACGATCCTTACGGTGTCCCTGATATACCTGTACGCGTAGATCTCATTGTCAGCTAGGCACCACGGCCACGGCCATGACCAATACCAAGACCACGACCATGACCACGACCACAATCATAAGACTTGTTTCCAGGATTGCAAGCGTGCGGGGATCGCCTTCTCATTTCTCGATAATACAAACACGGGGTTTTTCAATAGCCAAACACGCTAGATAAAAGATCGGTCTAGGGTGCTATCTCCATTCGAAAGTCCTATTTTTTTGTTATGAAACGTAATTTGCATTATTCGGCAGCACGTAACTATGAAAACAGCTACATGCGCAGTTGTATGCTTCCGAATAATGCAAATTACGCTGCCGAATAATACAAATTACGCCTCGTAAACGAAAAAATAGGACTTTTATCTTTTATCTAGCATTTTTGACTACTTCTTTACGCAGCAATTAAAAACCCAAAAGCGATTGTTTTTCCACCAATGTTTTTTACACCAACGAGTATATTCGACCGTATTTTTATAGAAAACCAAAACTGCAGGTCTCACGAGTTAACTCAGGCGTGTGGAAGAAGATCAAACTCGGGCGAGTGCGCTAAGAGGTTAAAAACCCGTGTTTGTATTGTCGAGAAATGAGAAGGCGAATCCCGCACCCCCATAAGAGCGGCTGCGTATCTTTCCGAGCCGCACAGTTACGCGAGTGCTAGCGAGACCTCCGTTACTCTGGACGAAAAGAAATTTTCGTATTTCTTTCGGGACACCCTCTAGAGAGCCAGAATTAGGTACAAATTATGAGTGCAAAGTGTGCAATTTATATTAGCAGCTAACGATTTTTACACATATTGCTTTCACATTAACCCCTTGCCATTTCCTTTACAGTTAACAGTGGTTAGAACGTCTTCATCTCGAAAAATGTCGTAGAAGAGGAGAGAAAATATATATCTTCTGTACGGCTACATTTAATTGAATGCTTAAATATTGATCACAAGCGAAACAAATTTAATTTCATCTAAAAATGAAGGCAAAAATGAAAACATTCAAATTTGTTAGACTTTGTTAAAAACCTTCGTCTGACTCGTCAAAATACAGTGAGGGGTTAATACCTACATAAGATGTTTCAAATATGTACAATTTTCTTAACAGAACTAACAATTTTTCAAAATGTTTAGTTCAGATCTGTAATCTGCGATCTGAAGAACCTTAGAATAACAATTTACGGCTAAATCGGCGTACGTTTGGGGGTTTCGACCGACTTTTGGGGATTCGGTCCTACTGTGCGTCGATCGAAACAACGAGCACGGAGTTTGACCACGCGACATGCCAATGGAAATTTTCACGTCGTGTACGTCGTCGCATCGGATCGCATCTCATCGCAACAGAATGGAACGGAACGGAACGCGGCTGTCACGGGAGAAAAGATAAGCTGTTATTACCAGCGCATGATTGTTTACTCGGAATAAGTAGGAAGCGCAGGGAGAGATTGAGAAACGGAATCGTTCCGAGAACACGATGTGCCGACAAGTGACCGATTCACGGAAATACGCACCGTCTTCTGTCCCGGACCAGGAACACAGACTTAAAAATCTGTGCCAGGAATCACCGAGATAAGAAAGATCTAATGGAATTATCCTTGCAACTTCAATGATTATAAATCGATTGCGGATCTTTACGCAAAATAAAAACTGTTTGCATTGATTGCAAGACACAGAAGCCAAATAACAATTTCATTCCTCTTTTACTTATCTCATTAAGGTGAAACTAGTACACTGGTGGCCTTAAATCTTTTTAATACCTCCACCGTTTTAAATTGTACGTAACCATTTTTGTCATAAATGCATAAAATCCGCAGTCTAGTAATAACTGTGGCAAGAGTTTGATACCAAGAACGTTCAGTTTTTAGATACCAGAGACTGAAAATACATCAGTTTAAAGTTCAACTTCGCAAAAACTAGGGCGGACTTACCCCACTCCACCTTACTCATCACGTCGAATCCGCAGTCTAATTATAAAGTAAAAAATGTGACACCGGTCATTTGAATCCGTCCAGGAAAAATTACGTCAGAGAAAGAGATAGAGAACTCTCTATCTTTGTTTCTCTGTGTCGAGTTTCGTCACCCTGGATTCTTGATTTTGACGGAGTCAGGACAGTCCCCTTCGGGACAATCTTTCTCCAGAATCCAGAGCTCGGAAGCGGTGCACAGCGTCGGCACGCCCCGTGCGCAACAAGTTTTTCCACTCGGTTATTTGAATTCGGTCTATTCTGGACGACCGCGAATGCGCATGTCTTATCGTTTACGACGCCGCGCTGCGCTGCGTCTCCAGCGACGGGTTCAACTTTTTTAGTGCCCGACAACGATGTATCGACGATATTCGAACCGATATGGGTCCGGTCGTTACTAAAAGAGATAAGGAGAAACATTCAGCAGTAGAATACTAACTAGTTATTTTTGAGATAAAATATTTAAATTACGTGGTTTATTACGATGAGTGGCAAATTTTACGAAGCTGAAATAAACTTCTAAATTTATTACTCATATTTTTCACATCGACGAAAGCTGAAATATGAAATGGACTTTAGCACTGTTTACTCCACCGTGAAAAATGATACATGATCACGTAATTTCACACAACATTCGGTCTGAAAAATAACTAATATGTGGTTGATTTTCCGTTGAACGCCCCTCCTTAAATGCTCCACGGGTTGAAAGTATAATCCGAGACGGCGAGAATTTATCGAAAAGGTTATCTCTCGGTGGAAAGCGAGCAACAGACGTTCCGGCGTAACGATCTCTTGCCGGTTCTTTATCTAACGAAAACGCGATGCGCGTGAATAATTGCTCGCCACGCAAACGGATACTGTGCTCCGCTTTTTCTCTCAAAGAAAGGCCCGTAACCATCTACGACGGATTAATGGTCGAACCGTTCCAGCAGATAAGATAAACGTTGGGTAAAGACGCGAAGAGTATCGCGGAAATCGAGGAGAATACGGAATTGCTCGTAATCGTTCAAACGACAGATATCTTCCTCCTCGCTTGGATTTCAAGAGGAGATACGGTAATGTCTCGATATACGTATGTGAAAACTTCGGGAAATAGGGAACAACATCAACAAAAAATAAAACAAGATAACGAAACTTGTATACATTAGAGGATTTAACACAATATTTATTGTGAGGAAGAAAAGATTATTTTATGAAACTAAATCTTAAAACGAAGAATTGTTCAAAACATAATCTTCGTGACGTAACAAAAGCCAAACCAAAGGAACTTATGTTTTCTATAAAATAAAATAATTGTCCTTCACCTAGAATTTCAAGGTCGAATTATTTTTTTATGTACCTGAAAATTCACCCGACTTGAAACAACCTTTATTTAACCAAAAGAAAAAAGGTTGTGAAATTGGACAATTTGTAGAATACGCCAATAGCAGCCAAGACCAAACATTTCTTTACACTTTATATACAGGGTGCGGCCGAATAACATGTACTAGCGGGCACGAAGTGGTTCCGTATGCAAAAATAAGAACAAAATATGGAATAAAACTTTTACATTTAAAGCTTAGTTTTCGAGAAAATCGAGTTTGAAAACTAAGCTTTAAATGAAATAATTTTATTGCATATTTATTCTTATTTTTTCACAAGGAACCACCTCGCGTGCCCGCTAGTACATGTTATTCGGCCGCACCCTGTAGATGTAGACACTACTTCTTGATTTGATAATACTGTAATTGCAACTCTCTCACCCGAATTTCTTTTTGTGTATAAGAATAAAAGACAACTCTGTAACTAATCGTAACATTTGCGGATAGAGGGCGCCCCTTTTCCGTAGATTTTAAACCGGCCAATTTCGGAAAGTAATACTGGAATAAAATAGTAAGATATAGAAAGGCAAGATGTGGAAATACGCGAGATAAAATGAGGGGATGACTCCAAAGAGACGACGTCTCTTGATGGAGTCTGAAATTGTCCGAAATGGAACTGAATGAACGGAACACCACACTGACTGAGCTCCTTCGGTATGAAATGGATCATTGGAGTGCGGATGAGTCGGAGTGGGAGCGCTGGCGCGCGGAGTGAGGATCGCTGAACGCAATCACGTACTACCGAGCGTCGCGCGGCGAGGTGTGACAGTTAATATTAAAATCTTTTTTCTTCTGAACGCACAGTTTTTTTTAAATTTGTTTGTCATCCAGTTCTCAGCTATGCTTAAAGTTTCAAGTCTCTAGGCTCATCGGGAAGTGGTTTAGAATTCGATTACAAGATTTGACGCATACAATAACAACAACGACAACTCGGCAAACTAATATAAGCGTGGTAAGAACACGAACCAATCGAAGCGCGACCTAGACGCGTGTTGGCACAGTCAAAAGTCGAAAAAGTCACTGCGTCATATCGATTCAAAACTATGTTAACCCTCATCCGTCCCTCATTTCACGAACTGAACCTGTCCCTCGGTGTCAAATAGACACAGTGATAAAAGATCGATGAAATCACAAGGTAAACAGTTATTTTTCGATGTTCTTTTATACAAATTTATGAGTTAACATACACATCTTAGGTTTTTCGGTTATCTGTTTCCCATTAAAAAAGTAAAAGTCACGAAGTGCAACAGGACTGTATAACTTATTTCAGAAAAACTGTGTCAAATTGACACGAGGGATGGATGAGGGTTAATAATAATGTTGCTTCATATGATCTCAGGAACCTCCAATTTCCGGATGTCGAAGGAATTTCGAGACACCCTGTATGAAGTGTCTTATGCTTTCATACATATACCACTGTAGCCTCAGGAGTAGTAACAGAAGACTACGGCAAGCCAATGAAATCTCTGTTTGAGATCCAGATTAAAATTTTCATGGATAAATAGAGCAAAGGCGGAGACCGGGACCGGGGCCGAAGAGGGTACAGGGCTGAGAATCGGGGCCGAAGCGAGGGCTATTAAATTTATGACTTTTCCTCTCTCGTCGAAACGAATGGGAGGAAGAGAGGGAGACGATAACGCGCATAATAAGCGCGGTCAGATAACGGGTGACGCGTAAGTTACCGCAGTCCGATAAACCGAGCCGGCGTTGATCGCGAAGGGGTTACCGATGATCGCCGCCAGTTCGAAAGTTACGAGCCACAAAGTTCGGAGAACGGTGCTTCGTCAAGTACGGTGGCGAGCACCGTTACGGTGTCTCTATTTAACGCGCGTTTATTCCTCCATTCGCGGATCAAGCCCGTATCTCGAAGGGATGAGATCCACTACCACTAGGGATGAGATCAAGTACCTCGCAAACAGGTTCGAACCTTGATTAATGAAATTCGAACTCTCTATAAGTGCTTCGATAAAAAAATAGTACTCCCAAGTATACTCGAACCTTTGCCAGACAGTTTCGAACCCTTTACAAGTACTGTGGTAAACGTAAATAATACTTGCAAGTATACTCGAATCTTGGTCGAACAGTTTCGAAACTTTCGAAATTTTTATGTGCAGTTCTGATTGCCAAAATTCGAGTACTACTTGTGATAGTTTCGATTACTTTCAACATCGAAGTACTTATAAGTATATTTTCGAAACTTGTAAGTACTCATTCCGGGGTTCGATAACTACTTGTATACAATGAATACTTTTCAAGTATAATCATTGAAACTTTCATTGCTTTTAAGTAGTAATCGAAACCTGTGAAATGAAACTTGGTTATTGAACTTGACTCGGATTCGTGAGTACACATTGAACTTGATCCCATCCCTAGCTACGACACCCTGACAAGAACAGTGACGCAACTGAAAAAAAACAACGATTTCGATGTTGGAACAGTGACGGATGCGTTTAGTTGACCTCCACATGCTAGAAAAGCGTCATATCTCTGACTCCTTTTTCTTTTCGAGCAAGTTCACATTTGTAATGACAATCCGCAGTATCATTCCAGGATTGGTCGACAGCTCATTCCACTGACACTGTTTTCATTGACGATTGGACCGACAGTAACTTTGGTCGATACTATGTTTTCATCTACACGGTCAAATCGTCGGCAAATGTCTTCATCGACACGGTTTGGCCTACACTAACACGGTCAAACCGTCAATAAAACAGTGTCGATGAAATGAGTAGTCGACCAACCCAGGGTAACCCTCATTCCGTAGAGCCTAATCAAATTTACCTCGAAAAATATTTGTTGTCGACGGAAATTTGATAATTTCCTTAGAATCGTTATTGCGAGAATACTGTTAACCGTACGCCACTATTCTTGCCGGGCTGGGAACACGTTCCCCGTCCCGACTCTTCCGAATACAATCGAGGGAGAATAGCAACTTACCTTGCGTCTTTACGATTGTCTCTTCAGGCCGATCGACACGTTCCCGCCGCCATTTTCAAACGATTCCTCCTGTCAGGTCGGGACCACCTTGCTCCACCGAGCCGGCAGCTTTCTACAAACAAAAAAAGAACGTCCGAAAACGTACGAAGATCACGATCGCACCCGGCGCGCATTGTCGTCGGGACGATTTCGGAGCCGACTACTTTCGACCTGTTCCGAGCAGCGCTTCGTTAAAATTCGTCGAATCCACAAAATGATCGCGACGCGCAGCTGCAGATGCGATCGGCCAGGTGCACGCATAGCATTTCGAAAACGATAAAACCGATTCGAGTCGTTCGCTCAATCCGTTTATCCATTGCAACCTGCTAAATACGAAGCGCAGGAATAACAAACTCGATTTGTCGCTCTACGCTCCGCCCACACGGCCTACAAGCGGCACCTGGCGATATTGTAGCTTCTCTCTCTCTCTCGTTTGAACCTTCCCTCCACCGTTCTTCTATTAAATATTCGATACCGACGTTCCGCGTCCCGTCCCGTTTCGTTCTGTTCCGAGGGAAACGGTGGAGGAAAAGAAAAACAAATATACCGCAGGTACTCGCATGCAAAATAACTACACAATCGGCGAGCCGAATTTGCATACAGTGGCTCGGCGAGCTTGCAGCCGAGCGACGAGACTCTCTGCATATTTATGCGCTACAACTTCCTCCGATTGTTTATGAGCGTAATCACGCGAGCCGTTTTAGTCAAGCCTAATACGCGGTCGGCGCGATCGGGAACTCGTAAATATCGAAATGATCGTCACACTCTCGAAGAAGTATGGAGATCGTTTATCGGCTCGCGCGACGGAGTATTTTCCGCCTCGACATCGCGAACGATAACGCGGGCGTAATCGCGAATTCGCGACGACTCTGCTCCAGGGAAGAGAATCCGCGCGCGCGCGCGCGCGTGTTGGCGAGAACGGGTGCCGCGACTCGCACACGCGTGCAGCTTGCAGGATGCGCTCGTATAGGTGGAAGGAGCACGAGAATAGGACGCGCGCAGCGTACACGTGCACGTGCACGTACATTCGTGTCCGTTCTCGTGCACGTACACGTACGCGACGTGCTAGTCCGCATTCCACGAGTGGAACAACCGGTACATGGACCAGTGGTTCTCAAACGGTGATTCTTCGGCGCGGCGCTCCGAGAAGACGGAATCGTTATGCAACGAGCGAGCAGTCAGTGGCCCGGTCGATTCGCGGAAGATGAGTCGCCCTTCCGGGTCCCCTTTCCTTTTCCCTTTTTCTTCACTTCTCTTCTTCACTTCTGCCTCTCTCTCTCTCTCTCTCTCGCCCCTTTCGCTGTCCCCCCGAGCCAACCACGGCCGCTCCCTCCACTCTTCCGATTTCGCTCGCGCGACCACTTTCGCGCGAACGCGCGCGCATGCTCGCCGTTGAGATCGAAATCGAAAGTCGTCGCGAAATGATGAAAAGAAAAAATATCGGTGAACGCGTCCCCGCCGGTGCAGCGGACGTCGCGACGCGCCGTGCGGCTTCTGAAACAACACGACGTCGCAGCGTTGCGTACGATCATCGGGGGAGATTGCCGAGATAGCAACGATGCCGGAACTTCTCGCGGATATCCCCGCGCTCAACGATTACCGTGAACTTCTTCGAGAGGAAACTATTTCGGGAACACCGAGTGCATCTAAATTTCTATTGCGCCGCTCCGGGCCGAGCTTGTATCAGAGTTTGTGATTTATACGGGCCCCGAGGGGAGTCCAGTTGCCAGACCTCGCCGCGTCTTACCTTCTCCGTGCACGTGGGGTCGCCCTTGCACTCAAGAGCTCGCGCGCTCATGATACACCGCACTGTTTCGGATATGTATATGTATATATTATTATTAATATAAAACCATCATCACTACATGCCCGGAGAAGGTGCATGCGCGCCTGATATACCTAATCCTAGGTCGCGCAGTGCGGTATTTGAAAAACGCGCGGGAAGTCAATTCAACCAATGTTGTAGGGTGAAGTGAGTGCCTAAATATGGTATAGTTCCCTAGTATGACACTACCTTATATCTTGTATGGAGATGGTAAGATAAGGCACCCACACCCTTGCAATCCTGGAAAGATGAGTATACCCCCTTAAGTTATGCTTTTTTTGAAGAATAACTCCTTCTATCACTCCTTTTATCATTACCGAATTGTTTTAGAAAGTAGCAACCCTATTAGCCATTTTCACGTGAATAATATTTATATTCAAAGTTTGAGTAGGGTAAAGTGCCCAAATATGATTGTTGTTGATTATTTTAGAATAATTACCAATTGTAGACCAAAAAATTACCAGTTGTAGATGCATTTCCTCCCTATAAGACTCCGGGGTCAGGTTTGTTCAAAAATTAATACAGCTTGGGAAAAATATCTTGTTCGCGGTGTGTCATTTCCAGGTTCTTTATCTAGAGTCTAGAGTATACATATGAGATCTTTAGAGTATACATACGAGATCTATAGAGTATACATATGAGGTTTCATTAATATCTTTTGTCTGATTTATGAACTCATGAAGCAGCAGGTGTTCAATTTTGCTTCGCACTACTGTATATTCAAATGTACTGAAGTATGTTTTGTCTAATCGTAACTTCGCCGAACAGTTATACAGGCTCCAAACGTTACATCCCACTTTGACTTCATACGACGCGATAACATGCATTCGCTCGGTGGAAACATAAAACAGTATGCGTTTCAGCAGCGAGGTAGCAGCGCGACTATAGGAACAGCAATTATACATGCAGTAACAACGATCAGTGATGTGTATAAAAACTGTACCCAGGATATAAACAAAACACATATTCTATGCGTACATTGTAATGAGAATGAATACAGTCAATCTGATAGACTGCGGATTTCATGCATTTATGACAAAAATGGGTACGTACAATTTAAAACAGTGGAGGTATCAAAAAGATTCAAGGCCACCAGTGTATTAGTTTCACAGTAACAAGATAATCAAAGCTAGAATGAAATTGTTATTTGGCTCCTGTGTCTTGTAATCAATGCAAACACTTTTTATTTTGCATAAAGATCCGCAGTCTACTGATAAATGATGGCGCACACTTTAAATCAGCACAATTTTTTTGTAAACGAATGAATGTAATGAAAATTTTGGAAAAATTCCGTTCAGTCTGAATTACGAAAAATATATTGGAAGTTGTTGTTTACAATTTATTGTATTTCGGCTGTAACGAAAATTTGAATAAGTGTGTTCCGTAGATCCAAACATTATATTGTTAAATATCTTGTTAAAAAATGACCATTGACGAAAAAGCTCGGACGAGTGTCTGCTTATTTCGTCTCTGGAAACACCACAAAAAAAGTTTCATTAAAATCGGAGACCCGACAGGTGTGGCCTCCCCTTGTAAAACCCTTCATACTGTTTTAATAATGTTTCATTTTCTATATTCTAGTCACTTTTACCGCTGGCTGCGAGCTACCCAGGTTTGGCTGGGCATGGAGTTAGATGATGTTACATATACAACTCCATTTCGTAAGTTTATGTAATAAAGTTACAGTGCCTTTATATGTGAAAAATAAATGTTAGATTTAGTCAATTTTGTTAGGCTTGAAGGATTGCCAAATCTGCAGTCTAGTTTAACAAAGAAACAAGTCGCTTTTCAGTGCTCGGTTAATCTACTATTGATAATAACGCCGCCTCGTGTCCACCGAACTGATGTGAATCGTGATCAAAAAGAGACCAAGCTAGGAATCGAATGGTAGCTGTGCAGCAGAGAACGGAGCTTGACAAGCGTGGGGAATCGAAACATTACGAAAAATGATGGTGTATCGTTGATTGGCGAGTGGTTATCGCAGGTGAGCCAACGGCAAAGCAAAAGGTTAACACCCTCTGCTAGCCTTAAGAGCGTCTTAACTCGGTTAAGTCCGTGACTCGAAAGAGTCCGAGCGTCGAGGGAGCCCGTGTACCGACCTTCCTCATCCCGTTCCTCCTTACTCCCACTTCGTTCCTCCTCTCATCGTTCGTTAAAGAACCCCTTCGAACCGATTCGAGATCCATCCGGATTGTTGATCGAACCTGGATTTCGCTTTTTATCTCGCGGCTCGATCGGGCTTGCTTTCCGGTTATTGGTCATGGGATTTCAGGAATATATCGGTTAGAAAAATATGCATTAGATAACCGCTTCTGTTTGTAAAACTCGGGAGTCGCGTTTCAGAGAATGAAAAGTCCTGGCGAAGCTCGTATGACATAGCAAATACAGTTTTCTTTCGATATAAACGGACCCGACCACTGGCGCTATACCTGAAAAGGTTGCTATAGCAGACAAAAAACGCGCGCGTGTTCATTGTCTAATAAATACAAGAAATAAGAGAAGACCAAAAACTATTTATTTGATTTCCACCTCAACCCAAATAATAAATAATCTTTTATTCGAAAATAAGAAATAATAAATAGATCACTTTTGGAATTATTTAAATTACTTATATTGAAATCAAAAGTTTAGTTATTATTTGCAATTAAAATCACACGTTTATTTATTATTTAAAATAAAATTTGCCCAACACTGCTTGCCAACCCAATACCTTCCCCTTCTACAACGCTATTCCCCATGGCCCCACCGCGGCCTGTCACGTGACGCGTTTCGCCTCTGTCGCGCATTTGTCAAATTGTCACGTGACTAATCCGGTACTGGCAGAAAGGGTAACTGTATTCCCCTGAATTCGAGTCAATTCCTCTGATCTGGCGACTGTGTGAGGGTACCTATTCGGTTTGACATTGTTTTTGAGTGGGCCGAGAGTTTATAGGTCCCATAAACTTATCCGGTAGACTGTATTGAAGCGGTCGGCCAAGCAGCGACATATTTCGTTGGAAAAGGTTGGAATATGGAACTAACAAGGGAAGGACCCCTAGTTTCCGACTTCTATTTTGATAATTTTTTGTGAGATGATGGTATATGGATCCCTAATTATGTATGCAAAATATTAGGTGTAGTTACACAATTGTTTTAAAGATATAATCAATTAAAGTTTCATACCTTAGTAATTTTCGAAGTTCCATTACCCGAGCAAGCAGGTTGCGTGAAAGTTCAATTGTTTATATCTTTAAAACTATTGAGTAACTACAGCTAATATTTTGCAGACACAATTAGGGATCCATATACCATTATCTCACAAAAAATTATCAAAATCGAAGTCGGATACTTGAGGTCCTTCCCTTGTAAGCAGTGTCGAACGATCAACTTTAAAAGAGGAAGCGGGGATAGAGATTTGCTCTTCGCGAAAAAATCATCATCGTCTCGTATCGAAAGAAAACTGTGTATGCAACCGTGCATACTGGATCAAAGGATCGGAGTTAGCGAGAGAAAAAAGGCGCAGCGAAGAAGCAGAGGCCGCAACAAAAAGAAACGCGAGGAAATCAAAGACGCCCGTACGATCTCGCGTACGATACGCGCGGAGGGAAGGCGAGCCCTACGTTTTGCGCATCGGAGAGACGCGCTTGTAGATAGGTATACCCGTGCGCCTATCTAAATGCACGTACACACGGTGCAACGAAACGCGCGATACGGTGCACACGTTGCCAAGATACAGGACACGGCTCCAGGCGCGGTCAGATTAATGAAACTCTTGGGAAAACAGTGACTCTCAACCACTGGCCGATGCATGGATTCACAATTAGCTTGACCAAATTCATTTGTAAAATTAACAAAAATATGTCGTTGCATATGGAATGACCGACTGCAGAATTGAAAATTTTACGAAGTGTGTTTCAATCAAGAAATAATACTATTATCTCGTCTAGAGGTTTAACAAAAAATCAGTACAATATCTACATTTGAAAAAATGTTGAGGGCCCCACTTTTCCCCCGAAAAATTTAATACATACATATATTTAATTATTTAATAGATACGTACAGTGGGTGTACGAAGTACATATTCGTACACCTTTTGAAAACTAATAACCTTTTTATAAATATACCGAACGATCTGATTTTTTATAATCACTTAGAAGCATTGGTTTACGATATGATATGCAGAAACGATTTTCCAATTATAATTTACAAGGTTACATGCAGGAATAAAAAAGGGATTTTTTTCAACTTTTTTATTTCGGCCCTTAATGAAAATTTAAAATATATGTTTTGTAGATCTATGTTAGTCATACATATGCTGAAAATTTCATCGAAATCGGTTGATGCAAGAAAATACGACACGCATCGAAAAATAGTCGATTCTGTGGATTTTAAAAACTACGATTTTCACCACTTTTAACCGCTTGTATCTCGTGTGTTTGTTAATCGATTTCGGCGAAATTTTCAGCATGTGTATAACTAACATAGATCTACAAAACATATATTTTAAATTTTCATTTAACTACACTAATAAAAAAATTTTTTTAAATCCATTCTTTATTCCTGCATGTAACCTTGTAAATAATAATTTTTGGAAAATCTTTGCTGCATATCATTTCGTAAACCAATGCTTCTAATTGATTATAAAAAATCAGGTCGTTTGGTACAATTGTAAAAAAGTTATTCTATTTTAAAGGGCGTACGAATACTTTGTACACTCACTGTAAATATGCAATATAAATAACAGTTTTTCTTCATAAATGGAAGATAGGTTGTACAGATTAAGGATGTTCTGGAGGTACATAAAAACGCAAGAAAATTTTTGAAAATTTGGCAACATATAATTCTTACTAAATTAGTGCAATTACCAAAGTTTGGGTTCGATTCACTGCACCGTTTAAGAATTATAGCAACTTGAAGTTTGCACAGTTTAACACGTCTTCTTATGGAAAATTCATAAAATTCCACTTCAAACCCTATTTAAGCCTTGAAAAAACACGACTAGAAACTCCAAAAAAATGCACTCAAAAACAAAAAATATACTCATGAATGACTTTCATTGCCAATATATTGATGGATTTCGAATTTCTTGTACTTTTGTCTCCCATTGTACCTCCAGAACATCCTTAAATAATTGTTAATCTAAACCCTGTCTAATTGAAGATTAAGTGCGGACTATGTCAAGAACACATGCCACAAAAGGCATTTCAAGGTTCATGGACAATTTCCGAGAACCAAAATTATTAATTTTGTTCTCGTTCGATGTTCATCGATACTGGAAAGCTAAGAAAACTTCTCCGGGATGTACATATCGCGTGAATCTTTTTCGTGCAAAAGAACTCAATTACGCTATAGGTAATATACGTTAATTAACTGTCAAACTACTACGAGTTACCGCTGCGCGAGAAAATGAAGAACAAGAGGGTGCGAAGGGGTAGGGAGGAAAGGAGAGAGATAGAGAGAAAGAGAACCGGCTCCGTTTAACTAGGTCCGTTACGTTTGGTTCGCGTATCGCGGAACCTAGCCGCGCACATACATTTTGTGTTGGTTAAATTATTATTGCTATTATTAGGACTATTATCAGAGACCAAGAATAATAGGTATAATAGCATTGTGGATGGGGAAGGTAGAGTGAGGACACAAGTCTTAATCTGGCGACTCTCTGATCGTAAGTGATAATATACGATACGGTAAATACTAGTCTACCACTTTTCTAGTCAATAGTGGCTGCTGCGACTTTCCGTAGCCGTAAGGCATAATTACGTGTTTCCAACAAGATGTTTACGATGTTCACTGATTGATGTGCATACCTGTTGATCGCAAAAGCAAACGAATAGAAACAATGATTATTTTCACGACAGTACATAAACATGGTTACTGCGTATAGTTCGTTATACCGATTGTTATACAACCGTCAGAACTTCAAAGTGAATACACACTAATTAGGGGTGTGCGAGATTCCCAAAAATGTTCGGGATTCCCGTGAAATATCCGGGATTCTCGAAAATATCCGAAATTCCCAAGAATTTTCGAGATTCTCGAGTATGTGCGGGCTCCCGAGACGATTCGGGATTCCCGAAAATATACGGGATCCCGCGAAGAGTCGGGAAATTAATTGAAAACTGTTACGTGCGATCAACTTTCATGTGAACATCTAATAATATATGAGAAATTTTCAATTTTGCGCCGCCTCCGAAAAGATTGTATCGTATTTAAGTTCGCGTGTATTCACATAAATTAAATAGAAATTATTTTATACTTTTTAGTGCGTTTTTTCGAAGTCGGTTTAATTTTTTCTTATACAATGTTTTTTATTTCACACTTTTTATCTGTGTCAGCCGTCACATTCCAAATCGTAATTTATAAATATCTGAAAGCCTCAATTGATAACGGTAACGACGTGGCGTCGTTACTGTTCCTAATATTTAACATTCAGCGGAGTTCACAACGGCATCACCACCCTACATTTTCTCAAATAAAAAATCGTAATTCATAAAAAAATATAAAATTTTTTTGCACGGTACCATCCCGGGAACATAGTCTACAAGATGCAAAAGGTTTCGTTCCGATTGGTCCATCCACCTCGGCGTAATCGGTGAATGTACATAGAAAAAAAAGCGAAAAAAACGCACATACAGATCGAATTGAGTAACCTGCTCCTTTTTCGAAGTCGGTTAAAAACACGTGAATCTTATAATGTACATCTTAGTTCTGTATAGTCAGGTATACAGAGGTCAAGGCAAGGTGGCAAAGTGTCCACGAAACGAACGGAGAAAACCACTACATATTATAATCGAACATTTAAAGTGATGTGCATGTGTAATAACTATTTATTTTTCGTCAGATCGCAACGAGCATCTGATAGCGGTCGTGCGAGGCGTTACGACAGAATCGAATATAATAGGAAGTTCAAAGGCTTCTCGTGCTTTTGGATGCGTTCGAACATATTAGAATTTTTACAGTGGTAGATTAAACGTCGATAACGTGCCACGGAGCAGTAGGAAAAGCGAAAGGTTATGCGGCGAATAATTTCGTGTCGATGAGGGAACGCGATACATATTCAAGCAGCATTGCTATACATATACTATACATATAGAGTGACGCGAACGATGCGACGAAACACGATGCAATGGTAGGTGATAGGAGGCGACGCGAGGCAAGAGGCGAGGCGAGGCAAGGCAAAGCAAGTCGGAGAGGGGGGCGGGCGGGACGATGCGAGGCGACGGGACGCGACAGTTCCCTTTACTCCGAATCGGATCGGATCGGATCGTGCGCGTCGTAGTCAATTCTGCAAGTTGTACAACGACGCGACTTTGATCCTTTTTAACACACAGATGCACGTGTGTACAGTGTTTTCCTTCAAGACTTCGTAATAAAACTGCGAAACATTGAAACGTATCACCCTATTTCCCGTAACCGATATTCTATGATCGAGAAACGACCGTGTACATTCGTAGATCAACTGACAGATGAATAAATCGCAAATGAAAACTGTGTCGAAACGTTTCCGACGGAGTTCGAGCATCGAATTCCTCGGTATGGTTTAAACGTTGCCGCGAGCAGCGTGTAGCTATAATGATTCGATACATCGAAGATAATTGCGAGGGCAAACATCAACATCGACTTCCACGCGACCCAAGAATAACAGAGCGTACTCACCCGCGTCGTCGAGTCGATCGTAATAATCGAAAGAACGGTTAGGTTGGAAAAAGGGATGCGATGTCCAGTTGTCGATTATCGAACCCGTGTAGCAGGCCGGCACGAGAGGAGCTGGTTGTCGTAAAACCGTAGTTACGCAACACGCAACTGGTGGCAAACACACACGGCACGGACCGATCGAAAACAAAACGTCAGCGCGGCCAGCGTTGGCGGTGTTCGTCGACGTCGACGTCGACGTCGACGTAGTTGTACGCGGCTGAGAACGCGCGCCAGTATCGAGCGTACCGCACACCCGAACGGTACAGGACGGTTTCAATCGGAGAGACTCACCAGTTCGGAGATAAACACGGGTGCAAACTAACCACAGCCAGGGAAAACCGTATGCGAGAGACGCGATTGTATATTGGCAACCGCGTCACTCTCAAACTGTGAATCGAAGATCATCGACCACCAACCACGTTGTCACGGTCCAAATAAAGATAGAGAGAGAAAGGGGGATAGATAGATAGAGACAGACGGAAGGAAAAAGACAGTTCCGCCGAATGACAGCCGAGGAAAACTTTACCGCGATCGGCTAAACCCGTACGAACACGCTTAGACTCGATCGCGTTCTCCGTACCGTCCACACTCCACACTGACACTCGGTTCCAAGCTTGACCTCGTCGGCTCCTCGATTCCGACTTCGTACGTTTCCGCCGCTTCTCGGTTCGCGCGGCAATATGGCGTCGTCTTGCCTCGCAGTTCGAAATCTTTGCTCGCGCTTACTACGGTCCTGCGTTTACGTGTTCTTCTCGCTCGTAATTAACGATATCTCTACACGCAGCTAACGGAAACATAAGTTAAACACGTGTTAACACTTTACCTACCGGAAGCCTATTAACAGGATTTTCAATAATTGTGCTGTGCCAAAAGAAACCAAAAGAAACTTTTACATTAGATGACGTTATCGAAGGTGCCATTAAAAAGTGTTTAGCCATGTACCATAGATTTTTCAAAATTATGCGATAATCACCGGTCGGTATAATGTGTTAAATCGTGGTTTAGACCTCTTACGTATCGAACATGTCCGCTGCAACTGACAAATTGCAAAAGCGGGGAACAGTCGTTCAAAAAGGTTAGAATTAAATCTTGGATGTACAAAATTAATTCATATACGAGCGTTACCGCATCGTGACGGTTCTTGGATATTCTACCGCGGCAATTCGGAATAATAGTAGCGACACATCAAGCGTCGGTAAGTGAACGTGACCGCAAATAGATTTTATGGCATTGAAATCTCTGGAATATCTGGCAAATAGCAAGAAAGAAATCCTTCGAATCTCATCTCAATCTTCTCGGCCAACAGTGAAATTTCCGTACAGTTAATTTAGGCTGATCTGTAACCGGAAGAACACGCATTTTCCGGTAGTATACAGCCAATGTAGTATGCGCACGCGTTAATTCATTAACTCTTTTCTTGAACGCGTATCCACCGTAAATACGTAATTGATAGATACGGTACCGTCGACTGCCAGGGCGAAGCAACTGTTAGGGCGTGGCTGAGATCGGTTCGCAAAGGGATCTACATTACCGACTGAGGGTATCGATAAGAAATTCTCATATATAGAAGAATATTTGCCGTAAATTGCGACAAGCGTAGAATTCATTACGATGGAAAATTTGAAACAAATGGAAGGATAAACTTACGAACGAAATATACTTTTAAATATAGGGAGTAAGTTCGTCTGAAAACTTTGGAAATGTTCGGTTCACGTTTGACGCCATCTGGCGGAATCGGATGACACAATGATTTGTTTGGATTGCGACTCGGCCGTCTAGTCGAGTCAGCGGTTTCATCGGCAGAGTGAAACATGGTTCGAAGATGGCGATACGGGGATAGGGTTGAGTGGACGCTTCGCGAACAAGCTTCTTCCTCGTCGTGATAGCTGAAATTCCGAGCCATTTCGTTTCTGGTGAGTAGAGATATCGTCGATGTGCGCAACTCCACAGAAAACACGTCCTCGTTCGGTGCCCGAGCCGAACAAGGAATCTCGGACTGGCGGGAAATTTGCACTTACTCGACCGATGAAATCTCGCGATACTCACAAGCCA
The DNA here is from genome assembly GCA_028455765.1 of Lasioglossum oenotherae. Lineage (NCBI taxonomy): Eukaryota > Metazoa > Arthropoda > Insecta > Hymenoptera > Halictidae > Lasioglossum > Lasioglossum oenotherae. The sequence goes on along the minus strand of CM052300.1, from coordinate 7,289,116 downwards.
TCTCTTTCGAGACTGGGAAGTTCAATGCGCACATGTCATGTGTCGTTTCTCCTTTCGTCTCGACTAGACTCGTCTCGTCTCGTCGTGTCTCGTCGTGTCTCGCCGTGTCTCGTCGCGTCTCGCCGCGATAAAACCCGATTACAAACGTCATAGAGAATGTGTGCGGTGTACAGTTACGCACATAATTGATCACTAAACTGCGGATCTTTATGCATTTGTGGCATCTGGAAATTCGCAAAACATGCTGGAACGTAAAAATCGATAGAATTTGGTACGATTTTTACTTATTCCAGACCTGCAAAGGCTACTACCACTCGAAAGTAAGATTTTATTTAATTTCACTTTCTTAAAATCTGTCTACAAAAATTGAAAATTGCATAAACATCCGCAGTCTACTGATCACACACACTGTAAGGGGAGCGAGCTCTGTAAACGATTCATATTTTCGTCAATCTTTCGGAATTTTTTGCACAACAAAATAATGCGCCAATCCTTTCGAATCTTTGCAGTTACTTTATTTAACATTACACAAGTGAAAAACATTTTTTGGCAATGGAATTATGATTAGACCGCGGATCTTTATGCAACATAAAAAACGTTTGTATTGATTGCAAGACACAGCAGCCAAATAAAAATTTCATTCTTCTTTTGATTATGTATCTTGTTGAGGTGAAAGTAATAGACTGGTGGCCTTAAATCTTTTTAATACCTCCACTCTTTCAAATTGTACGTACCCATTTTTGTCATAAATGCATAAAATCCGCAGTCGAATTATGATAAATACAAATGAATGAGAGCAGTGTTGCCAATAGGTTTTTTCTTCGAGATGCAAAATTGCGCCGGTTGTGGTGTCTCTGATAGTTATTTGACACGAAGAAATAAAAAATTTTAATTTAGTTGACATTTCTAAGAATATGAACATAAAATTTTAACCAAATTAACCATTCTAATATCTTTTTTTAAACAAACTATAAATTAAATGGGAATTATTTGATACTTTTTAGTGTATTTTCTAAGTTTTCACGAAGTCGGTTTAATTCTTCTTTATAAAATTTTATTATTTCACAATTTTTAGTGGAACGAGCAGAATTCGTAGAACACCATAGGATGGTTGTTCGGTCTTATTGGTTATTTGCAATAAAAATTTCGTCCTGATTGGTCCATCCATCTCGGAGTAATCGATCACATACATTAAATAATCCATTTTTCGCAAATAAAATAGTTAGAAATAAAAAAAATGCAAAATTCACGGTACCACCCCGGAGACATACTCTACAAGATGCAAAAGGTTTCGTTCCGATTGGTCCATCCACCTCGGCGTAATTGGTGAACACTGAACATACATACAAAAAAGCGAAGAGGAAAAAAGGCACATAGAAACTCAATTTGGTTTGGGGAAACTTTATCAGCGCTTTATCGTTGAGGTACGTCAACATATTTGCGAAAAACACGGAGACGATGAAAAAACGAAATGCGGCCCACTGTGCGCTGCGAAAATGCTCGCAAACGATCGATGTCTGCGCCGACTAGCACGGAGCTGAGAGCCGGGAGCGGGTTGGGTTGCGGCCTCGAGAAAATTATTGCCTCGTACCGATACAATTCCCGGGGATTTGTTTCGCGGTGAGCGCGGCCGAACGAGGGGTTAATTGATCGATGAAACGACGAGCATGGCGCTGGGTTCGTCACGTTTCCGTTTCTTCTTTTCGGAGAAACGTCTCGACGACGTTCGCGAGGCGCGACGCGCGACTCCGTTGAAAACGATCGCGAGCGAGTGGCGCACATTGTCGTAAGAGCTACGATAAGAGATCTTGAAAGAAATGCCATCGGTGTTTCTCGTTTCTTTCAGATGGTGGCGGGTTCTTGGCTTTTCACTAATCGAGAGGGCGATTCGCAGAGGGGGAAAGGCTACTAACACAGCTTACTAATACAGGCGACAACCCGTGATCGTTGATGTCGCGCATGATATCCGCGAGGGGACTATGAGACCGCGAACGACCAGAAAGCGTCCACGTCCTCGGTTTCGTTCGCGTTCTCGGACGCAATCTAGTCAGGAAAGAAAGAGATTCTTTCTAAAGCGGAAATCATGACGCGCTCGAGATAAGAGGAGATTGTACGATCGAAGCTCGTCTCGAAAGTGGAAACGTAAAAGCGCGATAAGCGAGCAAATCGTGTGACGAATCTGCTTGCGCCGCGTTTCGTCCGTTGCATCCTGAGACGAGGAAATCGCGTTCCCGAAGAAACTTCCTCCGCTGCGCGTAAACCACTGAGATCGCGTTTCCACCGCATCGAAATTACCAAAGCGAATGCATTGCCAAAGAAGAATCTATTGTTCGAGCCGCGAGGGAAATCGGTGAGAAGAATTTTATCAACTTTTGGTTGGTTACAATAATCGGGAATGTTCGAAATATTCGGAAAATAATTCATAAACCAAAATTACGAAGCCAAGCTCGAAGCTCGCGAGAAGAACAGCTTGTCGCCGAGCGAAACGCCGCGCGCCGTGCTTGTTCGAGTCGCTGCTGTGGCTGGTAACATCGATGCGTGCTGCCGGTCCGCGTCGGCGTTTTCAATCGAATTGTCGCGCGACGCGACGAACGTCGGGCATCTCGTGCGAGAGTAGAACGGTTGTGGCGGATACGGGTATACCGGCGAGAGGGGCTCGATCCTCGGAGATATTGGGACGCGGGATGGCGAGTAGTTGTTAGGACCGACGAAGGGAGAAAAGGAGAAACAATGACGGTGGACGGGACAGGAGTACGTGGCCAGCGAGAGGCCATCGGAAGAGAAAGACGAGAGACCGGGACGAGCCTTTGATAGAACGGAAGGGGTGTACGAAGAGGTCACGCGCGGGGGTGGTGAGACGATACGGCTAGCGAGGGGTGGCGAGAAGGGTAGAAAATCAGACCGATATCGACCGCGAATTGCGCTTGCGTGGAAAAAGGCGCGCAATCGCCGTCGAGGAAGCGACATACCGTCGCGAGGAAGAAGCCCTCGCAGTCGGTCGATCGTCGCGGCGACGAGCGCCGAGCTCCGAGCGTCGGGAAACTTCGTTCCGTTCAGTTTCCGTTCCATTAGCTTTCATTTCGTTTCGTTTCGATCCGACGATAATCGAGCCGAGCTGAACCGGAGCCGTTGTCCGACAACCGATTGCTATAGCGAGCCGAGCACGCGGCGACCACCACCCTCGAATCCGCGATCGTCTCTCTCCGACGTGGACGAGCAGAGCCGACCCTGGGCAAGATACGTCACGTCCTAACCTACCGAGACGCGTTCGCAGCCGACACCGACGCCGATGCTCGACTTCCGGTACCTTCCATCGTCCATTTCCCGGTGATTCAAACGCGTGCACGAACCATCTGGGAATCGGAGCGCCACGTTCGAAGGCAATACAGATGGTTCTCGATAAACGCGCGTCGCTATTGTCGCCGTGTAAGGCGTAGACGGACCTCCATCTAAGTCTATCAAAAGCCGAGATCAGAAAGCCGTGTCACCGATTTTCTTAGCATCTCGTGAGGAAGAAAGGCGCGACACCCAATCGCTAAAGTCGCGATAAATCTGCCCGGAGAGCGGTAAATAAGAAATCGATATCGTAAAGCCGCGGGTTCCGTACGTGTCGAAACGAGAGCGACAGAGAAGGAGCGAACAACGTTACAGTAAACGGAAGCGAGAAAAAAAGCAAGCGTGCGGCGGCTTTTCCGTTGAAGAGATAAGCGCGCTGATAAGCGACCGTGGTCGAGTTACGGACGCGCGGCTGTACGCGCTTTTGCCGACGTCCGGCTCTTGTGTTGGTCGCTCGCGGGTTTCCGTCGGTCGATGCGCGTCGTGTTGAACGATTCCATGGATATTTCGCGGGGATAATGGCCGGGCGATAGGCGAATGGCGATCGTCGATATGCAGGAGAACGTGTCGATCCGAGCAACTGGGCCTGGACCGGTGCAGGAGGAGGTTCAATTGACGGAACTATTGCCGGTGAAACAATCGCGGATCAGGCAGAACGGATTCTTCGCGAATCGAGCGATCGGCGGTGTTCGAGGCGGCGGCGATGGCGGCGAAGCTGCCGGTGGCGAGGCTGACGCGGAAACGAGCGGCGACGTTCGTCTGAACGGAGACGGGGACGGGGACGGTGACGGGGACGGGGACGTGGACGTGGCGACGGATGCTTTGAAAGTGCTTCGGAGCTTTAACGAGTTCTTGCCTTGCGAGAGGATAGATCATCAACGGAAACAGGAGAGCGAGAAGAGATCCGGTCGGGTGGGAAAATCGGCGATCGACGGGAAAGGTAAAGATTCGGTGGTCGCGGCTCGGAAAAAGCACAAGGACACCGTGAGGAAGAACGATTCGGTTCTCGCGAATTCGTCGAAGAAGGGCACGGCCGTCGGGGGTTTCGAGGGTGGAGAAGACGATGTATCGGCAAGACGTCGAACGGCGGAAGGGAACCATGACAGGAACGAGAAATCGTTTGTATTTTCGGTGTACGGGCAGGAGGAGGACGCGTATCCAACGTTCGGCGAGAGCAAGGATTTCGGCGACGAGATCTACGCGTTCCGACGGGATGCACTGGATTTGAACGTGGCGCTCGATCCGATCCGCGGCAAACCGGCGAACCGTATCTACTCGCCGGGCACCGATGGCTCGTTGTTCGATCGCGGCTTCGATCACGGCTGCGATCCGGACGGGAAAGCCTCGGGTTTCAACATCGAGGCTATCATAGCGGCGAATTACTTTCTCGAGAGCGAGAACAACAACGTGCTGCGATCGAACCCGGACAAAGTACAAGGGATTTGCGAGAGCTCGTTGATATTGGCCGATAAGATCGGTATCGGCAGATCGTCGCCGGGCAAGAACGAGTACAACGACGATGACGACGACGACGACGACGACGACGACGACGATAACAGCGTGGATCGAGATGTTATAGGGGGAAAAGACGTGGACGCTGACGGAGCGTCGTCGACGAACGATGCGGGTAAGGAGAAGAGGAGAGAAAGCGGCACGGTCGCCGGGAACGAGGAGAAGAAATACTGTTGCGTGGTGTGTGAGGCGAGATTCAAAGGCAGCGGGGGTTTAAGAAACCATTACAAGATAGTGCACGGAACGGGGCCGATCTTCAAATGCGACGAGTGCGGCAAGGAGTTCCCGTTGAAGGAGAGGCTGAAGCTTCACGTGAGAACGCACACGGGGTTCAAGCCGTACAAATGTTCGGAGTGCGACAAGAGTTTCGCGAGAGGTGGACAGCTGGTGCAGCATCGACGCAGCCACAGCCAGGTGAAGCCGTACCGTTGCGGCCTGTGCTCCGGCACGTTCACCTGCGCTGCGAATCTGGCGCTCCACGTGAAACGGCACAACGGCCAGAAGGATCACAAGTGCGAGATCTGCGGCAGAGCGTTCGTGCGCCGGGACGCCCTCAAGAAACACCTGGAGTGCTTGCACAGGGACGTCAAGTCGTTCCTCTGCGTGATCTGCAACAAAACGTTCAAGGGTCACCTGCCGCAGCACATGAGGACGCACGCGCGCGACCGGCCCCACGGATGCGCCACTTGCGGCCAGAGATTCGCGCAAAAATCTCAGCTGACCGTGCACCAGCGCACGCACTCCGGCCAGAGGCCGTTCAGATGTTTGGTCTGCTGGCAGGCGTTCGCGCACTCGACGGCGCTCAAGCTCCACACCAGAAGGCACACCGGCGAGAGACCGTTCAAGTGCGCCGAATGCAATGCCGGCTTCACTCAGCTGCCCCACTGGAAAAAGCACATGAAGTGCATCCACGGACGGACCGAGCCGTACGCTTGCAAACGGTGCAAGAGCTTCTTCCGGATCAAGAACGATCTCGAGTTCCACGAGAAGACTTGCCATCCCGAGCTGGTCTCGAGCAACGCAACCACAAACAATTCGGCCAATCCGGACACGTTTTTCCACGAAATTGTCGAGAAACCTCCACTGCCGCCGCCACCGCCCACGCCGGCGACACCTTCCAAGTATCGGACGATGTCCGTCGAGAGGATGAGACTGCTGCTGGCGGTCCTGCTCAAGAGGATCAGCAAACAGGAGAGGCTGGACGAACTCAGATTCGGCAAACGACTGATCGACGAAGTGCTCCGGGACTCTTTGCTGTCCGCTGGCAAGAACCCGGTGCCCCGCGACGGTCTCACCGAACTCGAGACCCTCACGAAGAACCTGGAAATATTCCTGAAGTGGACAGTGCCCAAGGAACACTGGGAAAATTTTTGCAAGCTGAACAAGTCCCCCGAAGATATCCTGGAAACACTCACCGCCACCTAAACGAGAATCGGTTCGGCGGCGATTGTCGTCGAGCCGGACTGATCACGATTTCCATTCGTTTCCTTTCGTTTGAGTCGTCCCTGCTTCTTCTTCTTCTTCTTCTTCCTCGGGCGTATCCCGAACTCTCGAGGCTGTCGATTCGTTTTACGTTAACCCTGCAGCATGCTAGTCCAAAGTGCAAACGCGAATATAATTTATCTCCTTTGTTCGATTCGGTGCGCGTGGATCCTTTTAACCGATCGAATTTCGTTAGCGACGCGATCAGCGTACTTTTCTTCATAGTGCCATGCGCGATTCTATCGTTGTTCTATTACCAAGTTATATGCGAGATCGAATCGTAGGCGTCGCGGAGATCAAGAGCTACGTTTTAATATACGGGAAGCTGTCGGAAATTTCTTGCCATATTTGTTAATCATATTACGTATGTAGAATGCATGAGAGTGTGCACGCACTTTTACGATGTCCTTGGAACGTCGCTGTAACTGCACGTTTTAGCGTACATTCACCTAGGTTCACGAACTATCCTTTATCAAAATCAAAGAGGCTATCTTATATATTCTATGACGTTTCGTCTATCGCGGTAGTATATACATACACGGACACACGGAAATACAATCGGGTTGGAACGAAAGTTCGTAGCGTTTGTGAATTACAATTGAAAGCTGAAATTCGGATATTTAGTCATGGATTTATTCAATAACATAGTTTCCATTATGTTTTATTACTTTTTGGGGTTACCCTCGGTTGGTCGACAACTCATTTCGCCCACACAGCTTTCATCGACGATTTGACCGTGTTAGTGCCGGTCAAACCGTGTTGATGAAGACATTTGTCGACGATTTGTCCGTGTAGATAAAAACATAGTGTCGACGAAAGTTTCTGTCGGTCAACTCGTCGATGAAAACAGTGGCGGCGAAATGAGTTGTCGACCAACCGAGAGTAAGCCTACTTTTTGCCATTTCCGAGGCAACATCTCGAGTTATTAAATTAACATATGAATAAATACCTTAAGCCTTAGCACTCGAAACAATTTGAATTCCAAAATCGAGATATTTGTTTCAACTCAGATAATTTTTGTTCTATGTAATCTTTTTTACATTGTGCACATCAAATTAAACCTGTTTTCTTACATAAAAGTTGAGCTTTTTACAATTTATAGAATACAGAGAAACTTAATAATGTTAAAACTGTTTTGAATAATGAAATGGCAATTTTTAGTGGCTCCTCAGACTCGCGATTCGAGTGCCAAGGGTTAATTTTTTCTTCGATTCCTAATTTGAAAACGCTACAAACTTTCTTTCCAACACAATATATGCAGGGTGTCCGAAAAAATGTTGTGTTTCCTTGAACGAGGTGATTCCGGAGGTGATTTGAAGCAACTTTCCCGCGGTTTCGGAGTTATTAACGAAAAACGCGGACCAATCAGGACACATGTCGGAATTCGTCCGCAGTAGCCGCGCTCTGATTGGTCCGCGTTTATTCGTTAATCGAAGAAGATTCTCTCGATGGAAAAAGTGATTTGAAATCACCCGAGGAATCACCTCTTTTTAAGGAAGTACAACTTTTCTTCGCACATCCTGTATATTCTTTCGGCTGAACGTGATTGTCCTATATATTTGTATTCGCAGATATATACGACGCGTGTATTAAAATTTGTACGCGTATCATTATTACCAATAGTTAGTCGGTTTCTTCGATGCAACGCGACACGGTCGTAAACAACTCTTTTTATTTAGCCCCGGGTGCCCTGTGATTTATTTTACGGTTTCAGTGATTAGAACTGTTCTCGTAGATCGTACATTCCTAAAAAAAGAATGCCCTATATGTGCTGCGATAGCTGTACATCAGAGTTGGGCAAAATGTAATTTCAATTACGATTACTTACCGATTACTGTAATTTGAAATTGAGAAATACAATTACAGTAATTGTGAAAGGAGTAATTGCAATTACTTAACACGATTACAGTAATAGTAATAGTAATTGTTCCTTTAAACCACTAATTTTTATGTTTTGGACCATTTAACCGTTTTCTTATTGTAATTATAGTCCACTTTTGCACATTTAATTGAAGATGTAATTAAATACTCATGTAATTAATTACTGCCCAACTCTGCTGTATATTAACAAAACTAGACTGCGGATGTTTTATAAATGTAACAGCATTTGTAGATCCAGAGCAAATGAAACTCTTACTAAATTCCAGCGAATATATTCTAATATATATATTAGATATATATATCCAGCGAATATATATATATATATATATATATATATATTCTAGCATTTTTTGTAAATTCTCAGAGCCATGTAAAAATGCATAAAGATCCGCAGTCTGTCAATAACGCACCTATATTCGGTTGGCAAGAAAGTAGTTAAGGTATTTTAAAACCGAATTTCTTCATTCAAACGATGAACTTTGATCAATAAAATATTTTCTTATTTATTCATTCTGGCAAAAGATCATCGAAACAAAGGGAAAATATCTTATTCATCAAAGTTCATTGCTTGAATTAAATAATTGGACTCTCTATTTCACCTTAAAGTACCGAAATTACTTTCTCGCCAACCCAATATTTATTTACACTCTGTTCAGAATCTCCGCCACGAGTCTGACACGATATTCTAGGGCAGGGGTCGGCAAATTTCTTTTGGAAAGGGCCAGAATGTAAAATTTTTAGGCTAGGGGGCTGGGTAGCAAGCTCGGAAGATATTTACATGGGTATGTAGGTAATTCTACTCATAGAGCAACGAAAAAAAAATAGGTTCAAAATCTCTTTATTAGGAAGTGATATTTTTACATAATGTTTTTTATTTTACGTAATTTGATTTATTTTTTTTTCGTGTTCATTATCCTTGCGGGCCTGATTAAAAACAGGTGGCCGTACTTTGCCGACCCCTGTTCTAGGGCAAGGAATCAAAATTTCCAAATTGAAACGACGCCGTAAAGCGTGGTGAAAGACGTGAAAAAAATTGGCGCACCGTCGACCACGGGCACACGGTGACTTCGATGCCAAAGAGGCTGAACCTCCAGTAATTGATATCGTTGCTCGTTCACACTTGTCGTTTCAACCGTTGGCCACGCGTTGCTCGAAAGAAGCTCGACGTCGTTTAGATAGCGATGTAAGTAAATGTGAGCAGACAATAATGAAGAGGGTTACAAGATTGATATATATTAGTCATTGAAAAGAAGATATATATATATACATATACATGTATGCTTATACACATATTATGAATATATACGTTATAAGATAACTGTGCGATGTGTTTCAGAATGAAAAGGAAAAAACGACGAGTATGCGTTGATGCGTTTTCTAATTGTATTGGTATTGTAACGAGTGGATATTTTCGGTTTGGACAGAAAGGTGCTATTCTGTGATAAAAGCAGACGTTCTATACGAATAACATTGTCGAACGAATGCTTTCAACACAAAGGCACTCGGTTTAGTTCGAGTAGGCGAAACACGATCAAGATTCGCCGGCATCCAAAGAATGCGCAGTTCTCGTTGGCAATCGAACGAGTTTAACGATAATTTGACGAAAGATTCAATCAGGCGAACACTGTCGTGGAAGATGGACAACTGTTGTCGGGGAACGACGCCGCGTCGCCCTAAAATTTATTCGAAAGATCGAAATCTACTTTTCCGTTTCTCGTAGAAATGCAAACAAGGGTCGCGAGACATTGAATATAGAATATAAATCGAGGTCAAAGGAGAGGCATGCGTGGTCGCATTCGATAGAGAGAGAGAGAGAATGTGAGAATGTGTGTGTGTGTGTGTGTGTGTGTGTGTGTGAGAAAGAGAGAGAAGAGGAAAGGGAAGAACAGATTTCGATATTTCGACGGCAAGGTCTCGCTCTGATGTTACTTTTAAGTTACGGTGCCAAAGAAAAAAAAAAGTAACGTTGTTGATCAACAAAAAGTTGTCAATGACGCGTGCGCGAGGAAGCGCGTTTTGTTGTCTTTTTACCGTTGCTCGCGTAGAAAATGCGAACAACCGTTGTGCATTTTTCCTTGTATATTTCCGTTGAACGCATTATCTGAAAGATTCAAAGTTCTATTTATTGTTTCCCATTAGTGCCATAAATATTACTGTCCTGCGTTGTACTATACCGTACTGTACGATAGAACGGTGATTCAAAATAAAAATGTTTTTTCTTTATATAATATGTGTTTATATTGTACGTATATTTTAACGAGTATAAAAAGAGAGAGAGAGAGTATCGATGGAGCTTCGCGAACATACACACTTGCGAGTTAAAAAACACATCTTTTAATATACATACTATACTCGTACAAAAGAACAAATAACAGTTTTACATACCGCGGAATACGATTATTAAAAGTATCTGGAAAGGATGGTTATTGCTCGCGTCAAGAACGAATGTAACGCCGAGTATCGTCGATCGTCGCCGATTGATCGTACGTCCATTGCAGTTCAAATTCTTTCGTCAGATCGGTCTGCAAGTTGTCCACGGTCAAGCTCTGAAAAATACCAGAACGATTTTCGATTATAAGTCGGAGAAAAATTGATCACTAGACAGCGGATTTGATGCATTTATGCGAAACACGAGTAACTGTAATTTGAAACATTGAAAATACTTTTATATCATTTTCTGCGGTTTTATTTTCCATAAATATCCACTGTCTATTGATCACGGAAGAAAACGAAAAATAGTATGAAGAGAATCACTCACGTTTTCGGAGCAGTTGTATTGATACTTGATCTGGCGATCATTCAATAAAACATTCGTGACGTCCGACATAACACCCCATATTTGTATCCGTCCGAGGATCATCGATTCATTGAAGGTATTATGGTCCAGCCTACGAGAAGAAAGGATGTCGTCATCTACGTGGAACGACAACCACACGAACTGTCCCTTTTCGAACGTATCTGGAAAAATCGTGGAAGCTCGTTTTGTTAACACAGGTATCTCAGGTACGTAAAAAAAATTAATTTGTCTTTAAAAATAATGTTTACCCCATGATGTGTTCCCTTATATCAATGAACTTTTGTTCAAACATTGTTTTAATAGGACGAATCCTTTATAAGATTTTTCAGATAAAAGAATACTGTAGATATTTGTTTACAGTGACTCCCATTAATATTCTTACGCTCTCAAAAAAACGATAACTTCGTTAACATTGGACTATGCGATTTGAACTTGTTTGGGAAGCTAGAACAATTAGTTTTCCACAGGATGTGAAAAGAAATTTTTTCAAAAATTGCATTTGGTCGGAATTTGTAGAGAAAATACTAAAGTTGCATTTTACAACTTTTTTATGCGGGACTATATTGAAATTTTAAAAAATACGTTTTGTACATTTGTGTCAATTATATGCACTGTGAAAGTGTCACAGAAATCGGTTGATGCGTTTAAAAACGACAGGCATTGAAAGATGTAAGATTACTTATAATTACTGCAGTTGGAGGCCAAAATCGCGAAAACTGCAATTTTTACCATCTTTAAACATTTGTAATTCATTACAACGTCGACCGATTTTGATGAAATTTTCAGAATATGTTTAATTGATACAGATCTACGAATCGTGTTTTCTAAATTTTCCATATAAGCACACATAAAAAATTTGGAAATACAACTTTCAGTATTTTCTCTGCAATTCCGACAACTCGCAGTATTTTTCAACAATTTTTGCCACGTTGTGTAGCAAACCAATTGTTCTATCTTCTCAAAAAATTTGAAATCGTATATTCCAGTATTAAAAAAGTTATGGTCTTTTTAAGAGTGTCCGAATGTTAGTGGGAGAGTCACTGTGTATCGTAGAAAATAGTGCATCTGGTTCAATCAGACAAGATTAGGAATAAATAAAATAAATATATTGTAAAGTTACGTCGACTAATATTCTGTATTATCGAGGCTACGTATATCGCGTTTATTACGTGGAAAATATAAACATTAAGACAATCAATTGAAATCACTGTGCAGTGATAAATACCTAAACTGTCGCCGTCATCCCAGTACAATTCTCCTTTCGCAGTTTTGTCTCGATCCATTGCAACCAACAAATCGAAATTGTTTTTCCTACTAGCGGTTGTAGTAGCAGCTGGCTTTTGCGTAGGTAAAATGGATCCCCCGCGAATTATCAATGGTATAGTGTCGAGCGGTGCATCCAGCATACACCATTCGGTACTACTGGATCTAACTTTTTTTGTATAATAATCGTACCATACTCCCCGTGGAAGGTAAGCTGACACTTTCACCTCATTCTGACAATAAATAAACATGCGATCATTACCAAATTTTTATCTATTCGACGCTACTTTTTATTTATTGCTTATCAGAACGCACCTCGTCTAAAACTGGAGCAATCATTAGAGAAGCTCCCCATAGGAACTGAGTATCGATATCAAAGGTGACTGGGTCATCTGGGAACCTGAAAGAAACCATTTGTAGGGAAGTTTTTCTGATGACGGTTTTAGAAATGGTTTATTATCTAAACTAAGCACAGCGAGCAATTCGAATTAATTTAGTTCATAAGTTTGACAAACTCGTTCCAGAATAGATATAAAAATAACTTGCCACCTAATAAAAATGAACAAGCAGCGAATGTCTACTAGCATGCGAGTACTTTCTTTTATATTTTACTCTTTTCTTGGCGTTGGAAATTTATTTTGAAATTCGTATAATAGAGAAAGATCTTAATTGCACAATAATAAGAAAAATTATTCGCTGAACCGCGTGAATTTAATTCTGTATATTAGTTGGAAAACATTTATTAAAAAGTTAGAAAATAACTGCCTTCGAATGTGAAAAGCCAGCTAAATCGGGGAATATACTCCACTGTGCGACGAGTATATACTTACTCGAAAAATAAAGGACGTGCCACGGTTTCCCCAAATTTGTGTGCTCGGAAAAACAAAGTGTACAAATAAGGTAAAAGCCGGTATCGTATTTCGAGGGCGCGCTTTGACGATTTCACCACCAAATCACCCATAGCGACTGGATCTTGCTCCTGTTGACAAATATATTCTATATTCTTAAATTATATTCCTTCGTCGAAGCCATTCAAATTGTACCGTGAACAATTTTCATGTGATGAATAACGAAGGAGATATTTAAGTAACATATTGGTTTCCAATCTGGAAAGTTTACTAACTATAGTGTCGTCGGAATTGTGATTACGAGAAAAAGGATAAAATGCGCCGAGCTGCATCCAACGATTGCACAGCGGGGCCGTGGTGTTCCAGTTGAAACCACAAATGTCCGCACCAACCATTGGTATTTGATAGAAATTTATTGACAAAATTGCTGGAATACTCATTCGCAAATCGTGCCTGATGAATTAGAAATATTATTACCAAAACGTTCAATCATTCGACGTTAGGTTTCGTATTCTACACGCGAGTTCCGCTCATTTACCATGAAGAAAAAACATCTCCCGTCCAGTGACCGGCGTAATGTCCGTGTCCTACCCAAGTCGACCGAGAGATTATAAACGGCCTTTTCTTACGGAGTTTGGTCAGAGCGCTGCATTTATATCCATTAATCATACTATTCGAGTTTACATTATTGTCAATATGTAGCCCTGATACTGACTATGATACTTACTAATTCGTAGCTATTGCGTGACTCGTACCATACGTATTGTGAAGGTCGTAGTGTGATCCCAAATACTGCTTTGCATTCATGCACAGAGTTTTTGTTGCGAGCTTGCCGCCCATCACATTGGGTAGGTACACTGGATTATCCAAATTATTAACCGTGCATCCATTTTTATGCCCGTCGTAGAAATTTGATGGTTCGTTCATATCCTGGTAAACGTGAAAAACGAATCAAATATTATGTGCAAGTATCACAACAGATTAGATTGTTAAGAGAACCGATCACTAAAAGCAACTGTTCATATAATGCCTTGTCAAAATCGCAAGAGCACGATTATTTAGATCTTTCACAATTGTTATCGCTATATGTAGATTTTCTTTTAAAAAGACCATAACGGGTAGAGACAGCAGATCTTTATGGAAAATAAAAACTTTCTTAGTTGAATTGCAAAACTGGAGTGTAATAGAAATTCTTTTTTGCTGTCTAATAATATAAGCTACATTTGGGTATTTATACGTACAATCCATGCTCCGTCGTATGCAAAGTTGTTGTGCATGTTGCTCATCATCCGCAATAAATAGTCTGGTGTTTTCGGATGGGTATAGTCAGGCCATACCGTAGAACCGTAATTCCAAACTTTTCCAATAAACGGTTCACCTTTCTCATCTTTCACGAATATGTCTTCCTTTATGCCTTCGTCGTATGGTAAATAAGTTCCATTCGTTTCCGAGGCAGATATACCGGCATCGATTAGTGGGATATAATGCATTCCTTTCTACAATATATTATATAGAAAATTATAAACTATATGCAGGTTTTCGTTCAATTTCTATGTAAAAAAAGTGATTCCTTTATATACATATTCATCATATAAATATAGAGAACATAATAAAAATATATATATATATATATATATATATATATATATATATATATATATATATATATATATATATATATATATATATAATAAATGGTCTCTAAAAGGAAAAAAGTTGTAACATATGAAAAAATCCATTTCATATAATTTCACTAAACAAATTTCACTAAACACTTCACATTTACTTCTTTCACCCATTATCATTCATGCTTTCATACGCGTCGCTATTGGCGGGCTTTAATCATTGTTGCTTTGAAAAAAGAACGAAAAATCTCTGTTCTTTTTTACTGTTAATTTTTATTTTATATTGTCATAACGAAACATTGTTTTTTTTTTAGAATCGTACCGAGTGAAGTTCCTCTAGAAATTGCGGTAAATCCTTGAATTTCTCCAAGTTGTATGTGAAATCATTGTTCTTCTCCATGTAATCCAAATCGTTCCATTGAGTATCCTGAAGAAAATGCAATCCGGTTAAAATGATCGAAACTGTCTCATCGCGTTCAATATATAAATATGAACATTACAAATGGAATTCCTGCTTCTATGGTCCGCTTCCAAACTTTTTTTGTTCCTTCCAAACTCTGGTAGCCATACCTGCGTTACCATAGAATGCATTTAACAAGGTTTAATTTACTAGTTATCGTAATTATTCATTACTAATTGTAAGCATACCTGCATAAATGAAACCCTAACGACCAATACGGAGGCATAAATGGTTTTCCAACTATTTCAGAATATTGTTTTATTACATCCGCTGGAGTCGGTCCCAAAAAGAAATACATGTCGAAAATACCACCGATTGTTCGAAATGTGATGGCTGGCGTTGGCTGTAATATTACATCTGAAAACAATAAACTACATTATACGAAACCAATATACGTAATCTCACCATCGAAATATATAAACAGGAATGTTTTTCAAAAGCCTGATACCCATAGCGTTACTATTCAGCAGCAAAACTCCGTGAGCCCTCCCGGAACTTTCAACGATCAAATAAAAAGGATGAGATCCATATAAATTTGCCTGAATTCAGAAATGTGTGCCCTTTACATAAAAAAAAAACAAAAAGTGAAATGATATATGTTAATTTGCGTAAACATACATTTTCCATTGGTGGCTGGTCCTTATTGAATAATGAAAAAATTTGCCACTTTGTATTCAACTTTAAACTCGATCTGTGCTCGCCGATACCATAAATGTTATGCGTGGGCAAAAGGGTGCTCAGTTGTAAGAATTGATCTGCAAATATGAAACCTCCGATGCCGATCGAGTCGAATCTGAATATGAAAAGAATAAACATTAATATTTAATAAACCATCGTCGTTCCCTGCTCATTTATTACTAGACTGCGGATCTTTATGCACAATAAAAATGTTCTGCATTGATTATGGGAAGCAGGAATAAAATAAAAATTCATTTCATCCCTCAATCACTTTGTTACATTAAAAACAACATTACGATATTCTGAAATTTTTCTAATTCTTTATAATTTATTCTTTTAAATGCGTAAAGATCTGCAGTCCATTTATTACTGTAATCGGTCTACAATGCATATACTTACAGCACATTATTGTCCAAGGCTCTACGTACTCTGAATCCAGGCTTCGCATCATCGATATCTAATTTATATTGTGCATTACTATCTTGTTTTGAAAACGGCTTGACATCAGGTCTAATAGGCCATGGCGGTTCGTAACGTTTTCTTAACGCATCGCTTATTTTTAAACGTAAAATTGAGTCGTCTACGCTACTCGCTTCCACTTTAAGGAGAGCTAGATCTTTCTTGTAATAGGAATTTCCTATTAACTGGAGAAATCCAGAGACATCGTTCCCACGTCGAGTCACATTTTTATATTTGTATAAATGCCAATCTCTTGGATAGTAACAGTATGGAATGTTCACAGGATCACGATTAATAGTTGACGTAAAGCTCTCCGGTGGTTTCCAGCAACAACCTCTATTCGAACACGATAATTCTGAAGCACCTTCTTCAGGATGACAATTGAAACGCAAATCTTCTGGAATATTTTGACATTGCTATAAAACAAGCAAAAATGATTGTATTCAATATTAGCTTATTTAAAAAGTTTATGATTTGCCTCATTCCCAACGTACTTGTATAGTTTTAGATGCTTTAAATACTTTCTCCATAAACGTTATATCATACTGGTATTCTTGTATATATCCTAGATCGCCGAATACAGTGTTAGAAACATCGATCGACCCAAATCCTGCTTCTACGGTGTTTTCATTACCATCGACAGAGCTTATGTCTATGCTGTACTTCTCGATAAGAACATATTTAGTCTGCGTAATGAGTAACAACAAAGCGCAGAACAAAATCACAGTTAACGCCAGTTTTAGAAGATCGAATGGTAATACGTATCTCAGGTACGAGTATAACTTTGTATTGTTAATTAAATATTGTTTCTTTTGTTCGGCAGTACTATCAATTAAGACATTTGTCATTGAGAACTCTGCGAAATAATGATCGTTTTCCGAAGAATTTGGTTTTTCGGCATTTCCCTTAACGTCCGAGTGATTCACACCTTTGATAATCATCTTGATGAATTATACTTTTTTTTAAACTGTAAAGAGATAATCTAGTTTTTAAATGATCAATTCATTCGTTCTGTTTGCAAAATAGAAAATACTTACGTTTTTCAATCACAGTAACACGCTCGCTCATCTTATAACCTTTAAGCTTATTTCCACAAAGTCAACTTACGATTCTTTGTTAGACTAAGAGTATTTATATCCCGTATAGCATTGCGTCTCGTGACCACCACGAAGAATGCAAAGTAATTATCAGCTGCACACCCCTATCTTTACTCTGATTTTATTTTTAGCATGCTAATCTACATAACTGCACGTATATTTGTGCTTTGTTTAGTGAAATGCATAAGTACTGTCAGGACTGTCAACGTTTTAGAACCCGTTCAGACACGGCGGAATCCAGCGGAATCTGCGCGTTTTCGACCGCGCGATTTGAACCGCGAACCTTATTTACATATGTACATTAGCGTTTATGTATTCGTTCACACACAACCGCGCGGTCGAACAATCAAAAACAAAAATCGCGCGGTTTCCGCCATGTCTAAACTAGGGCTTACTGGTTTTACATTTCATATTTTCGCGATTCCAGTGGTTCACAACTTATTATGATATATATCATTATTATGTATATGTGTATTATTATATATTATATATATATGCAATGTCCCCTATAAGGACATGTATAAATATGCAATAATCGTTGTTTTCAACGGAATTAATACGCAATAGCGTCTTCGTGGTTTTCCACGGAATTAATACGCCATACGCAATAGCGTCTTCGTAGTTTTCCAGGGAACTACGACATCCTACACGTCTACTTAATTCTTCCTAAAGTTTCAAACGACCCATTGGTCAATTTCATAGGCGCGGTTTCCAGCTGGCACTATTGAAATAAAGCGTGGAGACCGCAAGCCAGGATCATCTCGATAACGATCGAGAGAGAAGACACCAGTGCATTCAAAGTTAAGATTGTGCGTATCCATCCACCCATCTGGTGCTTGAGCATTATTCGCTTGTACCATGCAGAAGCCAGGAGCAGCAATCGTCTTGTTCCCCTTCAACCCATATATCTGCGTCATATAGACAACTGAAGGTCCGGACTTGCTACTCGATAGCATCATAGCATTCACGGAGCTCAGATCTTCTGTACTTGGTACGGGTTGGGTAACTTCAAGGTATCCCACAAATCCAGCGATTACCTTCTTCTTGGGCATTGCACTACACATTTTGTAGTTGTCCTCCATCCCTCTGAGTGTGCGGTCAACTCGCGTCATCAACTCACACGATAGTTGTAACCTACCCTCTAATGAGGCATCACCATCGGGTGGAAACCATAAGCCTGTAATTGCGATACAGCCTTCAGGGTTCAAATCATCGATTGGCCCAAACCCTAAAAAGTTAGACGTAGCTCGCAGCCCCTCCGGAATTAAATGATCGGGGAGTGGAGTCTAGTTCTGATTCCTGGCACCCGTAGCCTCCAATCGTCGGCGTGTAGTGACCGGACAAACATAATACTCATAAACATTGTGAGTATCAGCGGTCACAGGTCCAAAGGTGCAGTTGTTATCACCCTTCGCCGGAATAGCTATCTCAGCTGTATCTGATATCTGGCTACAGTAACTGTATTGGCGATAAGAGAGAAAAACTCTCCTATAGACTCAGGAACAGAGTATTCCAAGTAATGCCGAACGTTTCCCTCGTTGTGTCCTTCCTTGTCCTCGTTCTGCTTTACGTCAATCAAGGTAGCGTGAAGCAGTGTTGTGCAATAGTATAGGAAGGCACAATAGGGTATCTTTCGTATTAGATGCGCATCCACAGTCAGGAGGTCTCGGTATGTCCAGTAGATGAGTAATGGAAACGTCGACATGTCGAGATTGTGCTCAAAAGATTGTGTGAAAATTGGCACAGATGGTCCAATTGGTCCAGCCGCAAAAAGGTCATCTCTTACCTCAGGTGTTTGTTTTTGCACCCGGAAAGATGAAGGATCCACTTTTGGTGGTATTCTCTTTGAACCAGCCACAGACCGCTCAAAGCGATCATTTATGTCAACCTCATCAGTCCAGTTTAGGCCGGAACGGTCATTCTTTGCCTCGTTATACGTTCTCATTCGAGTGTAATCGTTTCCTCGGGGTCTTCCCCGGAATTGTGCGCGACTTCCGGAATTGCGGTCCATTCCTATGACACCCTCGGAATAAGCTTTGGCAAATATCAACAAGAAATGAAAAAAAAAGTTAAAATAATTAATACATGACGTGAAATAAAATTTTTGAACAATTTATGACTGGTCGGAATTGCAAAGAAAGTACTAAAAGTTGTTTCTTACAACTTTCTTATGTGGACCTAAATCGAAAATTTAAAAAATACGTTTTGTAGATCTTTCATTTATACATATTCTACTCTACGCTATGTCTAATTACAAATTAATCTGATAGCTCACGAATTATAACCTGGTTTTCACACAGTGTTGGAATATTGCACGGTTTTTTCGCGCATGCGCGACCAGATACAGGAACGTATGCAATAGTACGTCCTATGTTTGTGGGGTAGGAAAGTACCGGAAGAGTTCAGAAGTTTATATATTACATATTATATGTACATACACATTCAATTTTAATATAACATACGCATGTTAAACATTCATATTTGAAAATATGAAAACAAAATTTTGCGAAATTATGCGGGGTGACAAAGGTACCTCATTTTAGCCAAAGTTTGTACTTTACTGACGCTAAAATCGTCGCGTATGCGCGAAAAAACCGTGCAATATCCCAACACTGGGTCCTCATTGGCCAATTGAGAAATTATTACAAAATATGCACGAGTTGTTCGTTATCTTCCATAATAAGTATACAAATACATTGGAATTACGGCACGAAAACATGTATATGTACGAACAAGGATGTCAATTATTTGTTATATTTATACAGAATTTTAATATACACATGGCTATTTCGTTAATATTTAAATAGACATCATCTTTTTTCACGTTGAATCGATTTCATTACTTTCTTTCTTATTTTCGCATTTATCCACGATTTCTGAAATAAAATATTCCACGCTAAACTTATAGAGCATAGGATTACAAAGCAACCAAAAATACATATGTGTAACACACTCACTCTGTACAATCGTTTGTAGCGCTAGAACAGTTGGCGACTCCGGAAGTTCGGTCAGAAAGTTTTTACCTTCGTCACAACACCTGGCTAATAGAGGATCTAATGGTAAAGAACCAAAAAAATCAACATTAAATTCTTCAGCCATCGCACGGCCACCACCTGTTGACGCAGGGAATATCTCAGTAGGTTCCTGTATATAAATGGTGCCATGTAATTATCAAATCATGAAATATCGTATTAATCATATTAAGGGGGTAGACTCTTTTCCAGGGTTGCAAGGGTGCGGCATGCGCGTTCTCATTTTTCGGAAATGCTAGGTAACGCTAGATAAAAGATCAATCTAGGTCGCGATCGCCCTCAAAAGTCCTATTTTTGAAAGTAACATGTAGCTGTCGCAGCTTTATGAAAATAGCTACACTATCGTCCGTAAGTATTTGACCACCTTTAGTTTATCGAAAATATACAAAATATATTTAAAATAAGGCGTCTCAATGTAATGTTTTGTCACAGTATTTTTTTTATATACTCATATATACTTTTATGTAGCGCTTTTGACTACTGAACGCGCATTCCGCACCCTTGCATCCATGAAAAACGAGTCTACTCCCTTAACGTATTATCGTCCTTGATACTTGCTTTACATTTGGGGCATACGAAAATACTCATATTTTCGATAACGCCTAGAATTGGTATGTTTACTTTTCTGCAAAAATCGATCTCCTTTCTTACGTCCAATAAAGCAACTTGTTGCGGAGTTGTAACAATTATTGCTCCTGTAATACCAGCATCTTTAAGATAAGATGTTACTGATAAATGTTCGTCCGATGTTCCTGGCGGTGTGTCTAAAATTAGATAGTCCAAATTGCCCCAATCGACTTCTGACAGAAATTGTCTGATCATTCCTAAAATTCATAAAATGTATGATACAAAATATAATCTATAATCACCATATACAAGAGACACAGCAATGGATTACCATTCTTTTTCGGTCCTCTCCATATTACTGCTTCTTCGGGACTAGCAAGCAAAAATCCAATGGACATCAGAGATAAGTTGTCCTCTATATACTGAGAGATATTTCAAATTTACTTATGTAGCATATTGTATAGCGTACCGAAAATATTTTATATTTATGAACAATGCTTACTACTGGAGACCATCCTGATCCACTTTGATGAACTTGTTCCCCTATTGCCCCCAATACTCTTGGCTGAGATGGTCCGCAAATATCTATGTCCAATACAGCAACCTGTTGGATTTGTAATAGAGATGTCAGATAAAAACTGTTTTATTCAAGTATATATAAATAGAGCGAATCACCTAACATGGTGATTTAAAATTACTTATGAATTCAATAATATTTGGTAACAGTGAAAACGTACAGTTTGTCAAATCTAGCTGTGCGGTTGACCAAAACTTAAGAATGCGCAGACAAAAACAAAGACCGCACTCGACAAGAGAAGGATGCAACATATGAACGGTAAGGTACACACCTTGTCAAAAGTGCGTACTGTCCATTATTTCTTACAGCAGTAAACATACAAAACAACTGTTTATATGTTTGTGTCACAAGTGGCACTTGTGTCACTTTGCTTTTTAACTGAACTGTCGCCACGTGCATCGTTTGACAGGTGGCGATCAGTTCTCTATCGTTGCGAAGTTCTGCCTATTTACCATTGCGCAGCAGGGTCATTTCCCCTTGCGGGGGACATTCAGCCGCACAGCTAGATTTGACAAGCTGTACTGTGCTAATTATCTATGGAGCATGCAATGAAAATCAGCTAGAAAATGTATAATTCATTAGAATTCGTTAATACACTAGGTAACTAGTTCTGTGTATTCAAAAGCATACTATTATTTCTTAGTCTTACAAATAAATAATATAATATAATATTTTTTTTTACTATCATATAATTATAAATAACTGACGGTTTAAGATCATCAAGAACAATCTAATCCGAAAATCATGTAACCAATAGCGAAGTATCTGTGTCAGTATAGAATGTACTATCGGTGAAAGTAACATCATAAACTTCAGTGAACCTCTACTACTAAAGGTAACTATGGTATCATGAATGTATATAGAAAACAATATGGACATTCTTGGTATAGGGAGAAGGGTAAGCCTTTCTTAATTACTAATTGTATTCTAAATATTAATTTACCGATGAGGTATTTTAAAGTACCAATGAACAATTAGAGTATTAAAAAGCATAGTTGTTTTCGAAGTGAAATTTATAGGAAGAAATACAAACATTTGTTTGAGAATTGTTTGCTGCTAAAGATCTGGACACCAATGATGTTATAGTACTTTTCCCAACTCCACCCTTACCGGACAGTACAAGTATTTTATTTTTGACATTGGAAAGTCTTTCTTTAACAAGAGCTATGCCAGGATCAGGTTGCTTCGTAGCGCCGGATGCACACAATGTTTGATTCGGACATCCAGCACACATAGACGCTTTACCAGCATCTTGGCTAGTTGTACCAGGACAATCTAAAAAGATATTACATATGTTTTTAATTTCAAACATATACACAGAAACGAATTTTATAAGTGTACATGCAATACACAGAAAGTTCACAAATACAGAAATTCGTAAATCCGTAAAAATTCCTGACTAAGCGATTGTACTATGAAACTTATTCGAATCCGCTGTAAAGCGTGTAATCCTTAAAACTGTTGCAGAGTATTATAATTAGACTCCGGATTTGACGCATTTATAACAACCATGAGCAAGTGCAATTTAGAACAGTGAAAATATTAAAAGACTTTAAGAGTATGAATATATTATTTTCACCACATATACAAATTGTTAATGAAGGATATAGAAGAATATAGAAGAATTTATATTTAGCTCCTGCGTCTTGCAATTGATGCACAAACTTTTTATTTTGCATAAACACTGCAATAACGTATATAGCATAACCTCATACTTGGCAAATAAATATTGAATGTATTAACAGATGCGCAAAGATTTTCTGTAAATTTAATCTTCTACAGGCACTTGACATTTCACGTGAAACAGTATAAACACTTCATTGAATATAACGTAAAATATCACGAGTACTTGGTCGCACGTGTACTTACGTTGTGGTGCATCTGTAGGTACATCTGCCATGTTGAATTATAACTATTTAAATACATATATGTAAATAATCATAGTCGCGATAAATCCAATGACTAGATAATTATAAATAGATATAGGGAGTCAGAAGGAAACATGATCTTTGCGATGTTATTGCAATGAAGAACATAATGAAAGATAATATAAAAACTGGCACGTTTGATAACTTATTATTCGGAAAAAAATATTTTTCCAGTACAGAATCTTTTACTGTCGGACTTATATGATTTACACTTCTGCATGTTTATATATTATTTAGACTATAATTCCACAAATTTTAATGCAAAACAAAATTTAGTTTGCTATAAGCAATCGAATACATTTGTAAGAAAAAAGTGTTCAAATGACTGCCTCAATTTAAGAATATTTTATGTATATATATGCTTTTATGTATTTAAAGGGTACTAATGCTTGTCTATGCATTCAATTCTTAGCAATTGCAACCGTGGTGTATAAATAATAATATGTCACTGTCTTGCAACGAACCAATAACAAAATATTGTTCGAGGGATTACAATGGTAGACACGAATTGATACCTTGGCGCCCAAACGCGGGCTATGAAAATGTTGAAGTTTATCCTTTGTAAGTCTATTGCAACTTGTTAGGATATTTTGTTCAATCCATCTACTGTTCAAATAAGTACGTCGATTGTGCCCAAATTTTCTCGCGCATGCGCGGCGATTTCAGCCTCAGTAACGTAAGCTTCTCGATAAAATGGGGTTCCTTAAGCACCCCGCAGAATTTTTAAAAATTTATATGATTTGATTCTAAAAAATGCATGTATAACAAGTGTATTTGTGTATATTTTGTAACTCGTAGGACACGTCCTGGAGTCTTTTTGTCCGGTAAGATTATTTCGGTACATTCCCGCCAATATAACTGCTTCAGGGCTCTGGCCGCTCTGCTACCCAATAGTAGATACGTTACCGTTTTCTCGCGCCTGCGCGAGAAAATTTGGGCACGATCGAAGCACTGGTTCAAATACCTTTTAGCCTTGAATTGATGCTTCCAGAACAACAAAAACAATACCGAGTTATGCTGGGAATTCTGTAAATTCGTTAAAATTTCCGAATCTTCTGACGGGATATCATCGTAATCCTACACATGCGATAAAAACTGCTTTTCATACACGATACACACCGAACGAATGGTTCGAGAGACAAGTAAAATGCTATAACGAAGCAGATTCATGCAGACATTTTTCGGAGAGAATACGAAACGACGCTCTACGAGTTATTAGGTAAATTGAGTATACTAATTCTGAACTTCACCTGAGGGAACCAGAAATTTTTACATTTTTTAATATATAATCCTCTAGATTTTGACGAGAAAATGCCAAAAATTCAAGTTTTAAATTAGGAATTCTCGGGTTCAAAAGTTATGGATGTTTAAAGTTGAGCGATTTTAAACGTTTCGACAAGGACGCCGCCATGTTGGTATATACATATATTGTGTGTATTATATGTTAAAATCGCTCAACTTTAAACCCGCATAACTTTTAAACTAGTGAATTCCTAACTTCAGAATTTCGATTTTTGGCATTTTCTCGTCGAAATCTACAGGATTATATCTGAAAAAGCCCAAAATTTTTGATCCCATAAGGTGAAGTTTAATCCAAGATTGAATTTATTTATATTTCTCGCACATTTTATAACAATATGTGCTTCAATGAAGAAATTCATTTAATTAACGTGGTGCGGTTATTGTTAAATACCCTTAAGGTATTTTAGATTTCCGTCTCTTAGACTATATATACTTATCCTGTAAAATAATAAAGGATTGATGTGTGTCAGAGATGCTGAAGAGAAAGTGCAACATGGACAATACGATTCTGGTAGAAGACTTGGGGAAAGAATCAACGATATCAGTTTTTGGCGGAACGAAGTATCATCCGAATTGGAAAGATTGCTTCAGGAAATTGAGCGAGTTCAAGACTGTCGTGTCATTCTTGAAAAAGCTATTAAAGATATCGAGGCCCCGTTGCACATCGCTGAAGAATGTCTTTACCACAGAGAAGCTAGAAAAGGTGACAATAAAACTAAGTCTATTAAGCCCAGTTTTTCGAAAGAAAGGGACTTGAAATACAAGGTCGTTTTTTTTAAATTATTTGTAAAAGAAATTTTGACAAAAATTTTTGACGAGAGTGAATAAGGGCCATAGTTATCGTCGATGCTTAGTACGGTGTATTGTGTATAAAGGTATAGAACTCGTACACGATGATTCGGAAAAGTGTTTGCTGAAGGAGATTGAGATGTTACATCGGAATCGAAAGAAATTGGAGACTTGTTTGAGCACGTGTAAAGAACAGGTAACGTACAATCTGGACTTGATTTCTACCGTAGAAGCTAACGGATTGTTGCTTGCAGCTCCGAGATTGTAGAGCATCTCAAAACCAATTGGAACTGGATCTAAGAAACAAAGAAAACGCATTGGGGATAGATTCAATGTGTCACCGTTTGAACAACTACAGCCACGGACTGCAATACTACTCCGGAATCAACGAATACGATCCGTGGTACAGGACAATACAGGGTGATTCAGCTAAGTCTGACACCTAAATTACGCTTAAACCGTTCAGTATATCGAAAGATGGTTGGAACGAAATTTTTTATGTTTTTTTTTTTATTGAGATATAAAGATCACCTTAATTTTCGGGCCCTGGACTGACACTGTTCGGGCGAACTACTAAATCAGACAGATTTTTCAAATTTATATGTTTTTGAATGAATCTGCGCACCTCAGTGTTTCAGAGCAAGAAACATGGTCAGACGCAGCTAACCGAATCGTTGAGAAATCTCGAATAGAACGAAACAAATGTTGCCAGTTGAGGTCGAACGCGGAAATTCTTACAAACAAAGTCGCACAGGAAATGTGGGATTCGTGGAGTAACACGAATAACGCTTTGTCTCACAGATCTTCGGAACTGCTAGAAGCTAGAACAAAACTCGAACAACATCTACAAAAAGTGAATACGATCGTATTTGTCAGCTCGGCCGACATACATGCATCGATAGAACTTTTCGTTTCTGTTGTAGGTGCAGCAAGAAATATTCGAGGTTGAGAAAAATTTGGAACTGATGCGTAAAGCTATAGCCGATAAAAGTTACGCGGTCAAAGTAGCGCATACCAGACTAGAAGCTAGAATGCATCGTCCAGATATTGAATTATGCCGCGACTACGCTCACGTAAGGTTCGTTTCTGCGTTTTTCGTGCGACACGAAAGATAGTTTACTAGCTTGGCTCTCCGACAATTCGTTGAACTGTTTTAGTCTTAAGAAAGAAATCGATGATATAAATCATCAAGTGGAGAGAATGCAAAGAGCGTTGAAAGAATTGGAGAACCAACAGCAGAAGTTATTACGAACACGCTCGACACTGGAGCATGACCTAGCTCTAAAAATCGATGCGATGTACATCGATCGAGAAAAAGTTTCTGGTCTTCGACGTGCTTATCCGATCAACGTTCTATTCAGATTCTAATGGCAGTTCCCGAACGTTCTACAATAGCTTTGCATTGTTGAAATTCACTCCTAAAGAGATTTAGGCCAAGTGATATTTCAAGGTATACCGATGAAGAATACATTGGATCGTTCGATCAACGATATAATTCTATTTTTCATTTAAAACCTAACGCATTCGTCATATTTACAATTAATTCTTCTTTATAAAATTCGGTATAGGAATAGTTATCCCTGACTTCGCCTCGAAGAACGTATACGACAGGATGATTTCGTCAATATTCTCCATTCTAGGATCATCGGCAAATTGTGGATCGATGTAGAAGAAAACGGGCATGTCGACCTGTAACAATAGGATTATCGATGCTCGTGATAGAACAATTTTTTAGGAATACAACGTATCGATTCGTAAGAGGCACGCTTACTTCTTCATGAGGATTGAGCTGTTGTTCTTCGAAACAGAAGCACTGAATTTTATTGAAATACTGTCCCGCTTCGAAGGGCACAACGTTGTAGGTAGACACGCCGGTGACGGGCGTATCCAATGGATTTTTCGCTGTGTAGAAGGCTAAAGCAGTTTCTCCAGGCAGAACATTTATATGGTTTTGCTGAGGCCTAAAATTCCATTGCATTGTTGCCGAAGTGTCTGCATTAAACGATATTTTAATCACTCTATCCTTAATTGCCTTCATTGTGCTCACTTTCTCGACATCGTGACCAATCGATACCGTTCCTCCATAATTATACGACTGTTGTCAAAAGTATTTTATGCATTAGTTACATTCTCTAATAACATTATGTAACCTAATATAATAGAATAGAATATGATGATGTAAAATGTAATGCCATTTTCAATTTGCTTTTTTTAAGAAAAGACCAAACACGCTATTATGTGACCATCTGCATCCCATTTCTAATAATTCTTCCAGATTGACAATAGCATATTAATCTAATGTATATCTACATGTCTGAATGGAAACCATATTTTTCCGACAAGATATTTATTGCCAATTTTACTAATACTATGATAAATTCATTGAAAACCCTTTGGTATCATGGTATAAGAGTTAAAAAGTTACCCAAATTGATGATTATGTCATTGAATTGTTGTCATCATAACTCTAAACCGATGACATTTCAGTTCTCATAGTACAATAGCTTTTATCGGTGTACCGCAGGTCACTTCTTTTAAAAAACAAACCAGAATATAAAGTAATATGATGTAACAGAACTAAATGAAACATAACACAGTGTATTTATTACCTGACAAAAAATCCTGTACAAAGGCACAGCGGCGTAACTAAACCCAAGAATTAATATACCGAATCCGCTCCAATATAAACGCGTGGACCGCATTCTTTTGGCATGAGCGGCATCATGAAATTGACTGAATAAAATTCGTCTCCCGATAGCATTTATTTGTCTCGAGTATCCACAAAACAGTTTTTGGTATGCTGTAAAATACATGTTGGTCTCGTCACTGTCGGCTAAGTAACCTAAAAAACGATCGATCACAGAACACTTTTGTACACACTTTCGTAATACGTGTCTCTTGACAGTAGAATCAATTTTGGAAACAATATCAACGATACATTTCGTACATTTTCGGGAATAATATTCACCGAAGCAAAACTACGAATGTACATGCGAAACTATGGGCGCAGCCATTGTGATTAAGCGCGTACATGGCGCCATCTCTCGAGATATCAAAATATTTCAACTAATTTGAATTTGAAATGATTCCGTGCCGCTTTTTCTATTTTTATACGCGTTAATCGTTGCTTATATACATATTTATGTACATATATGTAAATATGTATGAGCGCATACATTTAATATCTACTAGTAATGGTTTATCATTATAATCGACACCAATTTTTGAAGAAAGAACAACCACATTATTTAAATAATATTATGTGTAATATTTCGACTTCGAAATTGACTTAGTCCTTCAGTTCTAATAGCAAAATACGTTTTATCTCAGCCATAATATTTGTTGGACCTTGATTCAGCCAATTTTCACTCATTTAGAACAGTAATAAATTCTTTTAACACATTCGTCCGCGTGACGGTCACCAATGATCGCCACAACGCGGAACGCAACGCTTCTCGTTTACACGATATTTTTTCTGTTTATACAACGATTCTTGGTAGGAAGCAAGTCAATACATACGTCACACACCATACTTTTAATTCCTCTCAGTATTTCATTACTTATTCATTTTACCAATTTTTTAGGAATTTTTCAGAAGAACTACTGAGCTTTTTGCGTTAGGATTTTGTACACATATTTATAGGTATTTCAGGTATATAAGTTCTTTTTTCAAGTTAAAATAATCAAAATTACATGAGTTATTTATCTTTTTGTACATAGATATACAGGAAGGCGCAATACTAGTGCAATAATGAAACTTCTTTATTTTTTACTTATTTTTAATTAAGTTTTACCAATATATTTACATGTGAAGCTTAATTTATCATATACAGTGAGTGTAAAAAGTATTCGTACGCCCTCTAAAATAGAATAACTTTTTTATAATTGTACCAAACGAACTGATTTTTTATAATCAATTGGAAGCATTGGTTTAGGAAATGATATGCAAAAAAAATTTTCCAAAAATTATAATTTACAAGGTTACGTGCAAAAATGAAAAAGGCATTTTTTAAAACTTTTTTATTTGGGCCCTTAATGAAAATTTAAAATATGGTTAAAATATAGTTGTCGGTTTAATTTTTTTTTTATAAAATTTTTTCTATGCTCTAAAGTTACTCAAAATGAATAATCCATCATTCATGATAATTGAGGATTCTATCAAAATGATACGGTTACTTCAAAATTGAAAGTTATAGCCCCAGTATCTCCCCTACTTCGCACCTCGAGCGTTTCTACCTGTTTACTGAAATAACAATCAGGAGACAAGCGCAGCAGGTGCATAGAGGGGGCCGATAGACGCGAGATTCCTCAAAGAATATGGTCACGATGCATTCACATGCCCCCTCCTGCCAGGTATATCGATTTTCTCACAGGTAACAGAGTTTAGACGAGTTGCTCCTAAGAGACCAACCGCCTCGGACTAAATCGCGTTCAGTTACCGATGCACCGGCCGACAAGAAGCACGGTGCGATTTCACGAGGTTCATCTCTAGAAAATCCAAACGGCTAATGTTGGGAATAGGGGTGAGAATAAAGAAAACTAGAGGAATTCAAGGCTTCGAGGACGGATCATATGTTATTTCCGACAGAGATTGCGGTAATATGCGTGTCGAGTCTTTCCGATTCGTTGCGCGGCTAAAAATTGAGGATACGTCCAGAGTGTTGTGATTCGTCGTAGGTCGCGTAACAAAGAAGAAAAAGGGGACAGTTCGAAAATGCAGTCGCCAGCTCTAGAATGAAATTAAAATGCTTGTGTGGGAAGAGATACGGACTCGAAGTTCGTCCTGAACCGTTTGTTTGATCGAAACTGGCGAACGCTTCCCGGAGCCGCGGGAGATCCGACAGATCCCACCACAGCCTAAGATCCAAAAAGAGGGATACAAAGAGACCAGAGACAGTCTTGCCGTCAACGAAACTGAATATTTGCTAGTCAAGCTTATACCGGTGTACATCTTATAGATACTAGTATGTATTCATTTCGATACGATCAAACTTACTGTTTTAACCGTCCGTATACTGTGCCGGAGTCTATTTTGACCGGGAACATCCAAATTGTCATTTAAGTACTCAATTTGTGGCAATTAAACTAACCGAATAGCTGTTTCATTGAGGATATCATAAAATCATTGAGGATAGCAAAAGTAAATTTTTAAAAATTATTAATTAGACCTGTGAACGGTCCTAAGCATTGCCAAAAAAATTGTCCGGTAGGGGTTGCACGATAAAGGGAGGAGGACTATTCGTATGGTAGCAAGAATCGTTTTTACAAGCGGAGTAAACATTTGAGAGGCGCTTTTGTTTTTTAATGAAATATTAAATTTTTATAATCACATATCTCCTTACGAGTTGAATACGGACTTTTATACTAACTCGTGTGTCCTACTCAAGTACTCTTCTTTTTGGATCAATGAGTAATTTTTAGGGGTATGCGAGATCCCGGTCGGGACGGGAATTTCTCGCGAGATCGGGACGGAATCCCGAAATTCTCGGAATTCCCGAAAATATCTGTGATTCCCGACATTTTGAAGTTTCTCCATACTTCCAATAATTACAAGAATCTGAAAGCCATTGTGTTCTCAAGCATTACATATCTTATTAGTCGAGAATGTTTATGTTAGTAATATTGTAGAAAGTAATTGCGAATATACATATAACGATACT
The DNA here is from genome assembly GCA_028455765.1 of Lasioglossum oenotherae. Taxonomy (NCBI): domain Eukaryota; kingdom Metazoa; phylum Arthropoda; class Insecta; order Hymenoptera; family Halictidae; genus Lasioglossum; species Lasioglossum oenotherae. The sequence goes on along the minus strand of CM052300.1, from coordinate 7,257,823 downwards.
TTCGAGAATCCCAAATATTATTCTATAGCCCGTACATTGTCGGGATTCCGAAAATTCTCGGGAATCCCGTGTATTCTCGGCAATTCCAAATCTTCGCGGGATCCCGTATATTTTCGGGAATCCCGAAAATTCTCGGGAATCTCGGATATTTTCGGGAATCCCGGATATTTTACGGGAATCCCGCACATCCTTAGTAATTTTAAAGGAACCGTAGAAAAAAGAAAATATCAATTGCTATTCAAATTTTTATGTTATACATTCTTAACGGTTCTCTCAACTTTGGCTATTACATAATAAAAATATGTGATCAAATAAAATCTATGTACAGGTCCATTGAAAAAAGATATGAATGATATTGTAACCTTGAAAAATATATTACGTGTCACTTGGCAAAATTATTTAATTAGAGTTTCATCGGTGAATGTGAGACTCGCTTCGAGAATTAACGTTTTTACGCACTTTAACGTATACATTTGCCGTTTCAAAACGTTGGAGAAAAAAAGTAAAAGAAATAGCCCCGAAAATATAATACATTACGTAAAACAAAAGTATTTATTCATTTATGTAAAATATAGCTAATTAACAGAAAAACTCTACAATTCAACCTGATGCTTCCTTAATTGACAAAGGATATTAGTAAAACTAAAAGTATTAATTTGATTTTATTTTTCATAAATGCGGATCAAACGACTTCAGTTTTTCTGCCAAACTAGAAGGATAAGATTACTAGATGATGTGTCATGAAAGTTTTGATAAAATTGCATCTGGTCAGCTTTTTATTTCAATTGAAATTCAAAGATAAAATTAAGATATTTATTCATAGGTTTATCCGATAACATAAAAAGTGATAGAACATACTTATACGTATATTCTTTAAACCGTTCATCCTTCTCTTTGATGTTTTTTCCCGTAACTGTACTTATAATGAAATTGTAGCTGTATAGCATTCGAACAGTTAATTTTTCAATTCCGTTGTAATATGTAATCGATCGATACTATAAATCGAGAAGTGTTGCAATATTTATGGAGAATGGCGTGCGTACATATTTAATACGTACACATATTGAGACACGGATGGGTTGGATCTCTAGAGCATGCGGACGGACTCCCGCGGATCCTAGAATTCGCGAAATCGTACGTAATGAGGCGCTAAAGTCGCGAAAGCTTTATTGACGATTTGCAAGCAAGAATGGTTTTCGATCCGGTCGCAGAGGAAGAAAGGAAACGCTTCTTTGCACAGAGTTATGGCGCTCATCTGCCCGGGTAAGACTTGACCGCGACGATAACGGCTTCTCATTTTCTTAAACGATCTAATCGTATTAGCAATATTTATCGTTCCCGGTTGATTCTCTCGAGCACGCAGGCGACATTTCTGTGGTTGTCGGGAAGAACGCCGCATACACTACTGCGCAAAAGAAAGAAGCACCTAGTATATAATTATAAGATATAATGACAAACAATATCTTTATGTAGAAATTGTATTGTAAATGGTGTCACAAACACCACAAAAAACATGATGTCACGGACACCATAGCGCAAATAAATCTTGAAATAGATCCAAATTGGGATCGAAACGTTGATTCTGTTTGACAATTAGCAAAGTTGCTTTATAATTCGTAATAAACGATCGAACCTTTGCGCCGAAAATATTTAAAAATTTATTGCTAGGATCTCATTTGATGTTATTACGCTTTTCTGTTGAATATGGCCGGGGTGCTTCTTTCTTTTGCACAGGAGTGTATATATCACTTATTTTCATATTCGAGATATTGCCGTTTAAAGTGTTGAACACTAATGCTTCGACATAGGACATCGGTTAAATTGCAATACTTTGTTCAGCCTTTCGAATTTGTTGTCATGGCTTTTTTCTGGTAAACACGTAAATTCTATAAAATTCAGCTAATGCATAAACTCTAATTTTCCGAGATTGTGATACGCCGGGGTTTTCCTTGCAACCACAGATTTTTCGAGAGGATTCGTTTGTGAAAAACGCGTTTAGAGCGAATTTCAACGAAACTGGTACCGGTCCTGACACCGAAAAGTCCGGCGACTTCTCTGCGCGCCCTTTGCTCGCTCGCGATCGATGGTTTTGCGTGCGCGTCGATCCATGTATTCGAAACAGAACAGAAACTTCTGCGTCAAGGTAACATGTATATCCGTTCCCGAGATAACAACGTGCTCGTTATAAACGCGAATCCCTTGGAAACAAAGATCGAAGCGCACCGTTATTGCACCCGAAAAGGGGATTTGTGCCATGCAACGCGAACGCGAACAGAATCGATCTGATCTAGGGCGAGCGAAGGACTTTCCGCTCGATCGGAATGATGGGTGTCCTGGATGACCAATGGTCAACGACGGACGTGTCACGTCGGTTGATCGTCATCGGTATCACGTTCCGATTTACTGGGTCACCGTCGCCGGTAGTCCACGCTTACAGCACCGCGAGCACATTGTTTTAGAAAGCGATCGTTCCTTGTGATCGAGCACTTGCGACCAGTTGAAGTTCTGCAGCCAGCAAGTATTCCCTCTGGTTCGCAAATCATATTCCGAAACGTGACACGCGTGTTTCGATACGAGAACCCGGGAACAGTGGAAAAGTGATCAACATTCGAGATTTCAAAAGAACGGTGGTAACCACCAGCTTTTACTGCGGAGTCCCACACTTCCTGGAGGTTCGAGGCTGGCTCCCAGGAGCCAGTGTATAAAAATTAAACTAAATAAAAAAACAGAATAATAACACTGTCCAATAAATTTCAACTTTTTTTATGTTTCCAATATACCGTTGGGTAGATCTTATAGAGTTTTTCGCGCTGATTCCGAATCTGTCCTTAATTTTTCTCCTACACGCACAGTTTTTGAGAAATATGACTTTGAAAAAAAAAACGTATTTTTCAACTTTAAACAAATATTGTGATGTTATTATAAAAGATATTGAACTCTGTTCTTTACAGCAAAAGATTCTATAGGCTTTCCCGAATCCAGTGATACCCGATACTAATACATCATGATTGTTTAAACATGTTTCAACAAGCATTAAAGACGGAGAGACACCACTTTTGCACCAATTTTTTAGGATATTTTTCAATTTATCTGAACAAATTTATGTCTAAAATGAACAGGTGCAATTTAAAACAACAAAAATATTAGAAGAATTAAAAAATACTATTATATTATCTTCAACCTATTGAACGTATCAGAAAAGAAAATAAATTTTTATTTCATTTTAGTATGTTGGAATTCAGGTAGAAAATTTTTATTTTGCACAAATAAAATAATGACACATAAATACACAATGAAAAAAAATAATGACACATAATCAATAAATCTTAAAAAGATAGAAAATACTTGTTTCTTGTTGCGTGACATTTTGTGGCGCCAACACGAATGACATGAATTGTTCATACGTAAAATTATTATAGTCAAAATGTAGATAAAAAGCTTTGTTATTAATATTTTTTCGCGGAGCATAGTTTGGGAAACCCTGGTGTAGGGAAACTATTTTTTTTTTTTGTGACTGCGTCGACCGCGCCTAAAGTAAACTACCACGGTAGATCGCGACTTTACTGTGCCAGTAAAGCTAGTTTACCAAATTCAAATTTTTTTGTCGATTCATCCTGATTTGTTATCACGCGGCGCAAAATAATGTATCGAGTCTTGAAGTAGAAATATAATAAAATTGACATTTGACTCGTTTAGCTACACCGGACATTGCCCGACTCTCAAGTTTCGAGTCGGAAAGCGGTTCGGTGCCAGTACGGAGGAAATCATGAAGGTAAGACGAATATAAAGTGAATGGCATCTATTCGCTAAAGGCGAGCATCCTGTTTGTGTACGCGTGTTTTAATTCATACAGGAGTTGCTTGAGAAAAAGATCCTGAAAACCGGGCCTTACAGACCGAGCTCCGGAAGAATGGAACAGAACGGATTGACGATATACGACAAGAGCGATATCCGAAGAGATTGGAAGAATGAGACTCATCTGTTCAAAGCGCCTCCGTATATATTGGGATACACGGGTAAACCATTCGAATAACTTTAATAGTCTAAGGGAGTATGGCCATTCAGAGATGTCCAAATTAGAAGTTTTCTACTTAAAAATTTCGTATCGGTGTATCAGAAATGGACAACTTTCTAAGAAATTGAACGAAAATTTCAAGTTACATCCAAAATCTCTAAAAAATTGCTAGATCGTTTTATTCGAAATATTGCATTATCAACAGAGTCATTCTTTCTCGCTCTAACTGTAGATTTCTGTGTAGAAATAATAACATATTCATTTCTTCAAAACTCATTGGGTCTTAAATAAGCTAACATAGCGGAAGGTTTTACAAACAATCCACCACATCAATATTATTACTTTCTTCCTTTAATAGAAAAATGATTACAATTCTTAGAAAACACTCTTTAAAACGAAAGAGAAAGAAAATGGTAAAAAAAGCACGGTGTTTTTGTATCTCCCTGGATGGGCATATTCTATTAAACAATTTCTCAATATTCCTCGTACCCAGACGAAGTTGCATCGTTGCACGGGCGCATTAAGATATCTTGAATCGTTCAATTATAGGATATATTCCTGGATTTAATAGCAGGTACGGCCTGTCGTTTATGAGAGCTGTGGAAGAAGGTGGTAAAGAGTGGCGTGAGAATCAAACCAAGCTAAGAGCTCGCAGAGACCTTGCAAGGACGCGTGCCGAGAGACGCGATTCAAGAAACCTCATGTCTAGAACGAGAGAGGACAACATCGCCAATCTCAATGAAGTGGATCATGTTCACGATCAAAATCTAGTCACGTTTAGTACGTTTCTCGCGATCTAAAAGTTTGTAGGCATGTTTCTCGCAAAAGTTTGACCACTCAAATTGCTCGAACTGAACGAACAGATCAAACTTTAAATTGTAGATAATCTAATGAATAGACTCCGGATGTTTATGCAAAATAAGAAGTTTGTGCATCAATTGCAAGACGCAGGAGCTAAATATATATTTATATTCTTCATTAATAATTTTAATGTGGTGAAAATAATATATTAATACTCTTAGTCTTTTAATATTTTCACTGTTTTAAATTGTAATTCTTAAGTTCTTAAGTAAAACTCAAGAAATACAGTGACCAGCAAAATTGAACCAATGAAATCACGTTTCCAAAAGGTTAACACTCGTTCATAACAGCAAACGTCTGGTACAATTCAAAATTCAAGCTGTTCAACATTCGAACTTTATTTACAGCCCTAGTCTCGATCGACAACTATCTCCGATCCATGCAAACCTAATTTAGAACGATCTTCTTTGCAGATTACGAAATTACTCCCGAAAGGCCACCGATCGTGGGCTACACCGGTCACATACCAGGAGCAAAAGGAGAGGTAGCACTATCCAAAAGATACGCTCAAGCCGCGAAAAAGGGACTTGAGTTGATTCGAAAGGAACGCGAGGAAAGGAGAATTAAATCACTAAATGTTCTCGATCCCGGTAAAGATTATCACTCCGAACGTACGCCAGTGTAAATTTTCAATTTTTCTCACTATCGACAAACTAGACGAGTCTGACAATCGATTTTTGTGAACAATGAAAATTGTCCCCAATTTTGTTTCCACGTTATCGCGTGATCAAAACTAAAGTATTTACAATGGAACGCGAATGTTCCACCTGGAGTTTCTTGAAAATATTTCTCAGTGGAAATATCTTTTGAAGAACTATCTATAAGGATCGTGCCATTCGCTACTTTTGCTTCGGAGCGAAGCGAAATTTAGCAAATCTCCGATTTATTGGATTATACCGGACTAGCATCGACACATTAATTCGACGTGAGTGCTGAAAAAATAAACGCATTCGATACGATCTATCGGATTCGCGAATTGTGCTTATGATAGAAGAATGATAAATTCCATAGGAAATACGGAAAAATATATTTAAAACAGAGTATATATTTAAGAATATACCATCTATTCTCCATAGTATTTAAATTTCTTTCTTCTCTGGCAATCTACCCAGTCTTTCTACGTCCATTTTCACAGCCATTTTCCAATATTCCCTGGTTAAAATGTTCGATCCATGTGACAAAGACAACAATCTGGCCAGTATCATTAACGAGTGCAAGTGATCTATACTAATGTTTTTATGAGTTTGCCTCATTTTCACAAAATCGCTTTGAACTTCCTAAAAAGGGATCAAAGAAAACAACGGAAAATAGGTGGAAGACATGCGTAATACCACGTATAAATAAAAATAACACACTACCGTTACCTGTACAATCTCTTCGTCGAGCTTGAACTTTGTTTTCTTAATAACTTTTAAATATTGACGAATTTCCGCTAGCCGGTTTTCATTCTTTAGATATTGTTCCGCGATTTCTATTACATGCGGATAAACGTCCTCCGATTCCGCGTCTATCTTTAACACCACTTGATTCTGGCACTGAAGTAAACGTGCATATTATGTAAATATTATTCCTTTATAAATTCAATCGAAATACATAAGTCTATTCTCGTTCAACATTCTTACGCACAGGAATAAACGACTTGGCCTCCGATAATATTAAAACCGGAATGTCCGTCTCGTATTCCATCTTGTAAAACTTAAAGTCGTATGTCACTTTCTGGAAATTAATCAAATCGCAGATCGTATTGTAGTTTTCCCGGCCAGCCGGTGACACTTGACCTGTGGTTAATCCTGTTTCGTCTATCACGAGATGAGTGTTGTCGCTAAGTTGAAACACACCGCTAGTTAATCTGTTACAATCGTAGTCTTTTCTGTAAACAATATAAGATAAAACTGTATAAAGTGTATAAATGTTCTACCGCACAAAGAAAAACTTTCTACCAATAATTTATACATCTACTTACTTCGGCGATAACGCCAAATCATTCAAATTTTCCAAAGTTATTTCTAACAAATGACTTTTCTCCACGAACATTGTTAAAATCTTATACAAATCTTTCACAATTACTTTGTGTTTACCAATAGAAAAATGTGTTAAATTTAATGGATAAGTGCCAAGGCAGAAATAGTCCCTTCTCATGTAACTAAAACGGAATAACAATTCGGTAATATTGTTTGATTGCTTCATTGCGTCATTCCATGGCAAATCGAATACATTTTCACTTATAAATGTTACTTTAATTTATATAAGGCCTGTGGTAACGTCTTTTTAATTGAATATTTAATTTTGCAAGATCGAACATTGTCAAGAAATTTTTTGTAAATTTCAGCTACAAAGTCTCGGACACAAAATATTTCTTTAAATTTGAGCCTATGCCTTGAAATTACATCTACAATCTGTTTCCTCCTCAATGGTTCCATTCATACCTTTGGGAAGGTTTCATCGACTACTCTTGACCAATTTTTTGCCATTTTTTTCAATAAAAGATTCACTCTTCATAGGGCAATACATTTTTTTCTAAGAAAAATTGTGCTTTCAAAGATTCTGTTCTACGAGGACCATTTGAAGATGACAGGAACGTCTGTAAACATATTTGTAGTGGTCCTTTACTAATACAACTTTCTATCGAGTATTTACATTGTTAATTCTAGAGATTATTAGTGTATTAAATTTAACATAACATTTATAAAAATATACTTTCATAAAAATAGGTAAAGAAAATAGCAAAATTTAAAGAATCGTATTTTCTAAATACTTTACTTTACTCTTTTCGAAACAAAATCTCGGTGATCGACGTAAAAAGAGATCGATTTGGCAAGGAATGATATGATTTTGCTACATGATCGCACACAAACTACCCATAGATACCTACATTGACGAAAGTAAATGGCAAATCAAGTAATCGGCAGCTAGGTGATCTCCGAAAAGAAGTTGACTTAACACTAAATGCAAATAGCTTCTTATCAATTTTGATTTAGATACAATTTCTGGAGCTCTTTCAATTTCTCCTTCGGAAGAACGAATCAATTTAATAGCATGTAATCTAGGCACTAGAGACGCAGGTGGATAATGTACGTTCGATTCAGCTTCTGTCATTGTCTCATCCATGTTACAATTACTTAAAAGTGGATCTAAAGATACGAAACCTATTATCTCAATAATTTCATTTAACTTCAAAGCTGCATCTTCGTATATCTGTAAACAAACATGCATAACATTATTGTAAAAGCCATTCTATCAAATGTCTAAATCATAGTTTCACTACTACTTTATCAATGTCAGAAAAGAATTCATTACAACCTTGACAATGCACGCTCTACCATCGTTGATTGGAATTGGAAAGTTTAATATATATTCTTTTGAAACTATAGCTTGTTTATTCTCGTTGTGTTCTGTTGTATCCATTTCTTTATCTTCCGTATCCGATGAGGCTTTATCTTTTTTACAAACCGGTTCGGAACAATCCATAGCTTCATGATCATTTTGTTCAAAACTTCTTTTAGAAGTTGTGACTGTACGCAGGCTCGCGCAACACGGTTTTTCATACTTTTCCTTTACCCACTCGTTCAAACCAGGTATCGATATAACGAAACAAGTATGTCTTTCGGCACTGCAGTTTTTTTCAGACTCCAACAATATCTCTTCGTGTGGCTAATCAAATCAGAGATCGAATGAAACTTTAGTTGAAACAATAATATTAGAAGATATACCAAGTATAAATTATGCATTGAATAAATACAACAATGTTGGCAGCATTATACATGAGATAAACTGTTCTTCTAGTATCTCACACCTGTAACTACCATCTGTATTTGTTCTAAGCCCAAACATCGATCCAAAATGTCCACAGAATTTAGACACTGACCTTCTATTGTATATAAAAGGGCTATAAAGAAATATTCTATGTATATATATAAATACCATGCATCTAGCGAAGTCTGTATACATTCCACATCTGACTTCTTGTACGCTAGATTGATTATTTCTAACTTCATATTGTTGAAAATAGTATTCAGGATTATGCATATCCTGAATCATCCCTCGAAATCTGACCAACTGTCTGTCTCGAAAATAATGTAGCGGTGCATAGTTCAGAGAAGGAATTTCCCTGACAGCATTAGGATTATTTAAAATGACGTTACACGTTGATCTGTTAGCAATATAGTGTTCAGGTGTCCAATCGAGTATTTTTGGCGGTGCTAGAACAGATTATTTCTCAATGATCACGCCTGGACTTGTTCAGAATCTGAATAATCTTTTCTTAATTAACTGAAACATTTACTTACCACAAGTCATGATACCCTCATTCAGTTAAAAAATCACGTAATTATTTAATAACGAACAACTTGAAAGTGTAGAAACTAATGAAAACTAATAAAAGCGCGCGAAAATTGTTTAATCGTGACGATTACAGATGTATTTACGATTGTTATGAAAAGAGCCCTCTCTTATAAATACCTCAGGCCAGGCCTCAAACTTTATAATACTTATAGACTCGGCAAAAAATTGTGATAGATGGGTAGTAATTCTCTGGCCGCCGCCAGACGGCGCATGCGTCGTAGGTACCATACGTGTGCGAATGAAATTGCGCGTGTATTCGGGCGCGCTGCATGGACCTACTGCTGAATACGCAACAAACTCATTCGCACACGTACGGTACCTACGACCCATACGCCGTCTGGTGGCAGCCAGAGAATTACTACCCATCTATCACAAAACGTCAACGTTACAGAGATGCTAAGTCGGCACACCAGTCAATCAGAATACTTCAGATAACATGCCGTTCAAAATTCCTTTTCTACCAGATGACGGATGTGGGCAAAGTACCACGAAGCTAAAGTGTACCTAGAGGAGATAGGGAAATCGTCGCCGTATCTCAGACATCGTCCAATGAGCGGAGGCCGCTAGGTGGCAGCACAAACACGTGGGAAGCGGTATTTTTGAAAGCACGGTGTGCAGAATATATCCGTCCCAGACTGTAAATCCTGTAATGCTGTAAACTGTAAATTGTAACAGTTACGTCTTCTTGTGACTCGACACCAGATGACTGACTCGTACGAAATACTCAATTCCAACAAACTGTTAACTTTATGTATTACAATATTATATCTGTGCTAACTTTTTTTATTGATTTTCATATTCCGTCACAATTCCGTGACATTGAATGAATATAACAAGTGATAATTGTAAAGGCACAACGACGATTCACATTCTTTTTGAGTGAAAAATTATGTGTCCGCTTCTGGAAGCACAATTGGTTCTTGGGTATATGGCACGACTACTTTTTAAAAAGTACTTCTTAACATTAGTTTTTAGGACTATAATATATTATAATAGACCTTATTTACTAACATGTGGTATCAGGCAAAATTATAAGACATTTTCTTTTCACTGTAAAAATATATTAATTAATTGTATTCATTCACGGATGCTAGTTACGTAAAAGAATAATGATCTTTATATTGATATGTAGAGCACGCTTGGAACAAAAATATTTGTATTTTTATAGTCATTCGTTTACTGTACGTAATATAATACGATACGAGTACAGTCTATATAAAAACAATAAAGAAAAATCAATTCTTAATTTCTACTTATTTTAACTTAATTTCTTCTAGTTTTCACACATATATTATGTCGCATATATTATTCCTAATCAGGTCTCCAAATATTTACATATTGCAATCTTCATTGGAATCTACAGACTTTAAATCTCTTTGCTTTACTTTAACGTATTCTCCACCCATCGCAATATTCTCTATCGGTTCTACCGATATCGCATTCGCTATTTTCTGATCTGACAAGTACATATTAACTTTAATCAACGGCGTCTCTATCAAATCATCCTCAGACTGGTTCGCAGTTGATTTCGATTTATTTTTTAAGCTTTCATCCTTCCCATTTTCGTCTTGTTTAGAACATTCGTCGCGGTCGTCTTTTACGGTAGAATTGCTTACTAATCGTTCCGTATTTGTACCAAAAATATCACTTGTAGCTTTGGCGTCAGTTTCTTTTTGATTTGAATGAATTTCACGTTTGTCGCGTTCGTGATTCTGTAAAATATCCCTTCGAAACGCTTGAGCATTTTCTTCCGATTTATTTGCTAACGAAGCAGATACATTTTCCATCTTTGTTTGATTTCGCATTTGTAAAGCAATGGGTACAGAATATTCGTACTGTGCTTTACGATTTTTGCTATTTACAACTGATTTTTCTTGCAAGTTCGACAAAATGCTTTCAGGCGTTTCATCGTTTTTGGACAGACCTTTATTATTTCCATTATTACTTGCTAAATCGTTCAGGGATACAGATTTATGGAATCTTCGTTTTATTAAAGCATTTAAAATAGGACCTTTCGGTAAGTTGTTTGAATAATTAGGTTCTTCTTTGTTGATTTTTTCTTGATTAATCACTTTATTTCTTGAAGATTTATCGTTTACATCTACGGCTGGCAAAGAATTTTCATTCTGAATGTTGATTTGCATATTGTCCTCATTTTTCAACTGTTTAACTTCAACATGCTCGTGGCTTTTCGCTTCGTTAAGTTCATTGTTGGATTTCGATTTCTGCACTTTTTCGTCTTCTTTTGTTTTATTTAAAAATTCTTTGTCATGGCCAAACTTTAGAGTTCTAGAGTTATCGTTTTCTTGGACAATTAGCTTTTTACTGAAAGCTTTTAATCGTTTTTCATTTTCTCCAGGGACTTGCATATCCTTCATCACTGCTTGCTCTTTACTTTCTTGTTTGTACGTCTTAAAATCTGTTTTCTCAAGGTTTTTATTCGTCTCTGCTACCAATATATTCGAAATTTCTGCATCTGCGGCCAGTTCTGTTTCCTCCTTTTTAATTGCATCAGAGTTTATAAGATTATCACTTTTCTGTGTATCAATGAAATTCTTCTTCAAGTCTGGAACAGAACTTTTCTCTCCAGTTTTTAATGGACTAGACTCTATAATCTCTAAAACATGATTTTTCATAAAAGTTTTTGGTTCGTTCGGCAAATCCGCGTCCAACGGTTTCATTTCATTTGCATTTCCCATTACTGGAGCAACTGTAGCTGCTACATTTTCGATAGACTTTTGTGTTTCTACTGCCGGCTTCTCTGTAACAACGATACGCTCGACAGGAATCGGTGGTTCCTGACGTATATCTTGCGATTTTAGGTTTATCGATTTATCAGGAGCATTCAAGTCTGGCAACTGATCTAGTTTCTCTAAATATTAAATTATATCATAATGTATAGCATGTATATGCGTGTAACTTAAAAATAATAATTTTTATAAGACAATTTAATGATACCTTTAATATCCTGCAGAATTTCATGGTCATGAGGAATGCTTGCAACCGCGTTGAGATCTTCTTTGTTTAAATTTAATGGTAGATTATTGATTTGACTAAGAGGTTTTGTTGTTGTTATCAATAGTTTTGTATTACCAGATTCTTCCATTGCGTACAAGTTTGCGTACGTGCTCAGAATCATAATGCAGATACCAATAAATAAAATTGCCTAGACAATTAATGTATCGGTATTAATGATAAAGAAATGAAATGGATTAAAATTCGGAAATTTTCTTAGTGACCTTACTTGCGCCAATAGTCTTTCATTAGTATGTTTGCTACTGATAGATATAAAGAATATTGCTGGGAATATCAAACATATCATGACTCCAATTGTGGATCCCACTAAACCAAGAACAAACTCTATATTTGGTATTAAGATGCCAGTAATCAGTGAAACAGCCACAATTGCTATAGTAAGGCACCTGAACCTTGTTTCAGGTAAATAATTTACAGATGATTCATGGACATACACCTGTAAGAATTTATATAAATACTGATTAATACATCATACTATTTTGGTCGAGCGTAACTACACCTATACTAACCCTACGAAATAAGAGGGAATTTAAACTTGCACGACACGGAAAAATGACTAGAGGGAAGCTAAATGCAATGGAGAACACAAATCCCATTTTAATCATTTCAGACGACAAGCTAGGTTCTAAGCTCATTAGCACATTGCCTGTAAATTGAAGGATAATTAATGTAAGTTAATCATTTACTCAAAATAATGGCACAATGTTTTCTTTTCGGAATGTACAAGTACCTGTAAAAGGTTGCGTGCAAAATGCAATGTATCCAAAAAATCCGACACATAAATAAACAACAGTACATATGTTTAATGCACCTCGAACAACTTCGTTCATTTTTTCCAATGAAACATTCGGAATGCTTTCGTATATCTCGAATAGTTGAGTTTGGCAAAATAAAGCCATAGAAAAAATAGGTATACATTGTAGTATGCCAGATGGTCTCCAATAATATACATGTTCATACCAATCTCCGGCAAAAATGTGTTGCATAGACTCCATCACAATCTAAACAAATATACATAAGATATATTAATTTATAATTGAATTATTTCAAATTTGATAGACAACCAGAGAAATTGCTCACCTTCAATACAAGACAAAGATAGAAAATGATTGTAGCAGTACAAAGACTGGATAAGCTATCAATATTTCGGAGCAATCCCAAAGGTAAAACTATGAAAATGCTTGTAGTCACGAGCAAACTAGTCCTAATATTTTCTGGATTTTTATTGATCACTTTTCCAACAATTTGTGGTCCTAGATCGCCCATAATAACAAAAAATGCTATGCATGTTCCCACAAGAAATCCGATGATAAACAACTCCACCAAAAATTTTCCCATTTGACCAAACGCGTGGAACGCTAGAAGTTCAAAATTTCTTCGTCTCGACATTACAGCCGACTTAACAAGAAAATGGCAAGCGAGTCGTGATAAGAGGCTGCTTAATAGCAAAACCAAAGTAGCCAACATAATGCCGCATTGCTTGAAACAGAATGGCATAGCGAGAACGCTTACGCCGATGATACTGTTCGCAAGAGTCATCACGTGTGACAATTGAGAAATCATTTTAGTAAGTTTCTTACGAATTTAAATAGAACTTTGTATCTTTTTATAACGAAGTTGTTATGAGTTAATTATTGAAAATTTTCCAAGACATTCACATATACATGTATTGTGTAGAGTTGTCGTTAAATTTATCTGATTCGAATAAACAATATTTCTGGCTAATTGGTGGTAACGTTGAATCTTCATGCATTAATTAAGATGATAGTCAATCACTCATTGTTTTCATATTCTAACACACAACCTTGCTCGAATTAAAGGTTAGAACTGTAGTTTCGTTATTTGGCTTCGTACCACCGACAGAACTACGTGTAGAACGAATGATATAATTTATTATCATATTGAACGTATCGAAGTTACGCTTCGACTGTTATGGTGTTGATAAGATGCAGTTTTGATAATTAATGTTGTAGAAAAGCATCGAGCGGTCTGTCGACTTTCGAAGACTGCCACCATTTTGATAGAACAAGCACAAGAAGACAAGAAGAAGACCGAAGAAGACACGCGCCACGCGCCCCACGTAGCCGCGTGCCGAAAAAAGTGAACACACTAATACACGCGGTAAATTTCTTTATTTTTTATTATAAATATTTAAAAACATTCGTGTTATTCATGTCTGGACATAAATATATATATGTATATATATATGTATATCGTAATTGATCTATCTGAAATCGACTTAACTTAGATATACGCAATATTATATCGAATTTCTCTTTGTGTGGTGGTGGATAATTAATTACAAGTAGTAGTAGTAATTACAGTTATAGATCTCAATCGACACATTTCACTTTCGATCGAATTATCCATCAACGTGTAACTAAACAAGTTTAGTTTCATTGTGACATATGTTTGAGGCTCAGCTTTCAATTTTATGTACACACTGTTATTAATGTATCTTTTATTCTCGCGCCAATGTCTAAAGCCGCGCGCTTGGAGGGTAACACTATTTTTCTTTTTTTCCATTTCGTTTCTTTTTAGACGAAGAATGCTTTCGCAAATTTCAACGCACAAATATAAATCGATCACGCCACATTACGTTGAACACTTAAAAATTACTTTTGCTTAAGTTACAATCAAAACTTTACATCTACACTTTGAATTCAATATATTCATTGACCATACTACTAATTTCTTTAAACTTCCTTCTTTGCCGGTCATTCAATCAAATTTTCCGTATAAAATAAAATACTTTACATATCAAAAAGAATATCGTTATGTTGTTATATATATATGTATTATTGCATGTAGGACTTTGTTTAAATTCTGATTTTTCGTTATGTACAAGAATAGAAAGCAAAAGATTTCTTAAACCATAATACTTGCCCGTTGTAAATACAATCATCTTATTCGACATTAAATCAGGCGTATTAAACAGTTTTATCAAGATCAATGGTTTAAAAAAAAACAGGACACATAGCGCCCAAAAATGTTCCAATTTGTTATATTTCTACATGATTTATCGAAACGTGTAAATGATAAATTTAGATATCTAGAAGTACTGTCTTACATTCTATGATTTTGAATGGGAACATCGAACAAATGTTACAAAATATCGTTTTTATAGTTATCAAAATTGTCTCTGTAATCAACGTCTTCATCTAACATCTAGCTGATTGAATATTCGGTATGCTAAAATACAAAATTGGATTTGATCAAATCATAGAATTAAACAGACACTGTTAAAGGTATTCATTGATTCGAAAAATATTTTAGGAATAAGTCATTCGATGAACTGTCAATTTAAGAATACCGGAAAACGTCTGTAAATTTAATGAGATAACAGATTAAAATTGCAGAGCGTTTGGAGTCAATTACACGCTCATACGTGTTCGCGATAACAATGTCGCTTGCTACGAATTCAGCCGATAAGTTTTACTATCGAAGTGTACGTGTTTCAACCGAAATTTCGAATCGTATCCTGAATTCGTGGCAGCGTACATCATTTTTTCTTTTCCTTTCATGTGACTTAAGTTACCTATACTTATCTATACTTGATTTAAATAAGGACTTTTTCCAATTTCTTAAATGTTCAACGGCAACCGTTTATCAGGGATTCGCTCCACCATCTTTTTTCGTTTCTTCGTTTGTGATATTTGCTTTTTCATCTTTTTCGTTTTCTGTAAGACATCATTGAAAAGCTTCGTTATAGAAACACAAGAAAAACTGTATTCTTACACAAAGAAATATTTATGTTATCGTACATCATTTAAGTACCTTTTGGTTCTGACTTTATATCTTCTTCCTTTTTCAGATCACCTTCTATACCTTCTTGACCTTTCTCTAGGCGAGGTCGTTTTCTGGAACCCTAATTGGAAAACGAGTACACTTTCAATGTGAATGTACGTAAGTCAAATTAAGTTTAAAATAGTAAGTTATTGATGTTCGAAGAAGTAAAAAATTATACCTTGAACGATCTATTATCTCTTCGCCCTCCTTCTCCTTCCTCTTCACTATCGCTGTATTCATTATCATGTTGTATCCTTTTATCCAAATCACGTTGTGGTAACCGTTCATCTGGATTCACTTTCTCTTCAGCCTCAGAATCTTCGATAACCGCACCGTCTTCTGGGATAGGTTGAACTTGTACACCCGGTGCATGTGGTAACATCCGTAGGTTTTCAAATAGTCTGGTCCTGTAACGTTGTTAATGCATAACATAAGGATTGCCTTCGAAAAATATGTCAATATTCGTCAATATTCCAATAGAACGTACTTAATTTTCTCAAGATATTCAGGAGTATTTTGATTCGCCATATTAGAAGGACTAATGTGTAGCTTAAAATCCGGTCCAAAGTATTCGAAATAATCATTATAAGGTAACTCATTTGCAATTTCAGAACCGAGAGCTACCGATGTTTCGTACGTCCAACATCTAGATACGTTCCTTATTGTGTATCCACCGCCTCCGACCATTAAGAATGGTAAATTATACTTTTTTACAAATTCAACGCATTTACCGTGGCCTCTTACTGTAAGATTAAAACATCCCAGTCTGTCTCCTGAAAATAATACACAACAAAATGTTTACAACACGAATCTTATAATATCTCATATAAATGTGTATAAATATATAAAATTATACCTGTTAACGAATCAGCACCACACTGTAGAACGACCGCAGAAGGCTGAAAAGTTTCCATTACCTTTGAAATAATAGG
This sequence comes from Lasioglossum oenotherae, assembly GCA_028455765.1. NCBI lineage: Eukaryota > Metazoa > Arthropoda > Insecta > Hymenoptera > Halictidae > Lasioglossum > Lasioglossum oenotherae. The sequence goes on along the minus strand of CM052300.1, from coordinate 7,240,849 downwards.
TACAAATATGGACTCATAACTTTCATCGTCCATACCATCTCTTAGTGGTATATTGACCGCGTAATATTTTCCCTGTTTAAAATAGAAAAAATTTTACTATAGCACTGCGTAACATGCAAATAAAATTGCATTTACATTCTCACAAACTCTTTACCTTCCCTGCGCCAATGTCACGAAGATCACCTGTACCAGGAAAGTATTCGCCGTATTTATGGAAAGAAACTGTCATCACTCTATCAGTAGTATAAAATGCTTCTTCTACACCGTCTCCATGGTGGACATCAATATCAATGTATAAAACTCTTTGATGATATTTAAGTAGCTCTAAGATTCCCAGGACAATATCATTTACATAACAAAAACCAGATGCTTCGCTCTTCTTGGCGTGATGTAATCCGCCTCCCCAATTTATACAAATTTCGGAAGCTTGTTTATTAAGTTTTACTGCTGCAGCTACAGATCCGCCAGCTGATAATTGGCAAAACTCGTATAAACCATCAAAAACGGGACAATCCTCTCCGACATTAACTATAAGAAAAATAGAGTTCGTTTTAACATTTTTTTTTTCTGTAAACACAACACAGTTAGTACTTTTAGTGAATAACTTTTTCAATAAGTGATCTTACATCTTTGCATTTGTTTGTTATACTCAGACATATTATCAGGCCTTATGGACCTCAGGAACCTAATATATTCATCACTATGGAATTTTGTCATTTCGTCTGCGGTAGCTTTATGAGGTCGCTAAATAAAGAAAAAGAAATTAATTTACTTTCAATCATTCTCGACTGCTATCACTAGGCTGCGGATGTTTATGCAATTTTAAGAAAGTTGAATAAAATAGAATCTTATTTCCAATGGTAGTAGCCTTTGCTGATCTGAAATAAATCAAAATTGTACTAAATTCTGTTGAATTTTATATTCTACCCTTTTCTGAAAATTTTCAGAAGCCATAAATGCATACAGATCCGTAGTCTAATAATCACATTTGATATTATATCTTTAAAATAGTTAGCAACATGTAATTAAATAAGAAATATTCTTACATAGATCTCCATTTTCCTATAAAGACCATAATTGAGAAGTAAGTTATGCGTCATCCTTATACGATGCGGTTTCATGGGATGCCCTTGTCCATAATAGTAATTGCCAATATCACCTGAAATAAGACTTAATATTTTCATTTGTTCCATTTTTACCAAGGAAATCTACAAAAATCCATAACTCTGCTTCAAATATAAAAATAAATTCTAAAATGTTAGTCACGCAAAGGGTAAAGCACATATCTATATTACTTGGTATGTACGGTCATCCGGAGTACACTTGAGAATCTTTCGTGTAATTAGTGAAAAAAGAGTATTATTCAAGTACAAACGATTAAACACTCATTGTTTTCAGAGAATTTGCAGCATATACAAGAGGATTTTATAAATTAGTGTATTTACATTTATAATGATTCAAAATTTTTATACAATTACCGATTAGTTTACCATAACCTATAATTACTTTGATTCATTTTCAAATATTAGTATTCTTTTATTGAAATCAAATACAGTATTGTATAAAATCAATTTTAGTGACGAAAACAATTCCATTAGTACTTAGTTATAAGGAAAGTATTATATGTAATTCATGGGGTCCGATAACGTTGAGTCGCTATTAAGTTTGAATTGCCTTGGAGGTAATTATATATTTAGTATATCAGGGTATGTTATTAGTAAATTTAATCATAAAATAAAATTATTAATATTCCTATTAAAAGTATACGGAGAAAAAGTATCTATTAAGATTGCAATGTAGCGGAACGTGTAAATACATATTTAGATAGGTTGATAAAAGCCGACGCTTTCAAGTACGGTAACACGGAGTTACGCCTGAAAATCTTTCGCGTTAACGTCGCCAAAACCGTACAGGAAGGTAGAAAGCATATCATAAATATCAAGTATCATGAACGAAACGAAAGTAAACTATCCATTTTGAAGAACGTACGGTTTAATTAATATAAATTTGCTTGAAAATTTATTAACAGATATGAAAATGTATCTGTTGTAACCGACACAAACGCGGATAGGCACAAACACATTTTGACAATCTCTTCGTGCGTGTAAGAATATTTTCGCGGGATCGCGAGCTACTAGAAAATTTTATTATTTTTTTCACTCACTATCATAGTAGTAGCAAACACGCTTCTTGCTGTGTGGTAATGTGGACATTTTAACCGATTTCTTTCTGGTGAATAGGAATATAACTGATATGAATCAAACGCGAACCGCGGAGTGTCGCGGCACCCACCGACAGAACACAGCGTCACTATAGGTCTCTCGTCTACCACAGACAGATCTGCCACAAAGTATTCTCAATCCTCTGTGATCTGTGATTCTACCGTGAATTGAGAACAATTGAGAACGGCCATATCAAGGGAAATCAATGTAACCAACTTATAGAACGAAAATTCTCTGACTACCACTGACTACTGCTGACTGCTGCTGACTATGCTGACTACTAATACAAATATATTGTAAATCTATTGTAAATATATCAATAAATTCCAATAAATATATTTATATATATATATATATATATATATATATATATATATATGCATATATTTATTTTGAAGAAATATCAGATAAGCAAATTTATTATCTAGATCAAATATATATATATATATATATATATATATATATATATATATATATAATAATTCAAGTTACTCAGTTCATATTTCTAATGAAAAGTAATATTTCATTCTAATTATTAGACTGCAGATCTTTATGCAATTAGGACTTTTGAAAATTTTCAAAAAATGCTACAATTAATATAAAAATATAAAATATGATAGAATTTATTTCAGATCTGAAAAGGCTGCTACCACGGGAAATAAGATACTATTACAAAACTTGAAAATTGCATAGACATCCGCAGTCTATATATACTAATTATTTTTAATAAAATAAACCATCGTTTTTATTGATTATGTATTATTTAAATAAATTCTGTTTATGGTCACAATGATCGCAAATAATTAGTGAAATCCAAACAGAAATTAAATAATATATAAAACTGTTAGAGAGACTTTTTTTACTGAATGTTCAATAAACCTGAATTGTGTTATATTTATCATAAGTATATTCCATAAGAAAATTAAATATTTATATTATATCATACTTGTGTAAAGCAAAGGAGCGTAAGTTAATGTATGATCAGATATTGTAAGTACAGTAGTTCTGGGAGAAAGGAAGAACGAAAACGTGGTATTTGAAAAACGGAAATGCACTGTATTTCGATTAGAAGAAAACTGAAACCGTGAGAAATTGTTACGTGTGCATAGATCGTTTAGGAAATAAATAAGAATGGTGCCGCTAAGAATTGGTTGCCATTGAACTTGATCGAAAATTGGCGCACTAGCGCTGTATACGTTTTGATAGAAACGTTGTAAGTAATTTCCACTGTTTCTAATGAGCCGCGTCAGTTCGATAAAGACCACAGTGGACCTGAGTGGACCACAGTGAATTCTAGAGAGGAAGGTGATAGATACTGAATGTACCGTCAAATGCGCCTCCAATCAAACAGAATAAATCTTGAAGCACGAGTTTATTGTTAAAAGAAAGGTTCGCCTGATTAACGGATAAGTACACTGTTCAGCAAAGAAAAGATGGAAAAAACGGAGGAGAACGAGCACAATGCGTTGCGAGAGGCTTTAACCGACGAAGAATTGACGCAAATTCCAGAAGGATGCATTAAGAAATTGAACGCGTTTTTTAACGAGAAATTCGAACGATATATTACAGCCAAGGCTGTATTCGAAACAAACAAAAAGAACTTCGGTAAGCTCCGATTGAATTTCGCATTTTTTGTCGCGATAACGATCACCCGGTTTATTTACATGGAGAAGATAACCTCTTTTCGCGCGTAGAAAGGCGCGTTATTTTGATCTATGCGAACAATGCGCTCCTCCTCCAATTTCTCGTTGTTTTATTTAATTGTTTTATTTAACTAATCTTGTCTCAACTTTCTTTCGAGTGGAGTAATGCGTTGATTTTGTTGGACGAATTCATAACTTGCTGCAAAATAATACAGTTTTACAAATTACAACAAACTTGAGCGAAATAGAAATTTATTTTCTTTCGTAATATATTTAATAGGTTGAAAATAATATAACAGTATTTTCATAATTCTTCTAATGTTGTTACTAAACTGCGGATCTTTATGCAAAATAAAAATTGCCTATATTGCAAGAAATGAACTGAAGAGGAGATATCGTATTTTGACATCTTGAATTTTGAAAATTTTTCAACAATTTTGTGAACTGCATCTACTCCATTTTCCTATAAGTTATAAGTCTAGTTATAGGAAATGTACCTTATACAATTGAATACACGTCTACGATACAATCGTTCTTGTTATTCCTTGGAGATTCTAGTTATCGTTCGACTACGTTGTACGTAAATGTTTACAGATCAAACTTTGGAGAAGTTACAAAAGAGTTTAACAGAAGAGAAGTCGAACTTCGAGGAATGCAAGGAAAAGCTGACATTGTCAGAGAAATATAATGCTGAATTGCAAAATAACTTTGATGAATCCAAGAATGAAATATCAAAATTACAGGAGTCTGTTAAAAGGTATTTCAAAAAATACATATATCGTAACAATTGTAATATTTAATTGGATGTGTAACGTTTACAGATTGGAGAAAGAAAATGCAGACCTTCGCAAACAGCGAGACACAGTTGTGGACGAAAGGGATGCATTGCAGCTACAGGTCGAAAGACGAGATACAGAGATCGAAAGGATGCACACCGAACTATCTTCTCTGGGCTCGCAGCTTCAGAATGCTGTCGCTTCTAAATGCCAAGCTCTGGCTGATACGGAGGAGATTCGGAGTCGTGAAATGACTCTGGAATTTAAGTATGATCTTTTTCGTTTGAACGTGATACGCGATCTTGTTTCCCAGATGAAATCATCAGTGAAATGTTTCAGGGAGAAACGGTTAGAGCAAGAGAGGACTTTGATACAACAACAAATGGCAGGACTCGAGGAGGAGCTGGCGAAGAGGATGTCAGAATTGCAAGCGACCAGAGCGGAAACCTCGGCACGAGCTCTTCTAACCGATACCCGATTGTCACAGCGCGATGAGGAATTACGTATTGCTAACGACGCGGCAACGCAATTGCGAGAATCTTATACAGCTCTTCAAAGACGCTGCGACGAGCTTGCTCAAAAACTGGAAGAACAACGTACACAGGAAATATCCATGCATGCCTCTTATAGGGAAGAAATCGGTGCCCAAACCAGACTAGCGGATCTTTACAAAGGCATGGCCGACGAAGCTAATGCGAAGGCCGAAGAATTCAGCAATGCGGTTAAAGAACTTCAAGAATTATTGGAACACGCCACTCATCAATATGGAGGACTAGAGACGACGCACGCCCAGCTTCAGATGCAGCACAAAGAGGAATTGGAAGAGAAGGAACAGAAAATAGAGGAACTCTCGAAAGAATTGGAACATGCGAACGAACTGCTTAAGAACATCAAGCAAGGTAATTAGTAGAGGTTTGCGAGAACACAGAAATGTCGGTACTCGAATATATCGAGACTCCTGAGAATATTAGGGACTAGTTTATTTTTAGCAATTAATCCTGTACGATTTCCGGGATAAAAGCATATTCGTGCGCCCCCTTGGGCTACTTCTGTGTTTCGAGATATTTTTACCGTTACAGAGGACAGAGGAACTGGCAATTATATATATAGATTCCCTCTAGTAATTAGTTGCTTTAACTAAATGAGATTTATTTATTTACTAACTACGCGTGGATTTACAGAACGATTAGATCAAGCTGTCGAGCAACTTGCGCCAACTGCAGCCATAGCTAGCCGCGTGCTAAGGAAAGGATTGAGTCTGACTCAAATCTACACACAGTTAGTCGAAGTAACGAATGAACTGACGTCGGAGCGCGAAGAAAATGAACGCTTGAAGTCCCAGATGGACGTGATCTTGCGGGAATTGGTGGAGAAAGCGCCTATTTTGCAGCAACAACGCGAAGATTATGAAACTGCTATGGCGAATATTACGACGCTTACGTCGAGATTAGACGAACTTCTAGCGGAGAATCATAAACTGCAGGAAACAACGGATGAAGCGAATCGTCTTGCTAAACATCATACAAAGGAAAATCAAAGGCTAAAGACAGAGTTATCAGATTTGGCGCGTCAGGTGCGTAGAAATTGCAGTTGCACTCGTTGTTCTCGATGTTCTACAGAATTGTAACTAACTGTTGTCGCGTTTACAGGTATGCTTCCTCTTGAAAGAAGTTCAGGAGAGCAGATGCGGTACAACTATGCATTCAAGCGATTTCTCGAATTCGGTAGACATGGACAATCTAGCCTCGTCGGAGATTATCAGCAAGAAGCTTGTTACTTTCAAAGACATCGAAGAATTGCAAGAAAACAATCAGAAATTATTATCAATAGTTCGTACTCTATCGTCGAGACAAGAAGAAATTGAGAGAGCAACCGACGAGATCAATTCTGGCGAAATGAAAGAGAAATTGGACAGGTTTGACTTCTATCGTACTCTTGTTCGTACTTTTACGGATACTTTAATTTATTCGTTTCTTTGAATTGATAATAGGTATGCAGAACAATTGGAGGATATGCAAGTTTCTCAGGACAGACAGGCGAAAATGCTAGATGGTCTTGTAAGGCAAAGGGATATGTACAAAAATATGTATCAACAGTGTTTGAAGCAGACGGGTGGATCAGAGAAGAAAGAGGACCCCGAAGCACTCGAAGGAGACACGAAGGAAGAGGATGGAGAGAAACTTGTCGTCGACAAGTCATCCAAGGTCGAACAAACCGATGCCAGCGCGGAAAAAGAATTGAAAAAACAATTGACAGAATGCGAGTCGAAATTGAAACACGTTACAGACGAATTCGACACTTACAGAAAAGAGAGAACAGCGCACGAGAAAATGTTGGGCGAAGAAGTCGATAGGCTTCGAAAACAAGCGGAAGCAAGTTCGGGTCGGTGTTGCAGGTTGAAAGCACAATTGGACTCTGCGAACGATAGGTTTAATCTCCTGCAAGCGAACGTTGCTTCTTACAAATCCCAGATAAAGGTGCTCGAGGAGAAATGCTTCAATTACAACGTAACAATCGGTACGACGATTTTATCCATACCAGGAATATCCGATTCAAAACAATTCTACCGGCTGTATAATTATTGGAATCGTTTTTTATGTCCACAGGCAAGCACGAACAAAGTTTGATGATTCTGCAAGACGATGCTTTGACGGCTCGGACGGGGTTGTCTCGAGCGGAAGTACAGCTAGAGAACTTACGGCAAGAGAGACAACTTCTGCGTGATTCGGAGGGTCGTCTGCTGAAGGAGCGCGAAATATTCCAACGAGAACGTCAAACGCATGCTCTGTTAAGAGCGGACGTTGAATCTATCAAAGCTAGTTTGGAACGTGTTCAAGCCGAGGGCCAGCTGCGCGCAGAACAACGTCTGGACGATGCAACGAGAGAGTGTGCAGCGTTGAGGCGGCGATTGCAGGAAGAACAGGACAGATTCAGAGAATTGTCGGGTCACTTGGAAAGACAACTGACCACCGCGCAGGATAGACTGGCGGAGGAACGCAATATAACCCAGCAGATCAAAACCGAGCTGGAGCAAGCCCGCCAATCCGATACCCAGAACACACAGCGCATCGAAGAACTCAACACCAAACTTCGACAAGCTGTTAGTCATGCTATCTCGAAGCCCTTCACTGGTACGTGCACCATACGGGGCTGCATTTTTCTAGAATTATTGGATTGGCAAGAAAGTCATTTCGATGTTTTAACACTTTACCTACCGAAAGCTTATTAATAGAAAGCATAGAAATTTTCGCATAGAAATAATGACGTTATTGAGGGTGACTTGATAGTTCACTATGAAAAATGCTGTTGCTATTGAAGGTTCCATTAAAAAGTATTTAACCATGCAATAATTACCGGTCGGTAATGTGTTAAGGTGAAATAAAAGCGAATTTTTTTATCCAAGCAATGAACTTTAATGACTAAAGTATTTTCGGTTTTGTTCGATGATCTTTTGTCATCTTTCTGGTAGTTAGTTGACGATTATATATATAAAGTTCTGTGGCTACATAAACTTTGCAGGTGACGAAAATCTCGTGAAGAGATTAAAAGAAATCGAGATGCAGCTAGCGGCATCGCAGGCGGAAGCGAAATCATTGTCCGAACAGTTGAAAGCCGCACGGCAACAGAGCCAACAGTATTGCGACATAGCTGAGAGCTCAGAAGCGCAAGTACGAGAGCTAACCACGCAATATAATAAGTCGAAAGAAGAATTAGAAACGGCTTTGAGAGAAGCCCGCGTAAAAGTAATGGGTCTTCAGAAGAGGGTGCAGGAATTATCAGAAGAGTTAGCGAAAGTTTCTAGCGGTAGACAAGAAACCGACTCGGAGTTGCGAGAGAAATTAGCTGACGCGGAAAGAAAGCTTGAAGAATTCGACGAAGTCAAAGGTGAATTAGAAATCGTGAAAAATGACTTACTAACTGCTTCCACAACTGCGAAAGAGGCCGAAGAGAAATACGCTAGAGAAATGTTTCTGCATTCAACGGACCTTCAGGTAAATGCTCTAAGATATTAGGTCAGTGGAAAAACTACTGCACTAATGTGAAATGTTTTAAACAAGACATGTTTTTTTTTGGTTCTAGGCATTAGCCAAGATTAAAGCAGAAGCTCGATTGGTAGACCAGAAGATTACAACGCTAGCCCAAGAAAGAAACAGCGCTGTAGAAGCTCTGGAGCTTGAGAGAGCGGCTTGTCAAGAAAGGGAGAAGAAATTGCACACGGAAATGCAGGAAATGCAACAGAGAATAAATGACTTGGATGCACAAAATGCTATTTTACACAATCAAATTCAGGAGTTAAGCGACAAAGCAGCGATCATGCATAGTCAGCAAACTAAGATCAGCGGTCGGGAGAGTCCCGATACCAGTTACGAAGCGATGAATCGCAGCTTTAGCGGACTAGAAGACGATTCGAAATCGGCCGAACAACTGTTGAGAGTTATGAAGTACCTGAGGCGTGAGAAGGACTTGGCTGTAACGAAGTTCGACGTTCTTCGGGCGGAGAATCTCAGAATGAAATCCCAAGCGGAGGTGAGTATTTAGAGTTTATTACAGCTAGACTGTGGATCTTTATGCAAAATAAAAATGTTCTGCATTGATTGCAAGACACAGGAGCCAAATAGAAATTTCTTTTAGTCTTATATTTAGAGTATCTACAGGTTTATTATACATACATGTTCATTATTCATACAGGCTTATTATATACAGCGACCTAATAGAAGAAAATTCGTATTACACAGCTAACAGGAAACATTTGTTCACAGGTGTTGGAAAAGAGATTGAAAGAGACAGAAGCGATTCTGAATTCGGAAAGGGAGAAATCGGAGATCGACGTGGTGACCACCTCCAAACACGCAGAGCTGTTGAGAAAAGTTGAAACCTTAAATGCGATCACGGATTCGAACAGAATCCTGAGAGAGGAGAGAGATAGCTTGAGCGGAAAGGTGGTAGAACTTACTGCGAAGGTTGCAGCGCTTTCCGAGGAGGTAGGACCCCTTCGAGACTCGACGCGAGACTTGCAAGTGAAGACCGAAGCTTTGACGCAAGAGAACTCAAGCCTGAAAGCGGAGGCAACTAGATGGAGACAGAGAGCGAACACATTAGTGGAGAGAGCCAACAAAACGAGTCCAGAAGACTGGCGTAGATTGCAAACGGAACGCGAGAATCTCAGCAAATTGCTGACGTCTGAACGCGAGGCGCACGCGAAACGCGCGGAAGAAATGAAGACCGAGAAGTCGAAGCTCGAAGAACAGCTGCTTCAGTTTCAGAAGCAGATACAAGCTCAAGGAGAACAAATCCAGAAGACCTCCGAGGAAACTCGCAAGTTGGGTCAGGACTTGAGCGAGGCTCTTGCTGAATCTTCGAACAAGTCGAAAGATCTGGCGACCATGAAGAAGGAGCTTGGAGAGAAAGAAGCGGCACTGAACGACATCAAGAACAAGGAGATACAGATTCGAAAGATAGCGAAGAAATACAAGACTCAGTACGAGGAGCTCGCGAAGACAGTGGAGGAAGAGAAGAGCAGAACGGAGGAGTCTCGAATGACGGCTGGTACTTCGAGTACCGAAGATATCTCACAGGTATCCCAAGAGCGCGAGGATCAATTGCGAGAGGAGGGTCGAGCGGAATTACGCCAGGCGAACGTAGAGTTGACTACGAAGGTGGAAGAGTTGTCTCGGCAAATGGAGACTGTGCAGAGCGAAGCCGAGTTGCTCAAGAAGGAGATAGACACGATGAACAAGACCAGCGTGGAGAAAGAGGAGCGTGCCAAACAGGTGCTGAAAGGTGCCAGAACGAAGATCATGCAGCTGACGGAGTCGAAAAAGATATGCGAGAAGGAATTGCTCGACTTGAAGGCAAAACTCGAGACAGGTGCTACAGAATCTGACACCAACGAGCATGATGCACGACTGGTAGCTCTGAAATCTCAGATGGAGGGCAGAATTTCCCGTTTGGAGCATGAGAAGGCAGAGATCCAGACGGAGAAGGAAACTTTGGTGCAAAGGGTCACCCAATTGCAACGGCAGTTGGCTGGCGTCAGCGGAGTCAGCGCTACCACCGAGCCACCTACGGCTAACATCAAACCGATGTCCGCTCGGGCAGAGACTCCTCTAGCAAGCATTCGTCCGATGTCCGTCGTCGTGCAGTCTAGAACAGCCGCGGTTTTACCGACCACAGCAAGCGCGCCAGTGATGGTAGCGCCTCATCAACAGCAGCAGTCGCAGCAACAAGTAGTGCACACTACCGAAACTAGTTCCCCAACCAGTAGTCTTCCTGATTTCCAACCAGCCAGTACCAGCAGCTCGTCGCAGACAGCGCCCAGCACTTTGCGTCAGCTCGTTGTGCAACCCCAACTAAGCGAGTCAGCAGAGTCCACGCAACGAGAGGATCCAGAGAGCGCGGAGACCCTTAACGTTCAACAACAACAATGCCAACAGCAACAGCAGCAACAACAACAACAACAAACCGTCGCCTTGGTCAGTCCACGAGTCGAGCAACAGCAGCAGCAACAACAACCTGCAGCCAGCGATCAACAACAAACTGTAGCCAGTAGTTCGACGCAGTCTGTCAGCACGTCTCAAACATCCACAGGTCACAAGCGACCCAGGACTCTAGATTCGACGGCATCGGGATCTGGAATCGAGGGCATGGATCACAGCAGGCAGGAACAGGTGCTCAGTCCTAAAGCCAAACGCAGCAGACAAGAAATGGCGTCCACTGCCAGCGCCAGCGCTTCAGAGGTCGAGTACCAGGTGAAGTTGGATTGCAAGGATGTTTGTTACTATCTATTTGTACTTAATTCTTGCTTTTCGGCTTTACACTTTCTTTTATAATTCTAATTTTACAGTCGGCGGCAAAATCAAGTGGACACCCTTTTGAAAAAGTTCGCACCTTTTTAAAGGGTTAATTTACTTAATTTCGCCTCGGACTGTATACATCCCATTTTCTTACTCTGCTTTCTCTTTTCATTCTCTCGTTTTCTTTCTTCTCCTCGTACCAATTTTCACACTTCTCGGTATTTCCTACTCTCATACCTTTGTACGTTTGCCTCTCTATGTTGTTTACATATCTAACTACAGGTTTTACACTCCAAATTAATCCTTTTGCACATCGTATGCAAATCAAACTCGCCTTTTTGTAAATCAAATTTACTCCTTTGCAACTGAAGTTTTTCTACAAATTTGTTTTCTTAATATTGTATTACTTCACTTTTGAATCATCTATCAAAAAGGCTGACCTGCAGAAAGGTGAATTTGGTTGTGAGTTTGAGTTCCGGTGCTTTCTTTCGCTCCTTTGGTTTCGCTTTGATCTCTATCGCTCCTACAAGTGTTGCGCTCCGAATTAATCCTTACGCAGGCTAAATTCACCATCTCACAGATTCCACGAATCCTGCTGACTTTGCACTGTGGAAGTATAGAAATGATGAAAGTCATAGTATAGAAGATAGTCATAGTATGGAAGTATAGAAATGAAATGTCGACTGAATCCTCAGGTACCAACATCGAGCCAGCGGGACCAGGATGAAGAAGTGGAGGAGGGTTGTGTGGTTGTAGTAGACTGTGACGAAGGCGAGGGAGGAGGCAATCACCAGGCGCAAGAGGAGGAAGAATTTGATAATGACCCGTACGAGATGGAGGAGGAAGAAGAGATGCCTTACGAGGTCGAAGGGGAAGTGGAAAGGGACAACAACGAGGTTGAGATCATCATGGGTGAAGATTCCACAAGCGTGGAAGTACCCAGACAAGCTCAAGTCACAGTACCTACGAATCAGCAGCAACAACAATCCGAAGCGATAAGCAGCGCTGGACCAACCGGAGAACCACCCACGTCATTTGCAGCGCGATCATCACGCGGTATTGCACCGATGCCTAGGCAGCAACAGCAGCAACATTTACTCTTGGTTTGTTCCTCAGACATACACGCTGCATTGACTGTTACGACATTATTAGACTGCAGATTTGATGAATAGTCCAGTCAATGAATGCTCATAAGGGGGATGTAGAGGAAAATGGAAGGAACACAATTTTTAACTTTGGGACTTTGTTTGGACTAGTTAGGAGATAAACATACTAAAAGAAGGTCTCCTTTTTCGGTTTTCCGCTTATATCTCGGAAACTATGCGTCCTAGCGATAAGACCATTCTGTACAAAATTAAAGCTGACAAAATGTGTCATCAGATTGATTTGATTCAGTTTTTCGCTATCTCGCATAGTTTCCGAGATATAAGCGGAAAACCGAAAAAGGGGACCTTCTACGTGCCCCCTGCACCCCGCTCATCTCCTAGGAGTGGGAACTTTTAGTATGTTTACGTCCTAACTATTCCAAACAAAGTCCCAAAGTTAAAAACTGCGTTCCTTCCATTTCCCTCTACAACTTTTCGTTGACTGGACTAGAATTTATCACAAGAATGAATAGATCGGATTGAAAACTAAAAGACATTAGAATTATTATCGACTAAACTGCGGATCTTCATCGAAATTTCTCCTGCTTTGGGGAATGTTAAAGATTTGCACCCATATGTCCAGTAGATATTTTTAAAGTGCAATGTCAGGAAGAGAATGTCTAACCTAACCTCTGAAACATTTATTTTTCAGCCACAGCAGGGATATGAGGACGGTGGCGACGACAGTATAGTGCCCAGTACTCCGACCCTGTTCGTTCCACGTCGCGGAGATGGATTCGGAGAAGCTGTTAGTTCACCTCAAGTTCCTCAAGGACGTTTCACCTTCGGTGATTCATCCGCACCTGCTACTGCCTCGTCAACGCCTTCCTTATCGACACCGTCAGGTTCAGCAGCCCGAACGATATTTGGTTCGTCGAGTTCCAGCGCAGCACAAGTGGTTCAGGAGAGTATGGACGATAGTAGAATGGATCTGGTTCAATTGGAAGATGGTGGCACCGGCCGTAGCGTACCTACAACACCCTTGCAAGTTTCGCCGGCAGCTGATTTACCACCCTCGGTATAAAATCGAATCACTGTTAAAAGTGTACGGGAACCTGAAATTGTCGAGTACCCGATATGGTCGGGACGCAGTGCCGGATTAAGGGGGTAGACTCTCGTTTTCAGGATGCGCTCTCTCATTTCTTGATAATGCAAAGTTGGGGGTTTTCAGTTAAAAGCGCTCGAAAGTCAGTCCTATTTTTACGTTTACGAGCGTAGTTTGCATTATTTGCTTGAAAAATTCAAGCTAATGATCCAAATAATTTGCATTATTCGGAAGCATAAAGCTGCGACAGCTACATACTGCCGAATAATGAATCTACCCCCTTAAGGCCCCAAGTACTGAGAAGATTTTGTCTCCTTATTCAGGATCGCTTGAACGCAATGTAGGTTGGACCTGTACGATTTCTCAGACATTTTCGTGAATTTGATTAAAAAGTATTTTTAAGCAAAGTTAGACGTTTTCTTCGCCTGCTACTGATTTTCATCTCTCCACTGTTCTTTCGTTCTTTCCACTTGCGAACACATACACATAACCACTTAGCAGTATTATTACTATGTGAAATTCAGAACATTTCTGCGGTTCCCCCTTCTCCTGATATCCGAAGCACGTGCTTAGTTCGCTTATTGGTTAATCTGGATTCTGCAATGTTTCGAGACTTCCGAGAACATTCGAGAACCCGAGTGCATTCTCGGAAGTCTCTAATATTCTTAGGAATAGTATTCGGAGATATTCGGGTTCTCGTACAATTTAATTATTGTCTGTTCTCGCGATGTTCACGCATAACGATGCGGTATTCTTTTCCAGACGAGCAGTGGACCATCCGAGGAGCAGGAGACGCTGGTCTCGGTGACGCCCGCGTCAGTAACAGGTACCACTGTTGTTGGTGATACTAGCGAAGAACCTGCGATACCTAGTATACGTGTAGTCGGTGTCGATGATCAGCAACATAGTCAAACTGAAATAATCACAGAATCTATGACACCGACTGAAGGTAGCGATCACTAACTAATTTATTACTACGAGTTCGTTAAGAGGTAGTCGTGAGAAATGGTCAAAGTTTATAAATACTTGGTATATAGATATCATCTGTTTATACCACAGACTGAGTACAGACAGCGGAGAATGTAATAAGCGATTGATTGCTTGTGCAGGTATGAGTTCGGAGAGCGACAAGCGTACAGAGGAAGCTGGTCCTTTGATGTCCGGAGAGGATGACGCGGTGGACACCGGCGAAGTCACCGAGGAACCCGGAAGCGACATAGTGGAGGATGAAGTGGAGGAGGAGAGTCGCGAAGCGGAAGCATGCCCATCCAGCAATACACGACAAAGAGCGATGGCGGCTGCTGCTGCTGCTGCCGCGGGAAATGCTGGGAATGCCACTCCCAGAACCGCCACTGCTAGACGATCTTCGCGATCCCCGTTCAGAGCAGCACGTGGCACTCGGCCTACGCCCATCGTCTGGGAAAGTCAATCTGGCAGGGGTAAGCGGTTACCGAATGCTCTTCCTATCTACAAACAGACACGCCCTACCTCAATGACTTTAAAATATATACCCATAACTCTGTGGTTACAAGGAAAAACGCCGCACGTCACGATTTCAAAAGATTTGAGTTTATTATATATTGGTTGGTAAACTTTACTCGAGAGTTATAACACTCGTCGCGACACGAGACGCGAGATCGTACTGATCAGCAACACACAGAACGCTGGCGTCTGACATTGACGGTAATGTTTTGCTTTGGGACAACTACATACTTAACTGCAACACGATCTAGAAGAACAACACAAGTCTAGTGAACTTGCGTCGTCTGACCTAAAGCGTTGTGAATTGTTACTACAGTGGCCGAAATTTCTATAAAGTCACTGTGTTTTGTGCCCGTGCGAAATCAATACAGGCCTCTGTTTATGTACTTCTGTAAGGCCTGGTTTACGTTGCGTTTTTCTCCAGAAGAGTTTAAAAGTTGTTGCACACGTCTTATTGTTACTGGGAGCTCCAATTCAGCTCGAAATTGTGCTGCAGTTTTCCTTTCCGTAGCCGCAGATCTCATTAATAATGAATGTCGTCTCTTTGACAATATTTTTTTACCACCTTTAAAATGATTTTTTCCGTAATTTTCACGTAAATTGATATAATTATTAATCACGGTATATGACAGATGAATTTTCTTAGCAATTGTGCGATTAGAGCAGCTCATATCTTTATAAGGATCGATTGAAGCTTTTTCTTCACTTGTTAGTACTTTTCCTCTCGGCATTCTCATACACGTGAATCAAATTATAACAAACAGGATTTCTTTGAGTTCTAAAACTAATACTTTTAGAATATTCGCAGTTTTCCGTAGTTCTCTGCTCAGAATACAGAGAGAGACACTAAGTGACTTTATAGAAACTTCGCACTTGTGTTCTGCACCACACAGAAAACTATCAAAACAAACGTAAATAGTAAACATAGCGGTCTAGAGTACGCAGTCCCTCTATCCGAGTGTCTGCAAGGCACAAGACCAGATACGATAAATCAACAAAAATGGTGATATTTTTAAAATATCTATTAAAAAGAAGATGACTTTATAGAAATTTCGGCCACTGTATTGTTCCTATTATTATTCACGTTAATTCTACAAATATACAACATCATGCAGTTAAAGAAATATACACTTATTATACATTTTCAAAAGAAAACGAGGGAACATTATTAGAACAAAAAATTAGTGATCCACAATTTAAACGGCAATATCTCGAAAGTGAAACTATGTGAAATGAGGCGTTTTTATTTTCCTTGTAACCACAAAATTATGAAAGCGGTCTAAGTCATATACACTCCTCAAACGAATTAAGGGATCATTTCTGCGAACCCGAAAGATTGGTCCCACTTTACGTGATCATAACTCCGTCAAAAATTGCCGTATCGATATCGTTAAAAAATGCTTTGAAAGCATGAAACTTCTAGTTTCAGATGCTCTGTTTCAAATTGTTGCTATGTTGGTTTTTTACAAAGTTATAGCTAGATGAAGACAACATTGACGGTTAACAAAAATTTGGCGTGACTTTGGAACATCACACGGGGAGCAACAAATTTTTTTGATAAATCGCGTTAATATCCTTTGGAAGGGCTATCTTTCCTGTATAAATTGTGTGCTTGTTGAATATTGTGCGATTTTTTGCATTCGAGTCATTTAACATTGAAGTAAATATGGGCTTTTTAACTTTAACTGGAAAAATCGATTTCTTGCAAGTTTTCTTGCAATTTTCTTTACATTTCTCTAGAAGTTTCATGCTTTCAAACCATTTTTTAACGATATCGATACGGCAATTTTTGACGGAGTTATGATCACGTAAAGTGGGACCAATCTTTCGGGTTCGCAGAAGTGACCCCTTAATTCTTTTGAGGAGTGTATTTCCGGCGTCTGTTTACTGTTTTCGTAAACACGTTGCGGTGATTAAATTTCATAAAAAATCGGAAAAGAGTACCACTTCATTTTTCACAATATTGTAAAAATTACATTGAATTAATTTTTAATAACTAAATTTTCACTTAGACCACTTTCATAATTATTGGCACAACGTGTCGTAAAGATTGATAAACAGCGGTCCACAATTCTTAGAAATTTTTTTCGGAAAAACTATCAAACCTTTCGCATCGGGAATTTCCACACAAATTCATTAATATTTGAAGTACACGTGCGGTTTTGATTAAGCAAAAACAATGAAAATTTCACTAGTTATATCTTTTTTTATAGAGTACGTTTTGAAGAGTATGGGTCGACGATCGTCATGATTCCAGTCTTTCCGCTGACCGGAAACAAAAACTCAAGTTGTTTATTAATCAATCGGAATGTAGCTATGGCACGAACGTAAACGATATTAAAAACTATAGGTTGTTTACAAAATGAGTGGCATCTTCAATGTGAATTACCGATTTTTTCATATTTTTTCCAACGGCCTCAAGTCAAATTTTAAATTTTAAGAATATTTTCTCTGCAGAATTTGCATTGGACAGTGCAAATTGCTCTAAATACTTTAAATCAGTACTGAATGCAATGAATGACATTGATATTTCCGAAGGTCAACCTGTGGTTCGTGGAGGACACGCGACGAGAGGGGCCAATGAGACCGGAAGAGGACGTGGAACCAGAGGACGCCGTATGCGCTCGAAATATCCGTCTTACGCGCGATTCTAAAACCAAAAAACGTTGGTTCTGTATACGAGGACACGTGAGGGAACACGGAATTTTTTTACAGTTATTTGCGTTCGAACGGTGTAACAGACTGGCTGGTTGGCTGTTAATATATATATCAACATTCAACATGAGAATAGTTTTATTTAGTGTTAAACGGTAATTATGTTGTACAGATAGATCGGTCGATACAACGTTTGTTATGTCTATAAGATAGAGAATGAAAAACTGTAATGTCGTTGTTGCGGCGACGACTGCGCGCATCTTACTGAACCTGCTGGAAGAATTTTACATGGGACTAGCGGCGGCGGGTACCCATTTTCTGTTTACATTATTCTCGATAATCGACATTCCTACCGACGACGGCTACTCTGTTTTTGTTAGTTGATGCGACAACACACACGTACAAAAACTGCATAGCATTTAAGCTGTCCTCTATTTATTTACTTGTAGAAAGTGATTTTTTTATCGCGTCATTGAATATCAGCGACACCGTACAAATCCGGTGCATATTTGTATCGAATCAAATTCCTCGCTTTCTTTTTAGTATGATAAATTCTCTACATTTTAGTGGAACAAACATATTTCTCGAAAGGGTTTTCCTGGACACGGTTCCTTAGGATGTGTGTATAAGGCCTCTCTTCAGCTTCTTTCGAAAACACATTTTATTTCGCAGTATTTTTTACAGTTTTAAGTAAATATTGCTTACTATGACTTCCATTTCCACGTGTCAGTGATAAATATTAATAAATATCATACAAAATAAATACCTATGATTCGTCAAACGTCCAAACATGGCTCGCCGTCGATCGTAAAAATCAAAATAAATCGAAGCACGTACGAATACAACAAATATTTTACATGTACATCAGTCTCTTATTCCATTCGAAGTATTGCCACGCTACTCCGTCGCTGTATAGAAGGCAGCCGGAAGAAACGTGAATCTGATTGGTTATTTGTAGACTGCGGATCTTTATGCATGGCTTTTGAAAATGTTCGAAAAATGCTAGAATATACAATTCCTACAGAATTTCGTACGATTTTTATTTACTTCAGAACTACAAAGACTACTACCACCGAAAATAAGATTTTACACGATTCCACTTTCTTAAAATTTGTCTAAAAAATTCTATAAACATCCGCAGTTTAGTTATTAGGTACACAGCGAATCAAATTATAAACAAGGCCTGCCTTCTGTACATCAACGGACAGTATTGTCACCTAACTGTCGAACTCTTCGAGTATCGCGCGGAGAGAGCTAGTTTCCAACTACCAACGAGAATATCTAAATACTGAGTCTCACAGTGCGCGCATAGACGTTCCACGATCTATAAGTTCCTCAATAATATCATACCTACGATGTTATTATTACGTCATTAAATTAATATCACAATGGGAAATAGAATAAAGACGACTCTTAAAAAGAGAGACTCGTATGTAGACTGCGAATCTCAATGCAAAGTAAAAATGCATTCATTTTGAGAAGTAGGAATGGAATAGAAACGTATTTCTTCCTTGAAACCCTTAAGCGGTATAATGTGTGTAATCAGATTATAAACTATTGTAAAATAATACCAAATATCGATCGTAAATGTGAAATATTTAATTTAATGATGCTTTCGGCGCTACCGTTTTCGATCATTTAGTAAATCTAGCAATTTTGCAAAAAACTTTTATTCTTTCCTAACGTTTCGGTTCCGTTTTGAACCTTTTTCGAAGGAAGAATTTGCGTCTACAAGACAATTGTCTTGGAGGGACCGAAACGTTAGGAAAGAAGAAAAGTTTTTTGCAAAATTGCTAGATTTACTAAATGATCGAAACGGTAGCGCCGAAAAAGCATCATTAAATTAAATAAACTATTGTTCTGGGAACTACCTAAAATTTTGTATATATTAAATATCGAAGACTAAGAAATCCAAATGTTCTGAACAAGCTAAGACATGTTGGTGAACACGTTGGTATCATAATCAATTACTAAACATTAAATATTGTACGAGGTGTTACATCAATTTCATATCTAAAAAATCAAAAGAAATCCTATAGAATGAAATAATTCCGAGCGCAAAGGGTTAATGTATTTACCGTTTCTCATTCCATCTACTAATTTTTGTCTTAAAAACGCATAAAAAATTCGCAGTCTATTCGTCCTCCTAACTCCTAACGCGTTAATACGTTTTGGTTCCGTTCAGCTCGCTTCCTGAACAACTCGCTGATAGCAATAAATAATGACTAGTTGAATCGTACCTCGCGAAACTCAATCTTCTTAAAACGAAATCCGCACTTTGTCGTCGACGTTCTATCGGAAGCGGCCGAATGCTTCCTTCTAAAACAGGTGTCCGGCATCGGACACTTGGCGCCGGCGAGATACCCGTGACATGTTGTTGGGCATCGAGCCAATATTCTTTGCGCGTTGCAGTCTAAATGCATGCGTTGAACTAGAAGCCGGCACACAGGATCACTGTGCAACGACCATCGAAACCCGGAAAGAGGATCCACAGGGGCTACAGGGGCTACAGGTCTGCGGCTTATCATTTTAACTGGAACTGTCCGTCACGTTGAGTTGCTGGTGTTCCACCGTGCAGGTCTACCTTGGCCCAGGCTCTTGACGATTATGATCTTCCACCCACCCATGATCAACATCCACTGGATTGGACCTGAACCTGCGCATCAGATCCTGGAATATCCTCGTTTTGAAAATGTCCTGCCTCAGGAGAAGGTCATGTTGGATTGCTGGCGCTCCAGCTGTCTACAGTGGTGTTCTGCCTCTTCATGCTCCTGTCTCCACGCTGAGCATCTCAAACTCCTCGTGGTAAATTGACGACCAGCATCCATCTGAGGGGACCTTAACCTACGTGTCAGATCCTGGAATACAGTCGCCTTGAAAATGTCCTGCCTCAGAAGAAGGTCATGTTGGATTGCTGGCGCTCCATCAGCTGTCTACCGTTGATGGTGGTGTTCCACACTGATCCACTGTCCCTTGATGCTCCTGGTGTCCACAAGAGCGTCTCGATCTCCTCGTGGTAAATTGACGAGCAGCACCCACTTGAATATCCTCGTTTCGAAAACATTCTGCCTCAGACGAAGGTCACGTTGGGTTGCTGTCGCTCCATCACCTGTCTACCGCTGACGGTGGTATTCTCGCAGGAGCAATTCCCGTGCTGTTCCACCCTGATCCACTGCCTCTTGATGCCCCTGGTCTCGACGCTGAGGATCTCAATCTCGTACTCCTCGTAGAAGATTGAAGACACTACCGGCATGCAGCTTTTGTCAGTACCCATGCAACATCCGGAGTATCCATCGCAGCGCTTCACCACGATGTAGAAAGGTTGGACAACTGTTTCACCCGGATTCTGTTGCACGTTCTGCATTAAATCCCTCAAGTTGTACGCCCGGCTCTGCGGCTCCTTGCAGAGAAAGTTGCGAGACGCGCTGACTGCTCGTGGCAGATGGATCCTTCGGATGACACGTTGATGATGATGATGATGATGGTGATAATGATGGCTGTCGATCAACGCCGTCGAAAGAACCACGTTTTCCAGAGTCAACGGGACCAGTATCATCAGCTTCAGCAAGCTTTTCAACGATCGCCCTCTCATGGCTCGGATCTGTTATCGCACACGATCTCGTCTCAACGAAGCGAGTCAATCGCCCGGGACTGCGCGGATCGGTCACACCACCAGCAGGCTGTCGTTGTATCGAGCGGTAATCGACTGAGTCTTTCCTGCTGCCACAAGTGTATTTATACGTGGAACAGCCTGCACACATGCTACAACCAGAGAGATGCACGCGCATCGCTCGAGACCGGTGCACGTCGTTTCAAGAGGAAAACGATCCTACGAATCACCGGCGAGGCTTGCGCAATCGTTGAAAAATCGGGAATATCCTTGTGCGTGTGCTTACAGCGCTTCCTGCGGTCGCCAAGAACACGTCAACGGACTCTCGGTCTCTCGTTCGTCTCACCGAGTTCCATCGAGATCTTTCACCACCGGCGATGACTCTTTCCAGAGTTCAAGGTCGAATTTTTGTGATCAACGAACAGGACAGTGGTGTTCCGCGCACACCCACGCCTGCAATGATTTCAATTCGCCAGCAACGCTACGTTCCGATTTATTCCCATCCATCTGTTCGCCTCGGCACGATCCACTAACTTTCTGATAATAACGCGAGAAACACATTTATATCAAACTCGAACTTCGACTTCCCGTCTATTGATACGACACACGAACGCTCACTACTCCCAAGCGCAAGCTTCGGAGTACGCGCGCAGCATTGTTTATGATCGCGGTTAATCGCGGAAACCGAAACTCCTGATCTCATCGAAATTCCAGCAAATTCCAGCGTTCGTTATCGTTATCGCGACTCTCACCCTGAACACATGGACCAACGCGGACGTTGTCAGTTTTCTTGGCTCGACCGCCACAATCGGATGAAACGATCTGACGCCGGAGTTAGGCAAAATCTAATTTCAATTACTTACAATTACTCAGCAATTACTGCAATGTGAAATTGTGGAAATGAAATACAATTGCAATTACTTTGGCTCAA
Source organism: Lasioglossum oenotherae (assembly GCA_028455765.1). Lineage (NCBI taxonomy): Eukaryota > Metazoa > Arthropoda > Insecta > Hymenoptera > Halictidae > Lasioglossum > Lasioglossum oenotherae. Next base: position 7,218,546 of record CM052300.1, on the reverse strand, counting down.
CCAGTAATTGTAATTGCGGACCACAATTACAATTGCAGTAATTGTGAAAGGAGTAATTGCAATTACGTAACACGATTACAGTAATTGTAATTGAGTCTAACAATTACTTCAGTGTGATTGTTCTTTTAAGCCACTAATTTTTGTTTTGGATCATTTAACCGTTTTCTTATTGTAATTATAGTCTATTTTTGCACATGTAATTGAAGATGTAATTAAATACTCGTGTAATTAATTACTGTCCAACTATATCTGACGCCGATCGAACATCTGTAATTTCGATTCTGCTTTGTATGCTGCATTGAATTTTTCACGAGTTGGTCATCACTAGACTGCGGATGTTTATGCAAAATAAAAATTTATCTCATCTCTTAAACATCGCGATATTTTAAAGCTTTTTAAATCTGTTTTATATTCCAGCCAACCAATTTCTTCGTAAAAAGATCCATAGTCTAGCAATGATTAACTTGTGAAAATTTGAATACAGAATGCAGGGTGTACCCGTCGAGTTATGTCACCATCTTTTAGGCATTTCCGGTAGTGCAATTGAAAAATGTTTTAAACAAAAGTTTGTCAGTACTTGGTGAGCTACATGTTCGCATATTCTTAAATCTGAAAGAATGCTTTTTGCGTAAAAAAGTAAAGGTCACCTTGACTTCTTTAAATGGCACCATATGTTTCGGACGTCTTAGGATTGTTTTTGACGTCGAGACGAATTCAACAGTGTATTACACTATGACCTTGAAATGACCTCGAACTCGAAAATTTTGTGCAGACGCAACTTTAGTCAAAAATTCTTTCTTACAAAACACAGCAAGTTACATTAGATGTTCGAATTACGGCGTCTCAGTTCGAACATCTAATGTAACTTTATTTATTTGTTTTGTAAGAAATAATACACCCTGTATACAGGGTGAGTATACTTTTCGTTGTACGAAAAAACTTCTTAGGTAAAGTTACACTGTTTGAAGGGCCACGTGTAACGGTGTAAGGGAAAAAATTGTCAAGATAATTTTTTTTACAAGATTTCAAGGTCATCGATATTTTTTTAACTGAATTTTTAATAATTTTTAAAATTCCATTTTTTTCATCGGACTCAACCTGTATAAAGCAGAAGCAAAGTTACAGATTTTCGTCACCGTCAGATTATTTCGTCTCACTGTGCTGTGGTAAGATTGATTCACTTCCCCATGATTCATCGGAGCACGGATTCAACGGAGTCGATCCGAACTTCTTATTCCTACCTTTGGCAAACATTTCACCAGTCACTAATTAAGGAGCGCGATTTGCAATAGGGTAGCAGCCTGATCTAGGCAGCTGTTGATCAGAATAATTGCTCTAAAAATTATTTAAATGTCAGATGGAACGTATTGCCTCAGAGCTTGATTTTGATTAGCACTCTTAAAATTGATTTGACCCTTTGCACCCGGAGCTATTAACTCAAAAATTAAACATTCCTTCCGACCTAGAGTAATAAGAATAATAGCAAAATGTTTAGTAATTGATTAGACACCGACATATTTAATAATGCAAAGAATATTTTGAATAATGGTACAGCAATTTTCAGCGGAGCCCCTCAGAGCCACCATTCGAGTGCTAATTGCAGCACCGTGATTTGGACTATCACTCTGATGCAGGCAATAATTCTAAATAATTCTAAAAATGATTTAGTCATGAAGAGAGACTAGATGTAACGAAATACCCCGGAATTCTGCAGCGAGCTTTATTCACAGAAGTTGATCTTGTTAATTGAATAATGCATATATGCGAGAGGGTCTAGTTTCCTTGTGAATTTCGCTATAACTCTAATTCGCGGTATCGCAATCGTCATCAGCATGTTCTGTTCGACGATTACTATAGAACGATTTAGGTCATAAGTTCGAACCCGAATAGAGCCTATAAGTGTACATACTTCCTAGCTCGCGCACGTGGGGAACAGTACATCAGTCCATAATTATTAATAAACTCACATCTGGCTATCTTCGAGTCCGATGAAGCACGGTCGAAGGACCCAGAAAAGTATTCTAAGAATCGCGTTGGAAGCCGCAGGAATTCTTCATCGATGAAATATCGTCGCTTGCCGACAAAATGGCGGGTCGTCGTCCGTCGGACCAACGCTCGAAAAAAGATTGAAGGCCTTTTGGACCGTGATCATTCCCTTTCACGATTCTACATAGACTCTTGATCGTTATGATTAGATCTTCGTGCATTCACAGCTTTTGAAAATGTTCAAGAAAGGCTGGAATATAAAATACAATTGGATTTTGTACAATTTTCATTTGTTTTGGATCTACAAAATTTTATTTCTCATTCCACTTTCTTAAAATTTATTGACAAAATTTGGAAAATGCGTAAAAATCCGCGGTCTAGTTATGATAGAATTGATAGAATTAATCATTTACTCGATCTCTCTTTGGAGCTTCGCTAGAAAATTGAAATGTCTTTCGCATTTTATATTAAAAATAGAACTATTCTTCAAACGATCGGAGTACAGTTTCTTTTCAGTGAAACATGTTCATTTTTGTTCTTATCCGACTTGGTTTTCCTATTCGATTTCTGGGAAATACGAGACCTGGAAGAATCGTAGCTATAATTATGTTTTTTTTGTACGGTAGAAGGAAACATACTCGCGAATTGTCAACTGGGTTCACACTGATCATTACCAATTACCAATGCTGATTTTCATTGCTCGGGAAGTCACACCGCACCTATTTCTGCGACTGTGATTTCCGAATGCAACGCAAGGTACCACGTCAAGCCCTTCGTCGGGGATTCCCGACTCGGCGTTGCGACACTTTCATTACTGTTATAAACTGCGTGAATAACGATAGAATAACCTGGCACAACCGACTCACGTAGCGAATGGCTGGAATGACGTAAGAGGGATCTCCCTCTCTCGATGGAATAATTGATCACAAGTAATTAGAATTCCAATTTCGTTTCGATTTAATCCTATCGCTTTATTCCTACGAAACGCTGGTTCACGATTTAACCCCTTGCCCTACGATTTATTTTACGGTTTCAGGGATTAGAACTTTTTTGTAGTTCATATAATTTCCTGGAAAAATGAGAAAATTAATAATAAAGACGTCCATTTTAGGTCCGATTGTCTTCCATCCTAAAAAGACGTCTTTAAGACCATAAACAGTGTGGTATTAGCATTGGTATTATTTCTTCCAGTTAGTGTTTTCGTTTCAATTTTAATTTTTATTGTGACTTTAATTGTAACTTTAATTTTTATCATTTTTACTGTGATTTTAATTGCAATTATTATTTTTGTTACACTTTTTATGTCAATTCCACATACGTTCTTCTGATAAAAAGCTATTGGATTGGCAAGAAAGTATAATTTCGGTATTTTTAGTTGAAATAGAGTCCAATTTTTCGTATCCAAGCAATGAATTTTAATAAATATGATATTCTCCCTTTTGTTCGACGATCTTTTGCCAAAAAGAATAAATAGATATTTTATTGATTAAAATTCATTGCTTGAATATTGAATATAGAAATTCGGTTTTGTTTCACCTTAAAATACCGAAATTACTTTCTCGCCAACCCTGGTTTAATTTCAAACTCGTTCCTGTCGAAATATATTTTTACTCTTCCCTTCTTTTAATGTCATTAACATTTATGGACCTTTAAGACGTTCACACAAGACGTTCGGGAGATGTTCGGAACACGTTCGTAGGACGTTTAAGACGTCTGAATGTCCAATTGTCTTAAAGACGTCTTTAATCACGAGTCTGACCTCTCAAAAGATAAACTACTTGTTCGCTATTTTTTAAAAGCAATAGTTGAACACAGTGATCAGTAACGGATTGCTTATCGACGAAACTAATTACTCAAACAGGTCCATCAGTCAAGTATAGTTTCTCTTTTTCGATTCTTCGTACTGACGTATCAAAGTTTGCTATGTCATGTCGCAACGAACTCTTACTATCCCCATTCTGCAGCTCGAAATTTCACGAACACCACTTTCCGGCCGGTGTAAAAATAGAAACCGAACTTAGTGAATTTTAACTTGGCAATGATGATACGAGCGATGACGCGAATACCAAGGTCATCGACTGGTGTCAAGCGCAACCCACGGCAGAGACGCCGTACGTGGTTCGGTTCATAGATTCACATCTCATACCGATGACTCAGTTCCACGTAAAACCCGTGCTAACGGATACTCGTGTAACCCGGGGCCCCCGATTTCGAAAAACGCCAACACTCATTCGTCACGTATGTATAATTCTCTGTCCAGTCATGCTCTTTCTCCCAGCGATACACACGGCGTTATCTGTCTCCTTCGTGAAAGAAAAAACGAAGGAAAAAGACGGAAAACGTTGTGAGCGAACCCTGCTGCAACCAGACACTGGGCAGACGGGTGCATCGCGCTGACTCACTGCAACCTGTCGCATCATACATATAATGTTGCGGCCCGAGGGAGAACGCACTCGCTGTAAGACCGGCTCGAAATAACATTTTTTTCGAGATCGAAAACGCCTGGAGCCAAAAGAAGTGGTTCGACGCTCTAATGGCAGGATCAAAATCTCAAAGGTGTGCGACAATGCCTTCAGTTGACGTGTTCAGTCCAAAATTTAAAAATTTATACAGTTACGCACATAATTGATCATTAAACTGCGGATTTTATGCATTTATGACAAAAATGGGTGCATACAATTTAAAACAGTGGAGGTATTAAAAAGATTTAAGACCACCAGTGTATTAGTTTTACCTTAATAAGATAATTAAACGAAGAGTGAAATTTTTATTTGGCTCCTGTGTCTTGCAATCAATGCAAACATTTTTTATTCTGCATAAAGATCCGCAGTCTATTGATCACACAATACATAGTCCAGTCAACGAAAAGTTGTAGAGGGAAATGGAAGGAACACAATTTTTAACTTTGGTTCTTTTGTTTGGACTAGTTAGAAGGTAAACATACTAAAAGTCCCCTTTTTCGATTTTCCGTTTATATGTCGGAAACTATGCGTCTTTGCGATAACACCATTCTATACAAAATTAAAGCTGACAAAATGTGCCATAAAATTGACTGCATTTAGTTTTTCGCTATCTTGCATAGTTTCCGAGACATCCGCGCTCAAAGTTCACTAATTGTGAAAAAGAAATTTTTGCCTTATTTGACTAGCTAACTCTTCAGCACAATTAGTGAACTTTGAGCGCGGATATCTCGGAAACTATGCGAGATAGCGAAAAACTGAATGCAGTCAATCTTGTGGCACATTTTATCAGCTTTAATTTTGTATGGAATGATCTTATCGCTAGGACACATAGTTTCCAAGATATAAGCGGAAAATCAAAAAAGAGGACCTTCTACGTGCCCCCCTGCACCATGCTCACCTTACTAGGAGTAGGGACTTTTAGTATGTTTACCTCCTAACTAGTCCAAACAAAGTCCCAACGCTCCATCCCCCTTATGAGCATTCATTGACTGGACTAAAATCAAAATAACTTTTTTATAACTAGACCAAACGACTTCAATTTCTCTGTGAGGCTAGAAGGATTAGTTTAGTAAACGGCGTCTAATGAAAAAATGAGTTTGATCCGATTTGTGAAAGACAATATAGTAAAAATTGATTTTTACAACATTTTTAGCTGGTTAATAACGAAAATTTCAAAGATGTGTCTTGTAAACTCGTATAATAAATGATATACGTTCTGAAAGTTTCATTAAAATTGGTTGATTGGTTTACGAAGATCAGAATGGGTATTTTACCAGATTTTCATCAGGTATTTTCCAGAATAAAATCGTGAAAAATTGCTATTACATATAATTAAATACTGACTACACAAGGATTAAAAGATTACGAACAAGGATGTAATAATTCAACGATAACGTGTAATTCGATCGAGATCGTCTTGCCACGCGGGTAAGGCAAATCGAAGATACGAGAGGCTGCATCGGTTCTTCCGAGTATTTGCAGCAATGTTCGATGTTCGACGAGACGACAAAAAGCAGCGTTGGTAGGAGAGAAGGATCGTTGTCACTGCCACCAGAAAATTACCTGGAACGAAATTCGGTGGGGAGAAAAAAAAGAGTGCTCGGGATGCAGCCGGTGCATCGGAGAGATAACCGCGCGGAGAGACTGATCATTTGACTGATGACTGGTCGAAATTCACCGCGGTCGGGTGTACAAAAAAGGGGAAGAAGAGTCGGTCAACGGAGAGAACCGGAGGGAAAAGGAAAGGACGAGTAGTCACGCGACGTAACGCGGTTCTCGCTTCGAACGGGAGGCAGGTCCCACTAGTTGTAATTATAGTTATCTCCACGATGTTCTCGGAATGCTTTGCTTCGACCCCTCCTTCGAGCTTACCGGGAACTAACAAGGAGACGACGACGCTGTGAAACGCCTCCAGGACAGGACGAAACGAAACGAAACTGCGGCAGATCCCCAATAGGAGAGACAAAGAGAAATCGCGAGAGGAAGAGGCAGGGGGCACCGGGCCGAGGATGAAAGTTACATATATATAGAGAGAGAAGGAGAAAGAATTCAGATCGCAGAAGAGAGTAGTCCCGTGTGGTCAACTCTGGTCAATCGCGGACAGTCGGTCGGTGTGAACGAAAGTAAGTCCTCCAGTTCGCAGAGATTCATTCAAGACTTCCAGCCTTAGCAGCCGATACACCAATCCTGAAAATGAAGAGCCTCGTCTTATTCATGGTTTACGCGCACCTGGCCTTTGCGATGGTCGCCAGACACCACAGGTAATTATCGTTACATTCATTAATATTTACTCGCAGTTAAATTAGCTGTTACTCGCAGTCCACTTTCTACATAACTGGTTACACGGAACTTTATATTACTCCGACATGAATAAACTTCTTTTTAATAAAATAACCACTTGAATCTTGAATTGCAATATTTGATAGTGTCGTCGAGACACTTTTGAAGTTTTTAACTATAGAGCACACCTGAGACGCGCTCATTCAAACTGACTGAAAGCTATTACGTCTGCAGGTATCTTCGTTAGAAATTTAGATGTAAATCTACTAATCAAATACTAGAATTCTTAAAATATACTATAGCATTAGGAAATCCATTAAAATTGCCGTCTTTTTATGATAAGTGGACTTGACAGAAACATCGGAAGAGTTAATTGGTCATTAACACGATCTGCGTGCTACTTCTCAGAGAAGCTAAAGTCGTTAGACTACGTTACTATTGGAGAATTCAATTTGTTCACGCGTTCACCGCCCCACAATCACAGTAAAGTTGAAGCTTATCAGAGTATAATTACTTCTTCAACTCTTTTATATCGCGATAAAAGCTTCGATGAAGCGAAGATCAGGTCGAGCAAATTGTATAGGAATAATAAGAATAAATAAGAATGATTTCTTCTATTTTATGTTCCACCTAGCCATTTTTCCTGTGAATGTATATTACAGTCTAGCGAGTTTCTGACAGAGAAGGGTGACGAGTTTCCTCTCGATCTTTTCAGGGACGGTGGATTTCTGAATCATGTGCAGCTGGTGCACGAATTTCGATGTTCGACTCCCCAGCCACGAGCAGTACCAGTTGAAGAGCTCCTAACTGTCGGTCCAAGTCCTGACGAAGTTTTCTATCCAGCCTCAACGGTGCTGACACGTTGCAACGGCGCCGGCTGTTGCCCCGATCCGAAACAGATCTGCGCGCCGATCGAGACCAGAAACGTCAGCCTGGTGTTCACGGTGAAGCACACGATCGACCGGCAACGGGACAGACACCACGAAGTGATACACGCGTTGGAGCACACGAAGTGCGGATGCGTCGACAAGAAGCTGATCAAATTCGACTGACCCGATCGGCTAACGGTGTCCGGGTTGGATCGTAACGTAGTCACGATTAGTCTGTCGTGCCTGTACAAAAAGATTAGTTCTAGTTAGAGCGATAACCCAGATAGCACAAAGACATCTTGGAGACGTTTTAAATGTCTTCCAAACATCTCTTTGAACATATTGTGTTACAAAACGGTTTTCTAGACGTCTCTAAGACGTCTGCCTCAAGACGCCTTAAATGTAAGCCAAGTTCCTCGGTTTAACACCCTTCAGGACTCCCGACTGTGATATTTTACTAACGTAATATACATATATACAGGGTGGGGCAATAACTATTAGCACCTCAGATATCTTCGGAACTATAAGTTTCACAGAAACATTTGCTGAAATAAAATTGCACAGTACGAAGGGGGCCATACGGTAACAATAACAGTTTTTTTGCAGGTGGAGGTACTTCGGACATTTGAAGGTCA